>LNAC01000062.1:8052393-8240838 GCA_002007465.1 Ailurus styani
GCCCCTCAAGCTCCTCATATCAGAGAGATCATATGATAATTGTCTTTCCCTGATTGACTTACTTCGCTCAGCATAATACCCTCCAGTTCCATCCACATCGTTGCAAACGGCAAGACTTCGAGCAGCCCTCTGTCTTAGGGGTTCCCCACCCCACCCTCCCCTTCTTCTCTATGATGAGTGAACCTGAAACCATTCATGTCTCCACATCCGTTTGATTTTTTTTTTTTTCCAGTTAGGTTGTCAGCCAGTTCTCAGGACCTTGCTAGTTTCTTCAGTTTCCTTTTTAATGTTCAGATTCTTAAAATCTTCTTCAACTAGTAATGGAGCCTAACAATCTGACCACCTGTCCCTGAGCACTTACCATGAAACAGGCCCAGTGTCAGCTGTCACTCATGATTCACAGAAGTGAATGAGGTGTGATACCTTCTTCTAAGAAGCAGTCAAATACAGTGAAAAACCCGGAGTATATGTCACCAGTTGAATCCCCTACTGGGAAGATGACCTTAGATCCTCTCCAATAAGAGTCTTGTTTTCATGGCTTTAACCTTTTGATTTTTGACTATTTTCAAGCAATTCCAAAGGCCACTAATGTGAGATCATTCTTATTTTGCTGATACACTGACTTGGATCTTTTGCATTTGAGAATCAAGCCATTCAGCACTCTGGAACAGTTATTCAATCAATCCTTCAATAAACATTTATGGAAGGTTTCTCATAGTGGCTGCTCCAGGGTTCTTTTTTCCAGGTTCAGATCCATCCTATCACTCACCCTGCAGCCAGGAATAAGTTTCTTGGCTTTGTCAGGCTTAGTTCCCCATCTGTGCAGTGTGGATAGTAATAGAATTGATGGCACACCATTGTGGTGAGATAATATAAATAAAGCACTTTAGAACTACATCTGAGGAACAATGAGGGCTCAATACATGTTAGCTGTTACTATCGAGAGGAGCATTTTCTAGGTATTCCACAGGGTGCTGGGCTAAAATGATGGGCAAACCCAGATGTGGTCCTTGCTCTCAGGAAGCCAGTGTTTGAGGAGCTGAAAGAAGACTCAGCATGACTGGAGGAGCACAGAAAGTGGGGGAAGTGAGGGTAGATAAAAATAGAGAAGGGGATAGGGACCTCATGCCTATAAAATTAAGCCTTAATTCTTTTTTTTTAAACATTTCTTTTTTTTTTAGATTTTATTTATTTATTTGACACAGAGAGAAAGATCACAAGTAAGGCAGAGAGGCAGGCAGAGAGAGAGGAGGAAGCAGGCTCCCTGCCGAGAAGGGAGCCCGATGTGGGCCTCGATCCCAGGACCCTGAGATTATGACCTGAGCCGAAGGCAGAGGCTTTAATCCACTGAGCCACCCAGGCGCCCAAAATTAAGCCTTAATTCTTAAAGCAATGGGAAGCTACTAATGTGGTTAAGAAAGAGAGGTGATACTTTATTTTCATATCTGGAAAGGTTCCTGGCGAATGGATGGATGGCTCAGAAGAAGGGTACAGGTGATGCAGCCAGAGAGCTCTCAACCAGTACCTGAAATTGTCTCAACTATAAACACTTGCCAGCAGTGCCAATACTGGCAGGTGTAACAGCCAGGGATGGATAAAAGAAACATTTTATAGTTTATTAAAATACAAGTTGCCCAGTATCACACAATTAGTGAGTAGAGAACCAGGCTGGAGCCAGAGTTCATGCTCTTGCCACATGATCTTGCTTGGTTCACTGATGTTGGCCAGACATAGTGGGAATTCAGACTACTATAGAGGCATTGATGATGGAAAGCAGTACACAAACTCAAGATATGTTTGGGTCCAAGAACAAATAGAACTTGGTGAAGGACTGGATATAACAGACAAGCCAAGCTGTCTCTCTTATGTGATTTTACTTAAACCTTAAATTATGTTTATAAAGGGTCTGATGATGGTCACTGAAATTATTTAGATGTCACTGCCTTAGGTGAGCTCAAAGACATGGTTAAAAACATACTTAAAACTCGGAGGTTTGCAAAGATCTTAGACATCCTCTCTAAATGGTTGGCACATTTTTGGAGACTATTCAGAACCTTTTAATTGTTTCTCCACCAGAGTTAGGTCTCAAAGTTGGATATAATAACATCCCCCCCAGTATATTTAATGGTAGACAGAATTTTTCCCTTCTAAATATATTGCAGAGCTTTCAGAATTTTGAGTCACTTTCAAAAGTTTGAGCCAGTTAAAGGAATTACTCTATATATTTAAAAAAAATTTTTTTTCTTGTTTTTCATTTATAGAGAGGTTTAAAAGGCAATAGTAAGGGGTGCCTGGGTGGCTCAGTCGTTAGGCATCTGCCTTCAGCTCAGGGCGTGATCCTGGGGTCCTGGGGTCAGCCACACGGGGGCTCCCTGCTCTGCAGGAAGGCCTGCTTCTCCCTCTCCCACTCCCCATGCTAGTATTCCCTCTCTCAATAAATAAAATCTTTTTTTTAAAAAAAGGCAATATTAAGTTATAAGTACAATGACTTTTCAATTATTACACTCTTACCACTTGGATGCATTATTTTTGCTTCTCATTCTAAAGGATCCGAGGTGTTTCTCTGTACACATTTAGGGCATTTTCTGAATCTGAATTTGTCAAAAATATGTTGGCTTTTAGTACTATCCCCGATATGCCAGCCTTCTCTTCCCTTTGTGTCATCGACAGCCCTAATCTTCTAAGTTCCCCCTGCTAAATCCCCAGTTTTTAAATCTGACACACGGGGGACTTCTTTTGGAAGATTTCTAACATGAAATTTACTTGATATCTTGCCATCGAAATTTTCAAAAACTTGAATGAGACCTGTGTTTTTACACATTTAAAAAGTTTGTTTTTCCCCAGTATGAAGATTAATATGTGGCCATTTCAACAAATCTTGAAAATATTGAAGAATAAAAAAGAAGGAGAAAAAAAAAATCACTCCTAGCATAGTGCCAGTGTTGAGAGATGGCCGCTGCTTATGCGTTGATGCATTTCCTTCCACTCTTTATTCTGTGTTTAGTGTCACCATTGGGGAGATCCAACTGCGGGAGGAAAGGGCACATGATCTACTTCTCTGTCCTAGTGAGAAATCCCAAATTGATTTCATCTAGTCTCACCGGGGCTAGATGTCCCCTCTTCTTGCACCCGGAAGGCAACCAGAGCTCCCTTCGCTAATCCTGGAGGCTGAAATTGTTTCTAAATCACTAAGTGGAGTGTTATCCCTTAAAAGATGGATTAGATGTGAGCTGGGGAGAGTCTCAAGATACTGGCGAGTGACACTGCTGCTGGATTATTTTCAGGAAAAGTCCTGGGCTGGACAGCAAAGAGAGAGATGTGTGGGTGGCTACTTCAGCTTGGGGTCTCTGGTTATGGGTGTGGCTTCCTCTTGCAGGTGGAACTGGGGGAGGGACAGAAAGCCGTGGTCCTCAGGCAATAATGAAAACATTTCATGAGCACAAAAACTAGGGTGGGGACATATAAATTATAGGTTGATATAATGGTTTCTTTATGTAGTTATGATCATCATAATAATATCATTAATTATCTATATATTGCTTTATTCCTGTCAATATAGTCCATGTGGTGTAAACATTTCATTTTCCTCAGTTAGCATAAAAATGGCATTGAGGATCATAATCATAATATTTATACTTATATAGTGTTTATGGAAACTTGCCCAATATCACACAGCTAATAAGGGTCAAGCTGAGATCGAAACTAGTATTTATGCTCTTGCCGCTAAATGCCACTACCAGATCTCTTTGGAAGCACAATGGTAAATCGCTATGTAATATCCCATTGTATTCATTAAAATTTACTTGACCATTCTCTTACTGAAGAAAGAACTATTATTAGAGTGTATCGTTTCTTCCAATGATAAATAGTGTGGTCATGGTCATCTTCATAAAGCTTCATTGTTGTTTCCTTGCCTTAGTTTTTTTTCCTTAAGATACAGTCATCAAGGGCACCTGGGTGGCTCAGTGGGTTAATGCCTCTGCCTTCAGCTCAGGTCATGATCTCAGGGTCCTGGGATCGAGGCCCGCATCGGGCTCTCTGCTGAGCAGGGAGCCTGCTTCCTCCTCTCTCTCTCTCTCTCTGCCTGCCTCTCAGCCTACTTGTGATCTGATCTCTCTGTGTCAAATAAATAAATAAAAACCTTTAAAAAAAAAGATACAGTCATCAAAATGGGTTTTTGACTCAAATTTTATACATAAGCCTGTAGCTTTTGACATACATGCCACAGTGCTGCTTCTTGTCCGAGTGGCTTAATTCATACCTCCAGCAAAGATTGGTGGGAATTTCTCCTCTAGATAGTTCGTGTCTCTCTCTGTGGCACTCATGCTCTGCCTGTTAGGTGGAAGGCACTCTGCAACTGTCAGGGAAGATAGTTCCTATTCTCCTCAGGGAATTAGGCATTTACTTGGAACATTTGGCAGCACACAGGTAAATTTGGCCATGGGACATGAGAGGAATGGGGGAGGGAATGAATTGCAGGCACAGGAAATATGAGCAAAAAACAGATGCAAAGTAAAGCCCTTCTTTTCTGAACCCAAGCTAAATTTGACTCAATGTTTCTGGGTCAGGTGACTTGAACAAGGGGGTCTGATCTCCGGGCAGCCACTTAATAGGCTGTCAGCTTCCTCTTAGACTTCTAATATTAGTTATTCTGTAACTGTGAAGTGAAATAAAATACCCCCCCCATACCTCCAAACAGAAATTCTGTATGTTGCCTGAAATCTAAAAATATATATCTCTTATGGAGTAGGAGGTAGAGGCTCCAAACGATTTCAGATGAAAGCTGTTATTTCCAGAAGATAACTAATAATCCCGAAGACTCATGGGGTAGATGTCAATCGTGAACAATTTAAAACTTTAAACTTCTTGTTCCTCTCTACGGCCTATCAGGATATTCATTTGTTTCCCTGACCTTGACTCGCTTCTATAGCACAGCGTGTTCTTTCTCTTGTACTGCAGAGGGAATTTCTTATGAACTTAGGGGAAACATAAATCAAGTCAAACCTGACATTGGCACCCGGAGGTAGGGCAGTGTGGAGTCTGTGTTCTTAGTCCAGTCGGCACCATCTGCTCTTCGGGGTCAGGGAGGCAATGCTTTAGGACGGCTGCCACAGTCAGCTCTCCTCAGAAGTTGTGTATTTGAAGGGCACAGAATAGCTCCCCTCTTCCAAGAACATAGTGGAAAATAACTTCCAGGGGCTCGTCTATCTTGCCGAAGTAACGCCCTTTGAAATTTATTTGAAACAAGGCCATTATCGCATCATAAATATCTTATCCATCCTTAAAGACCCCACCGAAGTGACTGCTCTCCCAGGAAGGAAGTTATCTCCATGGTATCTCTCTTTTTAGAGCATCAGCGACCATCAGCTTATTTGTTTATTCTCCTCCGTCCCTCGCGTGGAAGCCCCAAAGCAGGATGTATCCAGTTCATCTTTGCATTCCCAACACCCAGTACATAGGAGGTACTCCATAAATGTTCATGGCATGGACACAGGAATTGAGGATGGATTCATTTTCCCAGTAAGGATTATTCTTCCTTTTCATTCCTGCTGTACTCTGTTTCTATTAGAAGCAAAACAAGAGGTAAGCATACCTGTCCTGGATTGAGACTCTGGTCTAGCCTTCGAATGCTGGTTCCACCTCTTATGAGCAGCGTGACAGACCATGGCAAGTGGCTAACTTCTTTGTGCCTCAGTTAATTCATCTGTAAAGTACAACTGGGATTACTTTATAAGGCTCTAATTTAGGTTAAATGAGAATACTTAAAATGAGCTTAGACTATCGTGTTACTTTTTTCATCATTATTTGTATGCATGTTAATATGATTTATTAAATTAGCTTCTTTAAAATAGAGCCTCATTCAGCTTTGAATCTTTGTCCTCTACCAATAGTGAGGTCTCAGCACTAGTTACTAAACATAGTCGGATACTAATTTGGAAGTTTCATCTCGTTAAAGCCCGCATAACTTAAATTTGTTAACCTTGTGAACTGCTTTGGACTGCAGACCTCATGAGAGCTGGGATCGTGTCTTTTTATTTTTTATTTTTCTCTTGTATACCCAGCAGCTGACCTATGCTTGCATATACTGGTCATGTACTAAGTACTTGGCTGATTGGCATGTGCTAAACACTATGCTCAAGACCTTTAAGTACATAAGACCCAGTCCTTGCCTCCGAGGCAAGATTAGTTCTTGCCTAACTTAGATTAGTTCTCATTGGAGGTAGTGGAGAAAATTCAGCCAGAAGCAGAGAGAATAGAACCCGGGAGTATGAAGTCTGATGAGGGAGCATCTAACGGGGCTTGGGATATACCCCAAAAGCCCCCCAAAAAGATGCTGCCTGGTAGATCACTGGGCTTTCGTGTCTCCTCACTCACTGCAATTATGTCTACTCCTGCCAGAGCCCCACTGCCAAACTGGGGCGGTCTGACATCTCCTTTCCTCTCCTGCAGCTGACACCAGTCGTGTTTTCATTCACAACATTGGCTCAAAGTCCTCTTTTAAAGCAAATATACTTGAATATGAGCCTGTGTCATTGGCATTATTTATAACGATTAGGATAATTATTTTAATTTACCCTCTGGAAGTATAGTGCTAAACTGCCTCAGCAAACTGCTCCAGCGAGCACAGGAAGAGTTGGAAGCCCTCATCCTTCACTGAAACACTTCGAACCTCACATGATGCACTTATATCACCCTGATGGTCTGAGAGGCTCTCACAGCTTCACTGAGATGGTGATGAAGTATCAGAATAAATACTGAAAATATTGGTGGGAATACGATGCTGTGTTGGCAAGGAGCTCCGTGGACTTCCTCATACGTTATCCTGTCCTTACAGTGTCCCTGGAAAGTAGACTGTGTGGTTCCCGTCTGACAGACAAAGCTGCACTGAGGAGATTGGCTCCAGCAGCCGAGGTTGGTCTCAGCAAAGTTAGGGTTCTTAATGGCTCTCCTGGTGTCTCTGACTCTTCCTAGCAGAGTGCGAAGCTCCCCTCTTTGCTTCCATCTGGTCCCGTAGCCAACTGAAGAGCAACATGAAACACCTTCTCTTACCTGATGAGGAATTCTGACTTTCCTTTCTACTTGCTGTTCTCCCGGACAAGCCCTCTGAAAGATGCTTTCCATGCACACTTAAATATTTTATGTTAATAGTGATTGAAGTCAGATTTCAAGTAATACTTCCTGTGGTTTATTGGCCCAGTTAATTTAACATTAAGAAAGAAACGAGAATGAATAAAAAGCATTGCACATTTCCATATTCAAATGTGTGCCTGGAGGAAGCTGTTAGATGTGGGGCCATCAATAAATTCCAGAAATTGAGTAGACTTGCACATGACTCTGCCATTAGTTCCTGCAGGTTTGGGGGTTTGTCATAGAGCTCCTTCTTCATCTGTTGTCTTCCTTTACGGGACTTGATGTTTCTGTTGCTCCGAAGCTCCCTGGCTCAGAGGATGCATCATCGGTGCTGTCCATGAGCAATGGGATGCTGTCTCCAGGGAGATTTGTAATTCTGTGGCTCTGACAGGTGCTCATGGCGGGCCTTCATTTCCTGCCTGGCCTCAGCTATCCATAACAGCCTCAGCAGTAATCCTGCCAGGAGAGGGAAAGGTCATGGCTCAGGAGAGTAATTTTGTGCAGAATTCTGATCAACCCCGGGATTCCTCAGAGGTGATTCAGGGGACACTGCTGGGCACAAGAGGGAGGCCAGCCAGCATCACTGTAGAGTTTTCCTTTTCATCTTTTACCTACTTGTTATTCTTAAAAGGGTGGCAGGGTTCTACTGAGTTAAAAGTCACCAAGCACTGATGAAGAAATAGGAGAGACCAAGTTATAAGAGTCACGGACTGTTTGCTGTAGCCTGGGAACTGAGCTCAGTTCTGGATCTCTGATCCCTCACTTGATCCTCAAATGCTGTGACTACTTCCATTTTAAAGATGAGAATGCCAAGGCTCAGAGAGGTGAAGTCACTTATCCAGGTCACATGGCTACTGAGTGGCAGACCCAGAGCTCCTTTCCCTTGTTTCTTTCCACAATTCTGCATGGGGCACTGTACAGTCTTACATGTGGTGAAAACCATTGAGGGTACAGCAGTATTCAAGGAAGATATGACACCATCTTCATGGGGCTTATTGTCCAGCGGGATTTGAACCCAGGTCTGTGTGACAGTGGCCCCTGATCTCTTAACTCTTAAACCTTAATGTTTCTAAACACCAAACCCTGAGAACTCATCTTTGAGGTAGTTTCTGGAGAAGACGAGAAAGACTGAAAGGAACAGATGCACCCCAAATGAATCAGACTCTAGTCACTTTCTGGGGGATGTGTGGGCAGGGAAGATCCCATGGAATGATGGATTCTCTGTTCCTAGAGTCTAAGACAACTCCCCTCTTTGGCAGTGAAAGGAAAATGCATGGATATCTCATTTAGAACAGTTCCTTTTCAATGTTAAGCTATGACCTTATAGTGTAAAGATCACTAGAATGTTAGTTAAGGAGAACTTGTTTCATGTCTTGAACCCTTATCTTTGGAAAGCAGTTGTACTTCTTTTTTTTTTTTTTAAAGATTTTATTTATTTATTTGACACAGAGAGAGAGATTACAAGTAGGCAGAGAGGCAGGCAGAGAGAGAGGAGGAAGCAGGCTCCCTGCTGAGCAGAGAGCCCGATGTGGGCCTCGATCCCAGGACGCTGAGATCATGACCTGAGCCGAAAGCAGAGGCTTTAACCCACTGAGCCACCCAGGCGCCCGCAGTTGTACTTCTTTAGCACATTTCCCTATCTGTAAAATACCATGTTTAGATGGTATCCTTGGTACCTTCTAGCTCAAATGCTCCAATTCTGTGTTTCTGAGTGAAGTATGTATGTGGCGTGGGATTGGAGAGCATATATACCCATTGGTCTGCTTCAGGATGGGGTGTCCCCTGCAGCAGTGACTTAAAAAAAAATTTTTTTTTACCATTAGTAATAAGAAACACATTTTACATTGTGACAGTACATGGGCATACACACATATACATACATATCAGAAGAAAATTTTCATAAAAATATCATTACTTATGTGATACAGTCTTAATCTATTATATTCTTTTCTAGTTTTACTTGTTTGTGTAGAAGTGTTGACATTAATCTAATAAATTCATTTCATAATTGACTTCATAACCCACTAGCTGTGCCTAGTTCCATAAAACCAGGCTGCCAAGGAGAGTTTCTCAAGGTCAAGCCACATCTGCCTTCCGCTTGCTTTGGAAGATTAAAAAACACATATATTTTTTCTTTGGACTGCTGAACACATACCCCATTGCCCTCTGAGATGGTTGTTCCTCCCTCTTTGACTAAGCAGGCAATCTTTCCTGATTTCCTGGTCCACCTCCATGATGCATTAGACCCTCTGCTGTCCTTTAAGCGAATCCAAAGTGCCCCCTTAGGATAGAAGCACAAGCCGTTCATGAAGAAGTGATAGGCCAATTCAGCCTGGAATAAAACTGCTTCACTCAGTCATCAAAGTGCTCTTTAAAATTCTCTAATGCATGGAGCTTAACTGGAGAGAAAAAATAATCACCTGTATTTTGTCAGAATACACCACCACAGTCAAGCACTTGCAACTTGTGAAGTGGCTTTATTACTAACAGGGTGGTCTCCCTTTTGCTTGATAAAGACATTATTGTGCTAACTTAATGGATTTGTAAACTGAGGCTGAGAGCCCTAAAAACTAGGGGATCTTAGAGAGACCAGATTACTTACTCAGTGGGGTAGAACGATGTGTTTAAAGCTCACTGGCTGCTCTCTTCTGTGAAGTGTTTTCTCACAAAACCTCCTTGTGAAGCTACTACCAAGGTCAGGGGAGAAGAGTTGTCATTTAGCCAAACCTTGTAGAATATTTCATTTCTGGTGGTCTCGCCTGTTTCTGTTCATCATGGAGGCCATTTTATTTTCACCCCAATTCTTAGTGACCTAGGAAACACCTTTAACTTTACTGAGATGTTTAGCTCTGTCGGGTTTTCTCCTCTAGCAAGGACACTTCACTTCTGGTAGTGGTTCTCATTTTACCCCTGACATGGCTCCAAGTCATCTTGGACGTCTCAGCTAAGATGTCCCCTTGAAACAGCCTTAGTAACCAGCTTGTTAGACTAGCTGCCACTCTCTGCCATATTACCCTTTTATTTTACAACACATTTTTACCATCTGAAGTTTCTTATTTATTTTTATAAATGTTCATTATCTGACACCTTCTGGTAGCCTATGAGTTCCACCGGAAGTAAGGACTATGTTCCCCACTTTATCTTAGAATCAAAACCTTGCCTGACAGTCAGGGTTCAGTAAAAATATGTGGAATCCTATTACGTGTTTACTGTCCACTCCCTAATTCCAAACCGAAAATAATCATTCCTTTCCTCAGGTCTGAAAGAGCTTGCTCTGACCCTGCTTTTTGCCTTGGATGGTCATTTCTTGTGTAAATATTCACATCTTCTGCTAGAGTACGAGTTCCTAAAGGGAAAGGTCAATATTTTATTTAGAGAATTAACATTTCTTACCTGCCTCTGTGGCCAGTCATGGTGCTGGAAACTGCTAATACTGTGTTAATTAATCTCTACCACACACTGTGAAATAGCCTTTATGACCGCATTTTTGCAGGTGAAGATCCCAGGCTTAACAACTTAAGAGATAGGTCCCATTCACTTAGCCGGTAAGTGGCAGAGTTGGGCTTCAGACAAAAGAGCATTTGGTTCTCCTTTATTTTCTCTTACATCCCTTTGGGCCCTGCATGGAGAATCATCTTAAGTGTTTCGAAAATTAATGAAAATTTTAAAGGAGCTTCAGTCTCAATTCTCAAGAGTAATACTAATGACTTCCTGCAAGGGATCTTAGATTTACTTCTATTTTTTTCTACCTCTTCTTCAGGTGCTGTGGTGCTGGTAGAGCACCTGCTTCCCAGAGAAGCCTTAGTGGCAACTTCCTTGAAACAGATGCCAGTTTTTCAGTCAACATTGGTATTTAGTGGTATTTAGCAGGTACCTCTAGGTTGCAGACACGAGGAATACAAGGGGCAACACAGTAGGCAGGTGGGAGGGGGAAAAAACGGGTGAGAAACAGAAGTTAGAACAGGAAGAAAAATGTTAGAGAAGTAGGTCTTGGAAACATTTAATCTTCCCTGAGAAATGTATTTTCTTTCTCCTTTAGGTTAAAAAGGGGAATGTATCATATTTCCTTTTTCTTCCTTGTCTGCCAAGAATTTGCAAATCATGTTCCCTTCTCTGCCTTTTATTTTGTAGCATATTTGCATTCTATTTTTGTAAACCAACTCTTTCTGTGTGTCTTCTTAAATGGAAGTTTCTTTTCCTTCTGGGAGAAATAGAAATCTTTGAGAAAACTTGAAAAATACAAAAAAGTAAAAGTACAATTGTAATTTCATCATTCAGGGAATATAATATTGCTAATTCCTTTCCAGTCTGACTACTTTTTTCTTTCCGTATATCATGTTTTGTCATAATGTAAATGTACAATTTTGTTTGCTGGCTTCTTTCTCTTGGAATTTATTAAGCATTCAGGTTATTTCCATTGCTGCCCGATTATAAATAATGCTTTAGATCATACCTATTTTTTTAAATTTTTATTATTTGCCCCAGGGGTACAGATCTGTGAATCATCAGGCTTATACACTTGACAGCATTCACCATAGCACAAACCCTTCCCTAGATGATACCTATTTTTGTTAATCTTGTCTGCCTCTCTGATTTTATTTCCTCTGAATAGACACTTGGAAGTAGAATAATTTGATCAGGGCTTTCCACAGCGGCTAAACCAATTTAGTTTCTCACCAGTGTTGCATGAGAATGCCTCTCTTGCCACACTTTTCAGTATTGAATATTTTGTCCAAGTTTGTTGCTGATTTGAGGATTAAAAAATTAGTAGTCCATTGTTTTATTTATTTATTTTATTATNCTCACCAGTGTTGCATGAGAATGCCTCTCTTGCCACACTTTTCAGTATTGAATATTTTGTCCTAAGTTTGTTGCTGATTTGAGGATTAAAAAATTAGTAGTCCATTGTTTTAAAGCGAACCTTTTGATTAGTCATGAGGTTGATATTTTTTCCCATTTGTGTATTGATCTTCCACATGTTTTCTTATGTTAAACTTTTTTTTTTGCCTGTTTTAAAAGCATTTTTAAATTGAGGTGGTATTTGCATATAGTTAAGTACACAGATCCTAAATGTATTTTTCAACTTATGAAAAACGCCTACACTTGTTTAATCCCATCACTGTGAAGCTATAAAACATCCCAGAAATGTCCCTGTGCCCCCTTCAGTCAGTGACTGTACCCAGAGGCAACCACTGTTCTGGTTTCTTTGACCAGGAAGGAAAAAGTCTTTCCTACCGTGGCGGTTCATATTAATGGAATTTTACAGTGTATAACTCTTTTATAACAAGCTTCTTTAGCTCAGGATAATGTTTTGGAGGTGCACCTATGTGGTCCAGTATTTCAGTAGTCTATCCCCTTTTATTGCTGAACATTTAATCCTATTTAATTGCATGGGCATACCAGAATTTGTTTATCCCATCCTCCACTGATGGACATTTGGACTGTTTCCAGTGGGGTTTCCTTGGCTATGAGGAGCGAAGCTAGAATGAACACTTAACGCTAAAGTCTCTTTCCAGGTTGAAATCTACAGTCTTGGGATTTGTTCTCTATCTGTTCTACCTGTCTTTACTCTTCTACTACTTTCCTGCTGCCTTTTTAGATGGATAGAGTATCTTTTTTTTATATCTTCTTTCCGTGGTTGCCCTGTGGTTTACAGTATGCATCCTTTTTTTTTTTTTTTTAAAGATTTTATTTATTTATTTGACAGAGAGAGACACAGCGAGAGAGGGAACACAAGCAGGGGGAGAGTGGGAGAGGGAGAAGCAGGCTTCCCGCTGAGCAGGGAGCCAGTGTGGGGATCCCAGGACGCTGAGATCATGACCTGAGCCGAAGGCAGACGCTTAATGACTGAGCCACCTAGGTGCCCCTGCAGTGTGGATCCTTAACTTACCATAGACAAATTACAAATACTCTTCTAGTTCCTGCTTAAAATCTTCTAAAGAGTATATACTTTAGTTTCCTCCTCCCAACGTCTTATTTGTAAACATTTTACATCTATTCATGTTATAAACCCTGAAATATATTATTGTTATTTTTGTTTGAAGTTGTCAATTAACTTGAAAAAACTTGAAAATAAGTTAAAATATTTTCTGTTTGCCCACATACTTACCATCCCTGAAAATTTTTATTCCTTTTTTTATAGAATTCTTTTTCCATTTTGTATTTTTCTTCCTCATGAAGAACTTTTTTAAATAGTCTGTATCTGTGCTGGTGAAGTCTTACCTTTCATCAATCTGAAGAATTCATTATTTTACTTACATTTTTGAAGGGTGTTTTTTTTTTTTATGAGTCTGTTTCTGCTTTTTTTGGTTTGTTTTTGTCTTTGATTCCAAATCTAAGTGAAATTATATGACAATAATATTAAACTAGTTTTTCTTTGACTTATTTCACTTAACATAATACCCTCTGGGTCTAGCCATGTTGTACCAAATGGCAAAGATTTTATTCTTTTTTATGGCTGAATAATATTCCGTGTGTGTGTGTGTGTGTGTGTGTGTGTGTGTGTGTGTGTGTGTCTCACATCTTTATGCATTTGTTTATTGATGAACATAGGTTGCTTCCATATCCAGGCTATTGTAAATAATGCTGCAATAAACATAAGGGCATATGCATGTATCTTTTCAAATTAGTGTTTTCATTTTCTTCAGGTAAATACCTAGAAGTAGAATTCTTGGATCATGTGTATTTCTATTTTTAAGTTTTTGAGGAACCTCCATACTGTTTTCCACAGTGGCTGCACCAGTTTCCAATCCCATCAGCAGTGCACAAGTGTTCCCTTTTCTCTACATCCTTACCAGCACTTGTTTCTTCTCTTTTTGACACTAGCCATTCTAACAGGTGTGAGGTGATACCTCATTATGATTTTAATTTGCATTTCCGTGATGATGGGTAATGTGCATCTTTTTAAATACCTGTTGGCCATCTGTATGTCTTTGGAAAAATATCTCTTTAGATCTTCTGTCCATTTTTAATTCATGTTATTTGTTTTTCGTTTTTGTTTATTTTTTGGTGTTGAGCTGTTTTGAAAGTGTTAAGCTGTCTTGAGCTGTTTTGAAGGTATTGAAGCTGTTTTCTTTCTGTTTGGTTTGGGTTTTTTTGCTGGATATAGAATTTTAGGCAATTCTTTTGTTATCTGGCTTGTTTTTGTTTTGTTTTGTTTTTGTTTTAACCAGACTGAAAACTTTTGTCATGTGACTGGATGTTTCTTCTATTCACATTTAATGTTACTTTTTTTTTTAAAGATTTTATTTATTTATTTGACACAGAGAGAGAGATCAGATCACTGAGAGTAGGCAGAGAGGCAGGCAGAGAGAGGAGGAAGCAGGCTCCCCGCTGAGCAGGAAGCCTGATGCGGGCCTCGATCCCAGGACCCTGAGATCATGACCTGAGCCAAAGGCAGAGGCTTTAACCCACTGAGCCACCCAGGTGCCCTAAAGTTACTTTTATAGATGGATTTATGTCTGCCATTTTACTTTTTGTTTTCTGTATGTCTGTTTCCTTTTTTAAAAACTTGTTTCTTATTAAAGATTTTTTTTTTTTTTTAGTTAAGTGAATATTTTCTAGCCCAGCATTCTAATGACTTTATCACTAAATGTTTTGAGTTACTTTTTAGTGGTTGACCTAAGACATACATATACATCTTAGGAGAACCTATGTCAGACTTATACTCGTTTAATCCCAATGAAATGTAGAAATGTTACTTACACATGGCTCTATTCCCTCCTCCTTTTTGTGCCATTGTTATTATACATATTACATATGTCAACCCAACAATGCGCTGTCAAAATTATTTCTGTATATAATTTTTTATCTTTTAAAATACCTGAGAGAAGAAAACAACTTTATATAAAAAGAGCATTTATATAAAGTTTTATATTAAATTATATAATAGTATTTGCCATAGTTTGGCAAATTATATAAAGTTTTATATTAAATTATAAAATTGTATTGCCATATTTTGGTTCTCTCTATTCCTGTGGATTTGAATTACCATCAAATGTAATTCCTTTTTGGGGCTCCTGGGTGGTGCAGGCATTAAGTGTCTGCCTTCAGCTCAGGTTATGATCCCGGGGTCCTGGGATGGAGCCCCGCATCGGGCTCCCTACTCCGCGGAGAGCCTGCTTCTCCCTTTCCCCCTGCTTGTATTCCCTCTCTCGCTGTCTCTCTCTCTGTGTCAAATAAATAAACAAAACCTTAAAAAAATAAATATATATATTATATATATAGATTTCACCAGTATAACTTTGCTCCCACTTACTTTGTGTGGTTATTGTCAAATACCTTATAGTTATATGCTGAATAGGTATGATGATACAATTCCAACCACATCGTTTTATACAATTGGTTCTTAAGAGAAAAAAGGGAGAATATGCATATATACTGTATTATGATTATATAAGTATACAATTTTTTATGTAAGAATTCCGCTGGTTTTTTTTCTTTTTATGTGGATAAGAATTTCAGTTGGGGTCACTTGCTTTTAAACTTAAGAATTTAATAGTTCTTGACAATAACTTGGTTAGGAATAGATTCAGTTTTGTTTTGTTTTGTTTTTTATTTTTTGTTGTTGTTGTTGTTGTTATTATTATTATTATTAGTTGCCCCAGGGGTATAGGTCTGTGAATCATCAGGCTTACAGCTTTCACAGCATTCACCAAAGCACAAACCCTTCCCAATGTCCATAACCCATCCACCCTATCCCTACCCTCCCTCCCCCCAGTAACCCTCAGTTTGTTTTGTGAGATTAGGAGTCTCTTATGGTTTGTCTCCTTCCCTATCCCATCTTATTTCATTATTCTTCCCTCCCTACCCTCCACAACCCCCCATCCTGCCCCTCAAGTTCCTCATTTCAGAGAGATCATACGATAATTGTCTTTCTCTGATTGACTTATTTCGCTCAGCATAATACCCTCTAGTTCCATCCACGTCGTTGCAAATGGCAAGATTTTGTTTCTTTTAATAGCTGCATAGTATTCCATTGTGTATATATAAGATATTCCATTGTGTATATATAAAAGATGTGGTATATATATATATATNTATTTTATTTTAAGATTTTATTTATTTATTTGACACAGAGAGAGAGATCACAAGTAGGCAGAGAGGCAGGCAGAGAGACAGGGAGAGGAGGAAGCAGGCTCCCTGCTGAGCAGAGAGCCCGATGTGGGCCTCGATCCCAGGATGCTGAGATCATGACCTGAGCTGAAAGCAGAGGCTTTAACCCACTGAGCCACCCAGGTGCCCTATACCACATCTTCTTTATCCATTCATCTGTTGCTGGACATCTAGGTTCTTTCCTTAGTTTGGCTACTGTGGACATTGCTGCTATAAACATTCGGGTGCATGTGCCCCTGAGGATCCACTACATTTGTATCTTTAGGGTAAATACCCAGTAGTGTGATTGCTGGGTCATAGGGTAGCTCTGTTTTCAACTTTTTGAGGAACCTCCATACTGTTTTCCAGAGTGGCTGTACCAGCTTGCATTCCCACCAACAGTGTAGGAGGGTTCCCCTTTCTCCGCAACCTCGCCGACATCTGTCGTTTCCTGACTTGTTGACTTTAGCCATTCTGACTGGTGTGAGGTGGTATCTCACTGTGGTTTTGATTTGTATTTCTCTGATGCCGAGTGATGTTGAGCACTTTCTCATGTAAAATATATGGAATGCTTCACGAATTTGCATGTCATCCTTGTGCAGGGGCCATGCTAATCTTCTCTGTACTGTTCCAATTTTAGTATATGTGCTGCTGAAGCGAGCATTTGTTTTGTTTTTTAAACTGGGAATGTCTTTATTTTTCTTCAGTGATGAAAGATTTTTTATTTTTTTTTTTCTTAAAGATTTTATTTATTTGACAGAGAGCATGAGGAAGGGGGGAAGGGACAGAGGGAGAGAGAGAAGCAGGATGATCCCAGGCCCCTGAGGTCATGACCTGAGCTGAGATGCTTCACCAACTGAGCCACCCAGGCACTCTTGAAAGATTTTTTTCTTATCTAAGCCGTTTTTCCTGGTTTTATTGAGAAGAAATTCACCGAGATCACTGTGTAAGTTTCAGGTGTACAGCATGATGGTTTGATTTACATGTATTGTGAAGTGATTACACAATAGCTTCTGTTACCATCCATTAGCTCATATAGATACAATAAAAAGGAAGAAAAAATAGTCTCCTTGTAATGGGCACTCCTGGGATCTGCTGTCAACAGCTTTCCTACATATCACACAGCAGTGTGAGCTGCGGTGTTCGTGTTACACATCACATTCCTAGTATCCATTTTATGATTGGAACTTTGTACATTTTGACTGCCTATCCTCATGTCCTCCTTCCCTCACTGCCTACCTCTGGTAACCACAAATCTAATTTCTTTTTCTATGATTTTGGTGGGGTTATTTTAGATTCCACATATAAGTGAGACCATACAATATTTGTCTTTCTCTGACTTTTTTCATTTAGTATAATGCCTTCAAGGTCCACCCATGTTGTTACAAATACCAGGATTTCCTCATTTTTATGACTGAATAAAATTCCACTGTGTGTATGTATATGTGTATATCTCACAACCACTTAATCCACTCATCTGTTGATGCACTCTTAGGTGCTTTCCATGTCTTGGTTATTGTAAATAATGCTATGAACATGAGTTTGCAGATATCTTTTCAGATTTGCATTATTAGCATTTTTAGTTCCTTTCGGTCTGTTCGCAGAATTGGAATTCCTGAATCAAACAGTAGTTCTATTTTTGGTGTATTGAGGAATCTGCATACTCTTTTCTGTAGCATCTGTACCAACCTAATAACCCCAGCAAGAGTGCATGAGAGTTCCTTTTTCTTCACATCTATGCCAGCATTTGTTTTCTCTTGTCTTTTTGGTGATGGCTATTCTAACAGGTGTGAGGCAATATCTCATCGTGGTTTTAATTTGCATTTCCCAAATGACTAGTGATGTGGAGCGTCTTTTAATGTACCAGTTGGTCTTTTGTAAATCTTCTTTGGAAAGATGTCTATTCAGGAAATATTTTTACTGGGTGTCAGATTGTTTCGCCCTTTTATTCTTTTAGCACTTTATGATGTACTCTTCATTGTTCTCTGATCTCCATTGTTTCTAAGGAGATGTTAGCTGTTAATCTCACTCAGATTTTTCTCCCCTTATACTCAGTGAGGCATTGTCCTTTGTTGTCCAGATTTTTTCTTTGTCTTCCTCTTTCTACCTTTTTTCTATGATCTGACTAGTATGAATTTTTTGCATTTATCCTACTTGGAATCTGTTGTGCTATTTGGATGTGTAGATTAATGTTTTTCACCAAATTCGGGAAGTTTTAACCATTTCTTCAAATATTTTTCTCCTTTTTCTTTATCCTATCCTCTCATACTCCCAATTATACTGATATTGTGCACTTAATAGTGCCCTTTAATTCAAGACTGTTACTTTCTTTTTCCAGGTTTTTTATATGTTCTTCAGATTCCCTGATCTCTTTTGATCTATCTTTAAGTATATTGATCTTCTGCCAGCTCAAATCATGTCTGAAGAACCTAGCACGTCTTTCATTTGTTGTAGTTTTCCACTCCAGAATTTTTATTTGATTCTTTATCTCTTTATTGATATTCACTATTTGTTCAGAAATTGTCATCATACCTTCCTTTAAATGCATGGCTTCCTTTAGTTCTTCGAATGTATTCATTGTAGCTGCTTTAGAGACTTTAAAACCTTAGTCTTCTCATTGTTTGGGGGTAAGGGTTTCACTTTTTTCGTTTTCTTTTTTTCCACTTTTTTATTTTCTTGATTGTGGAGTGTCTCATGATATTTTGTGTGGAAAAGTGGCCATTTTGGATAATAATACTGTAGCAACCTTGGGTATTGATCCCCACCTCCAAGGCTTCTTGTTTTTTTGTTGTTTGCTTTTTTATGTGTTTAAACACTTTTGGTGAAGCCAATTTTCCTTACTCTGTAGAGTCTCTGATGTTTCTCCTCATAATTGTGGCCTTGAGTGTGCTCATCATCACCCTGGGAGAAGAGTTGTTAGGGTTCTCTAATTTCTCTTGTAAGCTTCTGGCCTCTGTTGGTAACACACACAGGTAGTAGGGTCCATTGACTTCTAGTTGATTGCTCTGTTTTTGACAATGCTATTGAATGTGACTTGTTCTTCAGACCCCTTAGTGGGAATATTTTGAGGCTAGTCTTTGAAGTGTGTTCTGACCACAGGAAGTCTCTCCTTTACTCTCTCATCCCTGATTCTCTCTGGTAAACTTGCTGACCTGTGTTTAGCTTTATTGCTCATATGGAGGTATCAGCCTCCTCTTTATTGCTTACCATCAAAATCTCCATTTTTTTTTTGAGAGTACCTTAAAGCTTGAAATTTTCCACACTCTTTTCTAAATGAAATTTTTCCTTTAGGCAGTGCTTTGGTGTTCCCTCTTCCTATGGCCTGTGAGGCTTGTTTTTCATTTTAATTTGAGTGAATCTAGCATAGCCTCTACCCTAGGGATCAATTAACCCTATTTCTAAGGCTGGTCTTTTGGAGGGCTCTACTTAATGCTCTGAGTATTCAACAAGATCCCTCAAACTTTACTGGTCAGAACTTGAATGTCTTCCAATCCTATTAAACTGTAATAATTCTTCAGATTACAATCCTCCATTAATTCTTCTTTGGCTGGCTACTTGGAGTATTACTCCAAGGATGCACAGTTTTATGTTCGGAGATTCAAGGTGTCTCTGATGCAGATTTCCAAAATTTCTTCTGTTCAGTTTCCTCCTCTGGGGCACTCTGGCCTCATATTCTAGTCACCTCTACTTCCTCAAACTCTGATCTTTGTCCCATGACCCCAGGAAGCATTCTGTGCTCTACTTGAGTTTCCTTGTCCTGCACCATGCCTACAAAGTACCTCCAGGCAGAAAATTGAGGCAATATTAGAAATTACCTTATTTGTTTTCCTTCTATGAGGCATCATCTCCTGTGCTTCCCATTATTTGAAATCTAAAAATGGTTGTTTCAGATAGTCATCATTGTTGATGGTGGAAGGAACAGCCTCCTTATGTCATCTAAACATTCCTTACAAGAAGTCATCCTGTCCATTGTTTTTTTTTAACTTAGTGTTTTTCTTATTTACTTATTTGAGTGAGTGCTTTAAAAATCCAAAAACTTGACCTTCGTCTGTTAGATTAGTTGACATTTTCCTCTTATGTCATTTACCTTTAAATTATTTTGTGCTGTTTTAGGATCTTCATATTTTAATTTTTACATAACTGAATCTGTTGGTGTTTTCTTTGTAATTTCCTCCAACTAGGGATTAAGCATTTGCCTAGAGTTTCTTTCATGGATTTATTTTTTAGGGGCTTCATTTCTTTCTGTTTAATTCTTGTTCTGAGCTTGGTTTGGGAATAGCTATAAGAGGGTTTGTATGTCTTTCATTCCAATTTTATTCACATCATTTGTAGAAAAAAAAAGTTGTATAAAATTAATTAAATGACACTGGAAAGTAGTTAAATGTTTTTATCAATTATTTTAGAGTTCATGCATATCCCGTGTCATAGACTTAAGGTCATTCTTGGGTAATAGGAGATTAAGACATATCACACTGTAAGCTTCTTTTTAAAAGATAAAAAATGCACAAAATCAATAAAAATGGAAATGAGATCATGAAGACTAGGACAAGCTACTAAAGAACAAAGCAGTAGCCCAAAGTGGATAGTTCTGATTTAAGGCAGTGGTTACAAATGACCAGACTTGCAGTGAGAGAAGATTTATATTTGAATTCTGGCTCTGCCACTTAGTACCTTTGTGAACTTAAACTCCATTCTTTTCAGGTTATGTTTAAGGTAAAAATCACACAATTTAGGTAAAGCAGTTCTAGGCACTTCACCACTGTGGCCACTATTACTGTTGTGATTGTAGTAATGAAAATCAGAAATATAAAAGGTTGGAGATATAGTTTGAATGATGTAATTGGGCAAGGATGAAGGAGTATGGTTCAACCTTTGCTCTCTTTATAATAAAATAAGCAGGATAGTATGAATTACATGCTTTTGAGCTTGCTTCCATGTGTATTTATGTATGCAGGCATTCAGCATCACTAGGTGACTCCCCTCTATCCAAGTAGAAAAATCTACTTACTGTTTCCTTCAGTTGCCATATAATTCAGTTCCTGACCTTTGTGCAGAGATTCACTGGGCAGGGAAGCATTGGATTAGGAAGCAGGTAGAGTGGGGAGAAAAGGATGGCTGGCAGTGTTTGCATGGCTTTGCCTGTCCCAGTCAGTAAGTGCTTTGTCTGATTTATCTGTTCTCCATAGATACGTGTGTAAACCATATTCGACAAAATTGGGTCTTTCCTCCTTTGCTCAAATGAAGCTTATAATGAAAATGCACTGCAATAAGGGTATGAATTTCTGAACTGAAAATCCTTTTTCTCCACTCTTTAGCTCTGTGATTTTAGGCAGGTTCCTTCTTCTCTTTGGTTTTTACTTTGCTGTTAGGACATATAATCACTAGGGTCAGGGAAAGTCCTGCATGTGCCTCAGAGTTCATTCATTTATTAACTTTTTCATCAAATTTTTATTGAATGATTTCTTTGTGTTAGATGCAATGTTTGGTGCTGGGGACACAGCTGTATAAAAAAATCACAGAACTTGTCCTCGCTCCTACCCTTAAGGAATGTGTTGTCTAGAGGCGTAGATGGACGGTAAATAAGTAAGTGTATGTATAGAGAATGCTACAAAGGGGAAATGCAAAGGTGTCATGGGTGATAAATAGTGCAGGCCAGTGGTTTGTAAACTTTATCTGCAAAGGGACGGAGAGCCAATATTTTAGGAATTACAGGCCAATACATACAATGAGTCATTTTTCTCTCCAAATAGCTAATAGTCTTCTTTATATTTTACATTTAAAAATGAAAAACCATCCAAAAAAATAAAATAAAAATGAAAAACCATCCTTAGGTCATATGGGTCTTATAAAAAGAGGTGGCAGGCTATAGTCTATTGACTCCTGATTAAGCAAAGTCTGTAATGGACACTATTGTCTGCTGGGTGTTGTACCTCTACCCAGGGAATGTTAATGGTCCCTCTTCTCTTACTTAAAGGATTCGTATGAGAGACACATCTCTCTCTCTGTTTCCACCTATCTCTAATTCCGTTTTTCTCCTTTTGCATTGTATCCTCATAGAGTTCAAAAACATGAGGGGAATACATGCGGTCATGCTTACCAGTACTTTCTTTATATTTTAGTTTGGCCGCCTACGTGTCTTCTCTGAGAAAGGATTTAACCATGTATTAGTTTCCAGACGGTGTTCTGGTGAGGGTAGTGGTTAATGCAGTTGTATAGGTTCTGTGACAGCAGTTAGGTTTGGTCATCAGTATGTTAGGCCGTATCTGCTGAGGCAGCTGGAGAGAGGGAGACAGAGAGCAGACACTGAGGGCTCAGACCGAGGAAGAGAAAAGAACAGCTAAAACACCTAGCTCCTACAGCAGCATTAGCAAACCTGCTTGTTTTGACTCCATTGTTTTGCAGGTTTAAAAAAAAATCTATTTTTACTTAATAGAAGCAGAGTCATGATATTCTGTATGGACACACTGAGCTCTTTGGAAAGGCCCCCAGATGGGACTCAAATTCAGTTAGAAAACAAGACAACATCTATTATATTTTCAAACTCATAATATTAATAATACTGCAAATACAAAGCCAAGATTTTTTTTAAATGGCACTCAAGATGCCTGAAACACTTAAAAATGTCCTGAATTTTATTCATTCTACTATAAGCCTATCCTGAGGTTTCAATGCAAACATTTTTTAGATACCTCTAAATATAGTTACACTGGGGCACCTGGGTGGCTCAGTGGGTTAAGGCTCTGCCTTTGGCTTAGGTCATGATCTCAGGGTCCTGGGATGGAGCCCCGCATCAGGCTCTCTGCTCAGCAAGGATCCTGCTTCCCCCTCTCCCTTCCTCTCTCCCTCTTTTCTTTCCTGCCTCTCTGCCTACTTGTGATCTCTCTCTGTCTCTCTGTCAAATAAATAAATAAAATATATATTTTTTAAAGATTTTATTTATTTGACAGAGAGAGACATAGCGAGAGAGGGAACACAAGCAGGGGGAGTAGGAGAGGGAGAAGCAGGCTTTCCACAGAGCAGAAAGCCTGACATGGGGATCGATCCCAGGACCCTGGGATCATGACCTGAGCTGAAAGCAGACGCTTAACAACTGAGCCACCCAGGCGCCCCATAAATAAATAAAATCTTAAAAAAATATATAGTTACACCAAGAACTAGAAAAGGAGAAAAAAAATCCAAATGAATTCAATTATCAAATATTTCCTCTATTTTTCTTTCTCTCTCTCTCCCTTGCTCTCTTTTTTCCCTTACTTTCCCCTTAATTGTCTCAGTGTCTGACTTTTTCTGATTATGTTTTATTTAAACTAAGAAAAAATGTGACTGGGAAAAATGCCAAAGATCTAATCAAGGAATTGTCAATAATAACCATGTGACTCAAGCCATAAATCACTTTGGATTAAGCATCACCCTTCATATGGGTGTGACATTTTCAATACCATTTATTTGTTATCTGCCAATGGAGATTAAAATATCCACTTCCCGGGAGATCTTTCAGAAATGGATGGATCCTCACTGTCATGACAGCTGGGAAGCTTCCTGCCTGAAGACAGTCAAATAAAGCTGATGGCATGCTGGGTTCTTTTCTTCCCTAAAAACTTGAATCTATTTCTACACAACATCCAGTTTAGAAAGTGGAAAGTTTGTTCAAACCATTCTGTTTTGTATATGATGACAAATGCATCTTAACAAAAAGAACAGTTGGTTGATGATCTTAACATTGTGTTTGTGTGGTGTGTGTGTGTGTGTGTGTGTGTGTGTGTGTGTGTGTGTGTGTGTGTATTTGCCATCCGGATGTGTTTGTTTAACAAAGTGAACAAAGAGCCTTTCCATGAAACTCCTGCAATTGAAATAATAATAAGTAATATTCTGAGCACATACTGTGCTCTAGGCACTAATTCCTTTAGTTACAAGTATTACTTCATTGGGTTTTCCCAATTGCCCTATGAAGTAATTCGTTATCTCCATTTACAGAAGAATTTCTAAGGTACAGAGAGGTTGTCCGCCCAAAGTTACACCACTTGTAAGTTGGAAGGCCAAGATTTGAACCAGTCACCACAGCTTAACTGTGCCAGCCCCTGTCTCCTTCCTTCACGGAGGTTTTCGGATTTGTAGTTCTCTATTTCTTTGTGTATCTTTTTATCATGTCCTCTCCTCCCTCCACTGTAAGTTGCAGGACTGCAAGATGGTAGTATTTTGTTCACTGCTGCATTCTCAAAGCCCTAGGATAGTGCCTGGCACACAGCGGGAAAGCAGTGAATAAGTATCTGTTGGAAAAATGAATGAAAAATGTCCTACAGGCAAGGTGTTGACAAGCAATAATACCAAAGCTAATGTTTGTGTTCTGCTTTGTAGATGACAAAACATTTTTCTTACAGTTACCAAGAATTGCTGGGTGGCGGCTGACAGCTTTTGAGTATTTTGTTGACCAAATGAGTCCGGCTGCCACCATAAGTACCAGCTTCACCCCATCTAGGCCCAACGTTCAGAAGGAGGAGGCCTCCACAAGTGTTTCCCTACTGATCCTCTTACCTCCTCCTCCCAATTCCTCCCTGTTGCCATCTACCTTCTCTTCATTGCCCAGTGGGAGAGAGAAACGAAAGCTCTTATTTTTCCTTTTTGAGAAATAGAATATAAACTGGGGTTTTTTTTTTTGAAGTGAATTTTAACCTGCCCTAATGATTGTCATAGTCTCCACGTGCTTACTGACTATAAGTTGGATACTGTTCTCAACATTTCACATGTGTTAGCCCATTTAATTCTCATAGGAACACTATGAGTACATATTACCAGCTCCAAATTTTGGGTAAAGACCCAGATACAAAGACCATTTAAGCATTATGTCAAAAATGAGCACCCCATAAGTCTGGTTTCAGTCCGGTTCAAGCGACTACAGTCTTAACCCCCATGCTTCTACGGTGATAACTTGTAGGACTCCTGGCCAGCGTCGACTGTGGCAAGTCCACCCTCCGCTAGTGCTTTAGCTGTTTTCTTTTTGATAGTCCCCCATGTCAGCAATTAGATACTACTAATTTCCACATTTTGCATAGGAGAAAACTAAGATTCATAGAGGTTAGTTATGTGAACTTGGACATAAAATTTTAATAGATCAGTTCCTATGTTGAATCATAATGAAGCCCAAAGGCAGAGGCGACAGACTCGGAAGGCTTCTACTTTTAAGCAAAGCTTGCTTCAATTCCGTTTGACTATTAGGCCCTACCACAGTGTATCCCAAGTCTTTCTTAGTGTCAGTTCTATGCAAAATTAACTGACATTTATATAACAATAGCTAATGCACATCATCACATATATTATAAATATTTCAACATTCTTTAGCAATGACCTTTATTACCAGAACTGTAATTATGATAGCAAATCCTCAGTTTCTTATAAACTTCCTTGGACATGACATAAACTTGCCCTTGAATATTAACTAGAAACTTTGTACATGTGTAAGAGTAATAGTAACACTCCACATCTGTGTAGCACTTCAGAAACACATTGAGTTGGTATTTACTATCAGCCAGGCTCTGTGTCAAACTCTTTTACATAGATTATCTTACTGAATCTTGCTATATGGAGAAAACTTACCCCCATGTGTATACCTGAGCTACTTGAGGTTTGTAGAGGCCAGTGACTTACTTAAGCAAGAATAGATAAACAGGGAAGTAAGGTACCATTCTCAGGACTATGCGATTCAGAATTTAGGATCTTACCACCTTGCTTTTTGGTCTTGCTTGGTTCTCCCAAAATTCTTAAAAAACAAAGAAAAAACAAAAACAGTTTAAGTGATTGGCTCAAGATCACAATATTTATAACAGGCAGAGATAGCCCTAGAATTCAGGTCAACTAGATACTACTCTGTTGGATTTGACACTACACTCAATGAGACTTATACACATAGTCCATACTTATATTAAACAGATATGAAAATAAAATATTTCCATCTTAAATTTATAAAAAATGTATTGCCTGCTTTTCTTTGCTGCACTCAGGTGGCCCTCTAAAACTTCCAGTTGCTGAGGTTACTACATTTCCATTCAAGGATTAGGATATTAGAGCAAGAACAAGTTAAATTCCAAAAATCACAGGAAATAAAAGATACTCCTTTAGAAGATCTTATTGAGATTCTGATAGGGTAAAGCTTAAACAAAGAGATAACTAGATCGAAATATGAATCAATTTTGCATGTGAAAACGCAGAAAGCAGTCTCAGGTAAACAATATGTGATCATTAGATGATGATGTGAGAAGGGGCTCTCCTGTTGTTTCAATGCAGAGAAGTCTTCATGCAAGCCGAGACAAGGCAGGTGCTTTGGGGCTTCTCAACGAAATGACAGTTTTCAAGGTACTTGACTTGGGAGCCTCGAGCACAGTATTTCCTAAAACTGGACTTGAAATGGCTGGAGCCTGGGAGTACTAGTCAGTCTATGTAATTGCTATCATAACAAATAGAGGTTGTTCTCTGAATCCTTTTTCTCTCATACAACCAAAGATAACATGAAAAATATGCATAACTCCATTCATTACATTTGATGTGTCATTGTATTAATCAGGATAGAAAGACTATTCCATTCCAGTAGTAAAGCACGTGATCTCAGTAGCTTAGACTATAAAGGTTTATTTCTTACTCTCGTGAAGTCTGATGTTCACTGAGTCACCATCATCTATCTTACAGTTATGCCCTGTGTTCCACAGGGCTTCCGAGATCACCGTGACAGCAGAAAGAGGGGTAGATAAGACACCCCAGCTCTTAGGCTACCTGTCACTGCTGCTCACAACCCATTGTCTAACACCAGTCACATACCCAGCCAACTGAAATGGAGGCTGAGAAATGTAGATTTGTGTGCTTATTTAGTGAATGATGTCTCCAGACCCTGAACTGTGTTCTCTTCCTGTTCTCCTTGACGCCAGCTGGCTTTTTCTCTTCCCAGTTTTCATTCTTCTCATCCTGTTTTCTTTCCAATGCTGGCACACCTTCATCTTTCCGTGTTTCCCCTTCATTCAGACACTATTGAATAAATTATGTACTTATTGTGCAGGGCACTTGCGTGATTCTAAGAGCGAGCGCCTCCTTAGTTATGTGTGTCACACATTTCTCTTGCCTCACGCTTGTCCCAGTGTAGCTACTCTGTGCCAGGTGGTTTCTGAATTGGGGTATATATAAGAATTAAATATGATTCCTAACTTTGTAAGAGAGATGTGATAAGCAGACAATGCAGTATTGTAAAAAATGCACATCATACAATTTCTACAGGTGATGTAGTGTGGCCATGATTGTTCTACACGCAGTAGCATTTGCTAAATGCTAATCAGGGCACTTTGTTAGATCATGAGTTAAGGAATTGAAATAAATGTAATCCTGCTTTAGAAAGAGCAATTACAATTGAAGGACATTGGTGAAAACATAAAAGATCACCCATCGTGCATACTTGAAATAGGTATATACATTGTGTCAGAGGTTCTCAGACTTTGCTGCCTGGACGTGGGGTTCTGAGTGAAGCCTAAAATATGTGAGATTATCTGTCTGGTCCAGGAGAAGGTACAAGGTTCAGATCTATCAAAGCTTCTGAGGTTATTTGCCCCACAGTTTCTGGGAGTGGATGCAGACACTGAGTGCTCTTCTGTTCCATGAAACTTTACCCAGGCTTATAGGAACAAAGATGCTCTGACTTCTCAGGAAATACACATCATTTTTCCCTTGAAATGGCTGGCATTGATAGTCTTGCAAGGAGGAAAGAAGTATTTCCTTTCTTTTTTTCAATGTTTAAAGAGAGCTTTCCCTACCACAGGACTTAGAAAAGCTAATAAAACTTGAATGGAATGTTAATAAAGCATGGAAATAAATAATAAAGCTGTAAAGTGGCAAAATTTGAAGCAATCTTGATCAGTTGGGACAGAGATTAGTCTCATGGGTCCAGGGAGGACTGTGAACCCCATGAAACATTTGTATGTATTTGGTTTTATGAATTTTGTGGAGAAGGGTCCATCTCTAAAATATTAAGAACTACTAATCTGATTTTACAGAAGTAGAATTTCCAGTCCGTAGAGCTCTAAAGACATACCCGAGATCAAGCAAGTAATCAGGAGTAAATCCATTTTTAGAACCCTATTCCTCTTAGCCTCACTGTTATGGGTGAACTGTGCCCCACCCCCAAATATTGTTGTAGCCTGGGCCCCCAGTACCTGTGAATGCTACCTTGTTTGGAAGTAGAGTCTTCGCAGATGTAATCAAGTTAAAATGAGGTTATTAGGATGACTCAAATCCAATATAACTGAAGAGGAAAACTCTGTGAAGACAGGGACACAAAGCAATTTGGTAATGTGAAAATAGGGACAGTGATTTGAGTTATGCATCTACCAGCCTGGGAATGCTGAGGTTTGCTGGCCACCACCAGAAGCTGGAACAGTCAAGGAAGGATTGGTCCCTAGAGCCGTTGGAGAGAGTATGGCCCTGCCAGCACCTTGATTTCAGACTTCTAGCCTACAAAACCGTGAGAGAATACCTTTCTGTTCTCTCAATCCACCATGTTTGTGGTAATATGTCAGTCCTAGGAAATGAATATACTCACTCATTTCCAATTTTCCATATCAGTACATTAGTTTTCATCATATTGGTGCCAATGCTGATAATTATGTTTTGCTGTGTTTTTAAATACATGTTTACCAGTACTAGTTTATGTACCTCCCCAGGCAATCTGGGCCCATCTGTTCTCTGGACCTTGGCTACTTGCCATGCTTTCTGGCGTGAGTAACTGGGCAATGGCTCCTGTCATTCTCACAGCCTTAATATTCCAGCCACCAGTCATAATTTATTGATTCTCTCACCTGTTTTGGGGTCAAGTGCCAGCTTTGGGACCTCTCCTATCTGCTGGCTCTGGGAACACCTGCAGCAGCTCCCATGTCCAAGTCCAACCTAACTAGACCCCAAGGAAGCTCTAGCTTCCCCATTACCTCTATGGGGCAGGGTAACATCAACGAGAATTAATGAATAATGTTCCTTGGGGTAAACTTTGAGCAAAAGAAGATAGGGATTATAAGGAGATAAGCCATAAATTATTTTCTTTTCTCCCTATCATATAGGCTGTTCTAAGATGTGGAGATTCTCTACAGCCCTTCTGACCTATCCCGTATCACCAAGAAACCATTGGTATCTTCTTGGGAAAATAGGGTCAGATCATTTTGCACAATGTTCTTTGGCTTTACCTACTATAAACAAAGGACTCCCATGTTTCTCCATGACTCTCTCTGTACTCCTGACATTTCTGATCACTAAATGTGTGTGTATTTTCGGGGGGGGGGGTTCTTCCCATACCAAGCAATTCTGTAATACCAGCTCTATGTCTGATACTGTCCACCTGGAGATAGTTCTAAATCTCACAGGTTAAAGGTTCAGTCTTAAAAGACTGCCCTCTCCACCACAAATTCAGCTGCCAATTACAAGTCCAGGTTGTCCCCTGTGTTATAAATCAGAAGTTCCCATGACCTCTGGCAGTTACTTTCAGATTTGGTTAATTTGCTAAAGTGGTTCCCAGAACTCAGGAAAAGGATTTACTTACTAGATAACTCGTTCATTTTAAAAGAGTACAACTCAAGTATAGTGAGGTGGAAGAGCTGCACAGGGCAAAGTATGTAGGAAAGGCTGCGGAACTTCTGTGCTCTCTCTGAGCTCCATTCTTCCTGGACTCATACATGTTCACCAACCTGGAAGCTCTCCAAACCCTGTCCTTTTGGGGCTTTTATGGAAGCTTCATGTAGGCTTGGTGGATTAAGTCATTGGCCATGGGTGACTGAACTCCATCTTCCGCTCCTCTCCCCTCCCTAGAGGTGGGGTGGGGTGGGGTGGGGTGGGGTGGGGCTGAAAGTTTCATCCAGCTGATGATGTGGTTGGTTCCCCTTGGCAGCCAGCCCCATCTTTAGGGCTCATTAACATCAACTCAGGTGTGATTGAAAGGAATTTGCTATGAATAACAGGACACCAATTTCATGTTTATGCTCTGGATCTGGGAACAAAGCTAAGTGTTTTTTTAATGATACTCCTCAAGCTGTTATATAGGAAATTATAAGCGTTTTAGGAATTATGTGCCAGGAACTGTGGATGAACACCTAATACATATTTTGTGTTATACCATAATATCAGAGCTATTGTTATGGGTTGGATCGCATTTCCCCAAAACTCATGAAGTCCTAAGCTCCGGTATCTCAGAACATGACTTCATTTGGAAATAGTATTATTGCAGATGTAATTAGTTAAAGTAACATGATAATGGAGTAGAGTGGGTCCCCTCATCTGATATGACTTGTGTCCCTATAAAAATGGAAAAGTTGAATACACACAGAGAATACTATATGAAGATGAAGGCAGAGTTTGGGGTGACATTTTACAAGCCCACAAATGCCAAAGATTGCCAGCAAACTACTATAAGCTAGGAGAGAAGGGCTTGAAACAGGTTCTCCTTCACAGTCCTTGGAAAGTAACTGCCAACACCTTGATCTTGAACTTGTAGCCTCCAGAACTGTGGAATGATAGAATTTTGTTGTTTAAGCCATTCATTTATGATACTTTATTATTGCAGTGCTGGCAAACTGACACACTTATTTCTCTACCTTATTTCTCACTCTCATTCTTTCTTGCTTTCACTCAGTTGTACCAATTCCCTATCAGAACCATTCAAAATTATCCCAGGCTATTTTTCCGTAAACTTAAGATAATATAACTTTTACTTCTATTTTGATTTTAATATGTGTGTGGTTATCCCTGGGTTGAGTGCTAAGAGAGAAAAGACAGGATCTGTCTTTTTCCTGGAAACGCTCATGATTTTAAGCAAGACCAGTCTAATTGGTAAAACACAAGGAATCCGGCAAGGCAGAATGTTGCATATTGTACATCTGTATTGTGACAGAGTTCAGGAAAAGGAGAATCACATCATAAGCTTCTAGAACTGCAAAACAAACTATTAACTATGGGGAGTCTTGTTTAACTGTGTGGCTTCCTCGCATCACCAAAAAAGCACAAATTCATATTTAGTGTAGTCTGTACACATTTTTGAATTCTCACAAATGGATTTGTGGCAGGCAAAGGGAAGTCTTATTCCAAATGGGAGCTCAGGCATTTGTAAACAAGACCCCATGTTGGTGATTCAGACAATGCAGTCAGGGTTTATGACTGTGGGAGTCTGGAGTATATTTGATGCATGATATTAATTGGGAGTGATTTGATACTAGAGGGTAAGGAGAGAGATTTTCTCCAGCTAAGTACACGTGGCCAGTAGCTGAAACTATTCCCCAGACCAAGCCATTATCCCTTTATTAAGTGCTTATTTGTACATCACACTATACTAAATGCCAAACCAGCTAGCCCTTGGCAACCCACTCCCTTGTCTTAAGAGATAAACTGAGGTACATTAAAATTTATGAGAGTCGATTTGAGCAGATATCAGTTTGAGTTGGAGCAGCCCTGAGCAGGATCTAAGGGAGAGGCTTTTGTAGAGCACACATGGAGGCCAAACAAGGAAATTATTTGACTGTTTATAGCTTAAGTGCTTGCCTTATTTGGGAAAGCCTACTTGGCTGTTTGTGATTGGTTGAGTTTGGATTTCTTAACCTTCAAGTGTTTACAGGAATTGACTCTGCCTCAGGTTTTCATGCTTCTGCATTCTGCTGGTACATTGATTGATGTCACCTCAGCCTAATGGCTTCCTGGTTTGATTACTTTAATACTTGACAGTATAATCCATGTGGGTTTGAAGGAGAGAATAGCCAACTTCACATGGAGTTTAGTGCTTCAAGTAAAGAAACTTTGTATATTTAAGAATACCTTTTTTTTTTTTTAGAAGAAACCACTTGAGATCTTATTTTCTTTGTTCATTGTTTACAAAGATCTCCATAGTTAGGGGACCACATGAGCTTGTTGGTATATATTAATGATCAGAATATGGAATTTGCTCAAAATCTCTGAGTTTTGCTTCCAAACTATAATCTCATTACACTAAGGGAGTTATGTCTGGCAGTACCATGGACTGTAACCTCTCCGATGCCAAGACTATTTCCAGCCTGTCTCCACTGGATCCTGAATACCTGCAGAAAGGTATATAAAATTATCTGAGGGATAAGAAAGCCTTCCCTTCTGGTTGGATTCATAAGAATAATGTCTCATGGGGGAGACACCAAAACTTTGTCGAGCACCTGTTGTGTTCCAGGAGACTTTATTTCTATAATCCCAAGGGAGATCCTTTCCTTCATTTTGAAATGGGTATAGTTGCATTATTATTTATTTACAATTGTTGAGTCAAATAAGNTTCGGCTCAGGTCATGATCTCAGGGTCCTGGGATCGAGGCCCGCATCGGGCTCTCTGCTCAGCAGGGAGCCTGCTTCCTCCTCTCCCTGTCTCTCTGCCTGCCTCTCAGCCTACTTGTAATCTCTCTCTCTGTGTCAAATAAATAAATAAAATCTTTAAAAAAAGAGAGAGAGAGAGAGAGAGGGAGAGAGAGAGAGTGTGTGTGTGTGTGTGTGTGTGTGTGTGTGTGTGTGTATGAAGAAGTTGGCACTGAGTCTGGCACAGGGCACATTTTTTAGGTACCTTTTTCCTCTTCCCTTTATACTCAGCATCTACCAAACAGGCTTCCGAATGATTTTTCTATGCTCCTGCTTAGATTAGGTGCATAAAAAGCCCACCAGAGACACAGCTGTGTTTTTGGTTAGCATCATTTTTAAGGAAAATACCTTTCTTCCTCTTCTCTAGTCTCCTTTTTTTTTTAAGATTTTATTTATTTATTAGATAGAGAGAGAGAGATCACAAGCAGGCAGAGAGGCAGGCAGAGAAGGGGGGGGGGAATCCCAGGACCCTGAGATCATGACCTGAGCTGAAGGCAGAGGCTTAACCCACTGAGCCACCTAGGCGCCCCTCTTTCTTTTAATAATATTAGATGGAACCTTTACTGCAAGCAGAGTCTAGACCCCAAATATCTGTCATTTGGACCATTGAAATACCTCTAGAGTCAAAGCTTGTAATCTTCTCTTTCAACTCATACTCCTTTCTTTTTTTACTTTCAGTGTAGTTAATACAGTGTTATTAATGTTGGTGTACAGTGTAGTGATTCAACAATGTTGTACATTACTCGGTGCTCATCATGATAAGTGTGCTTTTAATCCCCATCACCTATTTCACCCATCTCCCCAACGCATCCTCTCTGGTAACCACCAGTGTGTTCTACATAGTGAAGAGTCTGTCTTTTGGTTTGTCTCCCTTTTTCTTCATTTTGTTTTTGTTTTTGAAGATTTTATTTATTTATTTGACACAGAAAGAGAGATCACAAGTAGGCAGAGAGGCAGGCAGAGGGAGAAAGGGATGCAGACTCCCTGCTGAGCAGGGAGCCCAATGTGGGGCTCAATCCCAGGACCCCAAGATCATGACCTGAGCCAAAGGCAGAGGCTTAATCCACTGAGCCACCCAGGTGCCCCATTTTGTTTTGTTTCTTAAATTCCACATATGAGTGAAATCATATGGTATTTGTTTTTCTCCGAGGGGCCCATTTCACTTAGCATTATACTCTCTAGATCCATCCATGTTACTGCCTTTTTATTCCAAAAGAGATCCATCTTTAGACTCTCTGTGACCAGGTTCCTGCTTTATCCTTGAGACTCCTATAGTTCAGGGGCTCTTATGTAGGTTGCATTTCCATGGACTGGCATGATCTTGTTTTACAAGTTTGCAATTTCCCTGGCACAGATACTTCTGACTGTGGCTTCCATCTCTTTCTCTATCTTTCTTTACTTAGCCAACTCTGTTCATTCTTTCTGAAACAGCTCCTGCTGTTCGGCTCCTCCTGGCAGCCTATGGAAAGCCTTGGTACTCTTCCTTAAGGGTTTCTTACCATTTTATGCTCTGTCAGGAATTTAGGATATTATATTCAGATCACCTATTAGTACCCGTTGCTCCCACAGTTTCTCTGTAAAAAGCCAGGTCCTAAATATTTTAGCTTTGTTGGGCATGTGGCCTCTGCCACATTCAGCTCTGCCATCCCAGCAAAACAGCCAAAGACATTACATAAATGACCTTGACCATATTCCAATAAAACATTATTCACAAAAATAGATAGCAGGCCACATTTGGCCCATGGGCTGTAATTTGTTAACTCTTGGTAATGAGAATCCTATGTTTCTTAGTGTCTCCAGTGAGTAGGATAAGGAGCTTGCTCAATGTTAATTCAACATGGAGTATTAGCGCCTCCAAACCATCACATGCCAAGTCCTTATTCTTATTTTAATTTGAAGTACAATCAGGTTGCTGTTAGATATTTTCCATTTTGTATCCAGCAGGCGTGCCTCATTCTGGGCCCAGAGGCAAGTCCATATTACTAAATTCCCAGGTCACCTGGCAATAAGGAGGTCTGTGCATTTCGCCTGAGCATCTAAGGCTTCTTGCTCATTTTCTCAGGCATCCCGTTGCCCTCCAGTCTTTCAGCTCTCCTTGAACCAACCACAGTGCTGTCTGTGACCTGTTTATTGAAAGCTGTGTAACTAAGTACAGTAATAGAATTTTTCAATCGATACCCAATTGTAGCAGGAGCTGGTGAAGAGCTTTTGGGGCAGCTGTAACATGCTGAGATAACTTGGTGTCACTAAGAAATCAGGCAGCAGAGAGCAGTATTAATTGAGTTCCATCAGTCACACATGTGGGCATTGGGCTTGAAATTTGGTGTAGAAACAATAGTATTGCATGATGTGTATTTGGTTGTTTAAACCCAGAGAGCAAACTCATCTGAACTCTGCTGGATGGCACTTGGCTGGTCTAGACCTTTCGTAACAGCTTTTTTTATGTTTTTGGTATTGTTTGTTTTTTACCCCCTACTCAAAAACTTCATAGTCTCTTCTGTGTATATAACACAAAATGAAAAGCAGTAGCACCTCATGGTAAACCTGGTAGAGTGGCCACCAAGAGGGAATATAGCCTCATAGAGCTTTGGAAGTCAAAAGACACCAAATTAATATTTCCACCTGTTCCACCTACTATGTGTTTTGAGTGTGAGTTAGGTTCTCTCCAGAGCATCAGTTTTCTTACCTCTATAATGGGGATAATGCCTGACTGCCTCATCACAGTGTTTCAGTGATTGCAAAGCAATTTTTGGCTGTGAAAATGCTATGTAATGATAGTTGTATTATGAACACCTCAGTAATTCTGCTTCTCCAGAGAATGATGTGTCAACTGTAAGTGAATTTTCTTTGTAATTTAATCTGTTAAGTGCCAGAAGTATAATTTTAACAATTTTTATGGAAGTATTTCTCAAAGAATGCACAATGAACTAACTGCTTTATTAGACCAAATAGTTGATGCAAATTTAACTTATTTGTTGTTCAGAATTAACACCGGGAATTATGCTTCTCTTATCAGTGTTGTCGCTCTAAGTGCTGCTGGCTCTGGTACTTCCCTGTGATTGGGCTCTGACTTCAGAAGTAGCCTGGCTTTTGCCTTCCAGAAAATCCCAATTTACCACTTTGTTAATTTGGGCAATTTGCTTCTTTCCATGAAAGGGGAGTGCAGACTTGGAGAATACGGAAATAATGTTATAGTTGGAAGGAACATCTCAATACCATTGAGTTTCAATCTCTTCTTCAAAGGAAGTGAAATGAGATCCCGAGAATTTAATGACTTATTCAGACTCACAGAGAAAATGAATGTCAAAAGTTATCCTCAATCCCTGATCTCCTGACAACATTAACAGTGACAAACTTGCATAGAGCTTTACAGTTTCCAAAGCATTTGCATATCCATGTCTTCTTGGGGCCTCTCTGAAACCTTAGGAAGTTGACAGGGTAGGGGATCATTCCGTCTGTTTCATAAGTGCTAAGTGACTTTTCCAAGGCCACCTGGTTGGTATATGATCAGGAAGAGATACTGGGGACATGAACACATACCTTCTCACCACAGGTCCTAGTTTTATTGTAAGCCATGGTATTTCACACCACTGAACAATTTCCCACCTCTAGCATACAGTAACAAAGCTCTGTGACATCTGGGCACTGTGGGGTTGCTGACTGCTCAAAATGATCTTACTCAAAGAGTGTCTTCTCCCAGTGGATTCTTCATGTTTCAGAGCAGTTTCTTCAGGCGGCTGGTGTGTTCTGAACTGTTCGCAGCACTTCGGACCTCATCCAGAAGGTCTGTACTGCTAGCAATAGCAATCACAGGCACCGTGATATCCCATGAGTTTTTATCCACTTAAGCTCACAGTCTGCTTCCACCTCCCGTCTCGCCTCCTATCTCCTGTCACTTTTCTCTTAGTACTTTTGGTTCCACCAATACTGAGTTAGTTCAAGTCCCCGATACCTGGAAGACTGTTTTTTGCTGTATTAGTAAGAAATAGATCAGTTAGAGGTGATACCCAACTCAAACCGGCTGGGGCACACCAGGGAGTTTATTGGCTCATTAAACTAACAATGCAGGGGTAGAAAAGGCATTGCTGAACTCCAGGTTGCCAAATTAATAGGAAGAAAACTGCTGCCTCCTTCTCCTCATTCCTTCAGTCTAAATTTTTCTATGTTAGATTTTTTTCTCAGCTCTCACATGGAAGGAAAGATAGTCATTGGCAGTTTCAGACTCATATCAGTTAAGCAATTCCATTGAAATAAGAGTACTTCCTACCACCCCCAACCCCACAGTAGCATAAAAAAAATGTTCTCTATGAATTGGCTTAGTTGTATATNCTGTACTGCTAGCAATAGCAATCACAGGCACCGTGATATCCCATGAGTTTTTATCCACTTAAACTCACAGTCTGCTTCCACCTCCCGTCTCGTCTCCTGTCTCCTGTCACTTTTCTCTTATTACTTTTGGTTCCACCAATACTGAGTTAGTTGAAGTCCCCAATACCTGGAAGCCTGTTTTTTGCTGTATTAGTAAGAAATAGATCAGTTAGAGGTGATACTCACCCAACTCAAACCGGCTTGGGCACACCAGGGAGTTTATTGGCTCATTAAACTAACAATGCAGGGGTAGAAAAGGCATTGCTGAACTCCAGGTTTCCAAATTAATAGGAAGAAAACTGCTGTCTCCTTCTCCTCGTTCCTTCAGTCTAAATTTTTCTGTGTTAGATTTTTTTCTCAGCTCTCACATGGAAGGAAAGATAGTCATTGGCAGTTTCAGACTCATATCAGTTAAGCAATTCCATTGAAAAAGAGTACTTCCTACCACCCCCAACCCCACAGTAGCATAAAAAAAAATGTTCTCTATGAATTGGCTTAGTTGTATACGTCCAATCTTAGAACAGGGCATGCTGTGAACTCAAGCTAAGCCACAAGAACTAGGAGCAGCGATAAGAGGAATTTTGGAAATTAGAAACATGGTACTACTGTAAATGGAGAATAGATGCTGTATAGTAAAAACAAAAGAATATTCACTCTGTGCATTAAAGTGCCTTGCTCCACCTTGCTCACCTAAAAAACTCCTATTTATCCTTATACATTCTACTCACAAGAATATTCTAGGCAAAGGGAATAACAGATGAAAAGACCCTGAATTGGGAAAGAACTTGGCTTGTTTAAGGAATAGAATCAAAAGAAGATATTCACCAAAGATGCTATTTCCCCCAAGATATTCGATTTTAACTTTTAACAGAATTCTAGACACTCATCACGTTAATCACTGAGTCATTATTGCTAACAAGAAATTTCTATCCATTTAATCTCCCTCCTCAGTTTTGAGCCAAGGGGCACCTGGGTGGCAGAGTTGGTTGAACGCCCGACTGTTGGTTTTCAGCTCAGGCCGTGACTTCAGGGTTGTGAGATCCATCCCTGCCTTGGGCTCAGTACAGAGTCTGCATGGAGCCTGCTCAAGTTTCTTTCTCCCTCTCCCCTTCACGTGTGTGCTCGCTTGTGCTCTCTCTCTCTCAGATAAACTTGTGGCACCTGGGTGGCTCAGTCAGTTGAGCACCTGGCTCTTAATTTTGACTCAGGTCATGATTTCAGGGTTGTGAGATTGAGCCCCCAGTCAGCCTCCATGCTCAGTGGGGAGTCTACTTGAGATTCTGTCTCTCCCTCTGCTTCTCCCATGCATGCTCTCTCTCTCTCTTTTTCTAAATAAATAAATAAATCTTTAAATTAATTAATTAATGAAAAAAAAAAGGGGGGAAGCTTTGAGCTGAGCTAAGCACAGGTATTTCCAGGCAGAGTTCTGGGAGCCCAAGTGCAGCCTGCCTACCTGGTGCTTTACATGACCAGTGTTGGTAGGTGGAGCCTATGGAATAAGACATGTTTGGGGGCACCTGGGTGGCTCAGTGGGTTAAAGCCTCTGCCTTCGGCTCAGGTCATGATCTCAGGGTCCTGGGATCGAGGCCCACATTGGGCTCTCTGCTCAGCAGGGGGCCTGCTTCCTCCTCTCTCTCTGCCTACTTGTAATCTCTCTCTGTCATATAAATAAATAAAAAATCTTAAAAAAAAAAGACATGTCTGGAAGGAGTGCCCAGGTTATACTTGAGATAATTGGTTCAGAAGAAGGTTAAAGTCTTAAGAGCTAGGAAGAGAATGGAGGACAAGGCTTACAACCTGAACAGGTAGAGACAACAGGGATGTGGCTGAGCATAGAATACTGAAATGTCCCATTATGGCTGGGAGCTCAGGTCCAGGGTGAAGTATTGCTGTGCAAGTTGGGTAGAACTATCTCCAGGGAGTCATCTTTCTGCTTATAGTAAGATCCTTTTCCTTCGATGGAATCATTAAAGTAACATCAGGAGGTAAAACATGATCAAGCTATTTCCCAAACTTTGGTCCTGTTTCTTCAGTTTGATGAAGACTTTGGACATAGGAAGAAATACAAAAACAAGGTAGTAGGAATTAGAGCAAAGACGGTTCTTTGTACTTGTCATCCTTCCAGTCATTAAAGACACACATACTACCCACTTATCTAATGTATAACAGGCCATGGTCTGGACACTGAGAGAAATACAGAAATGAGGATTTCAGAGCTCTTGTTCCTTTGTAAGCTTGGTTAGTAGTAAATTACATATAAACCAGTCTTTTCAAAACAATGTGAGAGGCACTCCCCCACTCAAGAGCTGTGTAAATTTGAAAGGTATTTGTCCTGTTTAGGCCTCTATTTCCTTATTTATGAAGTTAAAATAAGACACCTACCTTACAGCATTTTGGAGTGGGATTAAAGGAGATAAACAGTGTTAAATGATTAAGGCACTATCTGGATATAGTAAATGAGCAGTACTTTTTCTAAAGGCTATGATTACAGCAAAGATTCGGGGTAACAAGGTGGAAGAAATATCTGGGCCTGGGAAGTCCCTATATAAGGGATGCCATTTGAACTTGGTCTTGAAGAACGAATTGATAAGTGAGGGAAGAGTATTACAAGGTGGAGAATCATGTGAAATACTACAGTATTCTAGGGGAAAATTTTGTTTATGGTAGAATTTGGTAAAATATATTGAGAATTATTGAAAAAAAAACTTTAGGAAAATCAGAATGGAATGAGATCATGATGGCTCATGTAGCATTCCAAGGAAGACTTCTGTGGATGATAATGGTCTTCAGAAGTCTTCAGGCAAAGGAGTCAGGTACTTGGAAATGATCTGTGTCTGAACAAGTAGCAATTAAATGGAGAGGAGAGGACACAAGGACACGGTGACAGTGTGTGCATGTGGAATGATGAAGGGTGATATTCATTTGGACTCACAACTCTTAGATGAGTGTTAAAAGAATACAGCAGGAGGAACACATTCTTTTTGCCTTGAAAGCAGAAGGTATGCAGGTGATTCTGTAGAGAACTTTAATTGGTGAAATTTACCACTGATCAATGATTTATTTTTTTATGGAAGTTGGCAGCACTGACACATCTGAGAATAGTCAAACTATCCATTCTCTAGAGTTTCGGGGAAACGTAACTCACCAGCACCTGCCTGAGTCAGTTTGGCAAGTATCAGCAGCATCGACCTTCGTTTTATCAGCATGAGAAACTGTTCAGTGAATGTACTACATTCAGAAGAACTTGCCAGAACCCCATAGAAAAGGGCTTTGACATTGCATCGTATTCTGGTTATTGTTGTTTTTATCTACAATGCTTTGAAATTCTGAAATTCTTTTGGGGGGAAAAGAACACCACAGAACTTACTCTACTGTACATTTTAAGGAAAATATTTCCCCTTTGATTTCGTAGTGACCCAAAGGTATAGACCGATTTTGACCCTTTGAGTTTGGGAATGTATGTATTAGATTGTCTTTGATGATAGAGGTTCCTTTTTGTGTTTGCTGCTTTGTAAGGCTACAGGGTAGGTCTAAGCAAATTTTTGTATCGCAGTTAAGCTTAATGCTCTACCATAGAGGGCATTAGTCTGATCCCCCTCGTGGTCCATGTGTCCTCAATATCTATCTGATATTACTGATTACAGTAGTGCCCTTTGAAACCAATAAAAGGAACAGGAATTGATTTGACCTTTCATTAGATGTTTTACAATCTGCTAGATAATAATCATTAGCATTTTTTCTGTGGCTCTTGAAATAAGACCATCCTTTTACTTGCTGCCTCTGCATGGCCATAGGATTTCATCAGGCTGATAGATAGTGGGACATCTCTGCAGTCATGCCCAGGAGTTTGCTCCTATGAGCTCAGGGCAGTCCTAGTCTCAGAGACTGGATCCCCTCTATCTTCTCTCTCTCTGTTCTTCTCATCTCCATGTTCAGAAATGTCATCAGCCCTCTATACCCTGCTTCTCATCTTTGGCATGACTTCTGTTGTGTAGCCAATCTGCTGCTCTCCCTCCCCTTTCTTTCCAGTCTCCGACTTCTCAAGTTCTCAGCTTTTATATCTAGTGATCGTCAGTTCCTTTTTCCTGAGTTGAGACACAGTCAAAACACATTTTGGGTTGATAATCTCATTCATGTCACCTGGCTACCTTTTCTCTCTTGTGATTACTGCTTTGAAGTTATTTTCCCACTCCAGTAATTTCTTGGGTATGACTATTGGATTAGGTGTCATTCTGGATGTCGAAGGGTTCTGATTGCACTCTTAAAAAATAGCAAGCAGGGCGCCTGGGTGGCTCAGTGGGTTAAAGCCTCTGCTTTCAGCTCAGGTCATGATCTCAGGGTCCTGGGATCGAGGCCCGCGTCGGGCTCTCTGCTCTGCAGGGAGCCTGCTTCCTCCTCCTCTCTCTCTGCCTGCCTCTCTGCCTACTTGTGATCTCTCTCTCTGTGTATCAAATAAATAAATAAAATCTTAAAAAAAAAAAAAAATAGCAAGCAGAAAATGACAGCACCGTGAATGGCTAGTGAAAGAAGGATGGGGCACCTGGGTGGCTCAGTCAATTAAGCCTCTGCCTTCAGTTCAAGTCATGATCTCAGGGTCCTGGAATCTGGCCTGAGACAGTGGGGAGTCTGCTTCTCTTTCTCCCTCCACCTTCCTGACTTGTGATTTCTCTCTCTATCACCCAAATAAATAAATCTTAAAAAAAAAAAGGAAATGATTTAACTGTTGAGGTAGATTTTATTTAAAAGTTTGAAAACAAATAATACTGAACAAACGTCCCTGTTCTTGTGGTTAAGAATTCTTCTTCTCTGGGCACCTGGGTAGCTCAGTCAGTTAAGTGTCTGCCTTTGGCTCAGATAATGATCCCAGAGTCCTGGGATCCAACCACTCTTCTGGCTCCTGCTGAGAGGGGAAGTCTGCTTCACTCTCTCCCTATGCCCCTCTCCCTATGCATGCTCTCTCTCTCTCTCTCTCTCAAATAAGTAAATAAAATCTTTAAAAAAAAATTCTTCTCCATTGCTCAGTGCGTAGGTGTACAATTCCATTTGCTTTGTATTCTACTCTGTTGAAGAAGAAAAGAGAAGCCAAAGCATTTGTAAAAGCCCAACATTAGATGCAAACACTTGAGTGTCTTCACCAGTGATAATAGGAAGTTTAAACAGCCTGGTGATACTTAGCTAAATCTTCTGCTGGTTTTAGAAGTCTACTCTATGGTTTGTAATTTATTTATTCAATAAGGAACAACTGAGTATGTATTATGTACCAGGAACTGTGCTTGAAACTAGAGACAGAGAGATGAAAGACATATCTGAAAGCTCAAATCTATTAGGACAAACAGATTAGCAAGAAGGCAGTTAGAGGACAGTGTGGTAACTGCTATGATGAAACGTGCCAACAGTCTTCTGGAGGAATCGAGGAGGAGACCTATAGTGGGTTGGATAGTAGCCTCCAAAAGATATTCTAAGTCCCTTCCTCCATAATACCTGTGAATGTGACCTTTGGAAATAGGATCTTTGCAGATCTAGTTAAGGATCTCAAGGTGATACCATGCTGGTACCAATCCCGTGGTTGGTGTCATTATATGAGAGAAATGTGACTCCTTTTCTTCTGGGGGAAGGCTTATAGAGATGAAGGTAGAGGGGCGCCTGGGTGGCTCAGTGGGTTAAGCCTCTGCCTTTGGCTCAGGTCATGATCTCAGGGTCCTGGGATTGAGCCCCACATCAAGCTCTCTGCTCAGCACGGAGCCTGCTTCCTCCTCTCCCTCTGCCTGCCTCTCTGCCTACTTGTGATCTCTCTCTGTCAAATAAATAAATAAAATCTTAAAAAAAAAAAAGATGAAGGTAGAGACAGGACTTTGCTTCCTATCACCCAGAATTTCTGGCAGCCAACAGGAGCTAAGGAGAAGCATGAAAGATTTTCTTCCCCAGAACCTTTGGAAGAAATGAATCCTGCCAACACCTTGATTTCAGACGGAGGAAAGATAATTTTTTGTGTTCGTTGGAACTTACCAAGTCTGTGGCAGCCCTAGGAAACTGACAAGGGCATCTAACCTAGACAGGGGTGGGAGAAGGACATCTATTATGAAACAATTCCCTCTTCAGGGAACATTTCTGCTGAGATCTGGAGGCCAACTAGGAGTTACCAGTTTATCAGTGGGGAAAAGAATTCCAGGCAGAGAAAATACATGTAAACGCAGTTCACATTGTTGCCAGGAAACAGGCTTCCCTAATTCCTAACTCTGTAGAAGAGTGAAAGACATGCTGTTTACTCAAGTTTTGTCTCCTTTGGGCAAAGATCTTGCCTTTGCTCTGCAGAATCTGCTCGGGTCATTGATGACTGGAGGAGTCGTTGACCTCTCTCACACCTTGACTTCTGTCGCACTGGTTGAGGGGAACATCCATTTCATATCCGATTTACTATAATAACTTTCTAACCCGTCTGTCTGCTTTCACCATTGCTTGTTCACCCCATGGTCTGTTTTCCTTATCACAGCAGTTAGAAAGATCTTATTAAAACCTAAATGACATGTGATACTCTTGAGTATACCATGTTCCAGTGGCCCTTCATTTCAGAGTGAAAAAACAAAGTACTTATATATCCTAAAGACCCTAGAACTGACATTTGTTGAGCTTTCTGTTGTGATCTCCTGCAATTCAGCCGCTGACTCACCTGGCCTCCTTGAAATTCCTGGACACGCTAGGTACGGTTCTATGTGCACTAACCTGTTCCCTTTGCCCTAAATACTTAACACCCCTAACATCTGCCTGGCCTGCTCTCTTACCTGTCCCTCTCTGCGTCTGTCCAAATGTCAATCCATTAGGCCTTATAACTACCATAAGTGTAAATAGTAACCCCTCCCCTAGTACTGCTTAGCTTTCTTAGTTATACCCATAGCACTTACAATCATCTAATGTTTTGTGCATTTATTTAATGTTTTCTTTCTCTCCAGTAAAAGGTAAGATTCATAAGATGGAGGGACATTAGCTGCTCTGATCGTTGTTCTATGTGAACTGTGTCACAGGGTACTTGGTGCATTGTAGAATCTCAACTGATAGTTTTCGAATGAATGAATGATCTTTAGAATTTTTTTTAACTAAGAACTTTATAAAAGAAACAAAAACATTTGAGAACTGCTGAACCCACGCTTTATTAAAATAAAATTTAAGCGTAACATTATGAAGAAATTACTAAGGCCTGCAGTGGGTTCTAATATTAATCTCGTGTTCCTTCCCACCAAAAAAACCAACCAACCAACCAACAACAACAAAAACAAATGAAGAAAAAAAAACAAGAAATGATTTTTAATCATCAGGGCCTTAATAGTAGATTTGATCCATTTTGGAACCTGTTCAGTGNCAGTGGGTTCTAATATTAATCTCGTGTTCCTTCCCACCAAAAAAACCAACCAACCAACCAACCAACAACAACAAAAACAAATGAAGAAAAAAAAACAAGGAATGATTTTTAATCATCAGGGCCTTAATAGTAGATTTGATCCATTTTGGAACCTGTTCAGTGGTGTTCTGGTCCCTTAGAGGTTAGTTGCTCTGGCGAAATACTTTTTCTACTTGAGCTTCCTCCTCTTTACTCTGCCCCAGGGAAGAATACTCAAGACCCAAGTGTTATGGAATGATTTCTGTGGGAAGCTCTGCATCTTTCCTGTGTACCCTGTATGCACACCAGCCGGGGCTGTGAGATGCCATCTTTCTGTTCCTCCAGCCTGGGTACCCTCGAACTGTTGTTTCTCTGCTGAGGTCGCAGTAACTGAGCAGATTTAGCATTCCTGCACACTGTAGATAAGGGAGAGAGACTTTAAAGTTCTCTCCATGAGAGGATTCCCTTCCAGCTGAGAGTCTGAGCTGGGCAGGGAGATGGACATTGTGGAAACTCCTGTATAGCACCCTCCAGAAACAGTGGTGGCAGCTTGCCTACTCCTCGCATGGTCAGTATTGTGTGGGCGCCCCGGACGGATATGCAAATGTGCTCTGCATGTTTGGGGGACAGTACTGGTGTGGGATAAGGCTGCCGGTGAAAAGTGGCAAGGGAACATTGTGCAGAGGGAGGCTCTGTGCCACTTGCCGTCATATCTATCCTGTCACCTTAACCCCAATCTGAAGAAAAGGTAGTCCTGACTCCATCTCACAGGTGGGCAAACAGAGGCTCACAGGTCACTCACTTGCTGAAGGTCCCACAGCTAGTGATTTCATCCGGGTTTCTCTGATTCCAGGGACGGCGCTCTTTTACCTCCACTGTGCTGCTATAAATTAGAAACACATTTTGAGGGACTTGAACCTAGATATTTCAAAAATAATATTAACTCTGGAATGAGGGCAGCTCGTGTTGTAGGTGAGATATAGCTAAACATCTAGAAAGACAGATAACCAGGCAGTGGCGAAGGCTCGAGGCCCAGTGGGTATGTGTAGCAGGAGCCCAGCCATTAATCAGACAAGCTCACTTAAAGAGGACCCTGGGTTTTGACTTTGAAGGCAGCCAACGAAAGGTCAAATATATGTTTTTGAATCCTCCAGCAAGCAGAGCTCTTTGGAATGCTTTGCATTCTACAGCATGATAATTAATAATTCTAATTCTGAATTTCTTGCTTAGGACCTTGAAGCATGGAAGTGAAAAATAGCATCCCTTCCACAAAATACAAGCAACAGCCTGGTAACCCATGAGTTAGGGTCTCATTTACCTTTAGTTGCTCATGTCAGTGTCTTTTTTTTTCCCTAGGTGGGTTTCCCCTCTGCGTGTATAAGTACAAAACTAATGATAATAATGTCAAGAATTATTAATATCCTTTGAGCATCTGGCTCTGAACACTTGACCTGTAGTAATAACCTTTACTTCTCACAGCAATCAAATAAAGAAGGTGCTGTTTTAATTTCCCATTCTGTCATGAGGAAAATGATGTTTACAGGTGTTTCTCGATAAGCTCTAGGTTACACAGCTAGAAAAAAACCTGAGATTTGCAGCCAGATAGCCCATGTCCCAGAGCCGGTCATCTGACAAGTCGAGGGGTCTGTGGTAGGTATTTGAAATGCCGGGGATGGGGAAGACAGTGTTTGCTGCTGTGTTTGATCACTAAGACAGTTCTTCCTCTTCCTTTCTTCTTTTTCTCTTCTTTCTCTCCTCATTTCTACCCTCTCTCCTCCCCGCCCCACACACTCCTTAAAAAAACCTGGAAAAGCTTTCTCCCTCTAGGGGAAGTTGGCATCACTTCTCAGGTGCCTGAGGCTGTGTCAGAATCCCAGAGCTTGGAATGCTCAGTCTCGGCCTCATAATTAACTTTTTTCTTGGGCAAGTCATCGAACTTCTCTCCTCTCCGTGTCCCCATTCATTACAGAATGAAGGCACCGTTACAAATTGCCTTTTAAGATTCTTGTGGAGCACTCTTTCAACAGAAGCACAAAATGCTTTACGAATCTGAGAAATTGCTCCGATTTCAGGCTGGAGGTAGGTTGGAAATGGAAAAGCCCTCTCAGGAACTCTGGTCCACCCAAATGACCCAGCTACTGTCACTGCAGCCTGGATTCATCTCTCACTCAAGATTTAACATCTCATTCCATGTGGTTATATAAAATCACAGACTGCTTTAGCCTGGGAGAGCTTGCTGTAATTTACTTCTTAAAAGTCTCCAGACTGTGATCTCCCGGGGTCATCTATGTCTTGGCTCCAATATGGTGGTGCAGCGGGAAACCTTCTGACCCCCTCACCCGGGCTTTCTCCTCAACTGCTTCCACAGATAGCACTTCCGTGCTCCTCTTTCTTAGCCCTTCTGTAAATGACAAACACCAAATTACAAATTTTGTCACAAAGGTATAATTTGACTATCACCTTAGTTTTTACATCATAGGGAGTCCTTAACGAACTTCCTGAATTTTGCTTTTTGAAATCTGAACACCATCTCTTACTCTATTCCTCTTCTTAGGTTTTGTCGTAATCCCTCATTATTTTCCTTGCCATTGATTCTGGTCCTCAACAAACCCTCAAACCCTGGTATTGATTTTTACGCCAGTTAGGGAAGACCTAACTATATTCACTATATTATATTAAATAATATATTAAATTTATTAATAATAAATTAAATATAATTAATAAAAATAAATTAATAAATATATTCACTATATTAATTAACCTGGAGAGAAGGAGACTGATAGTTTTAAGAGGAACTAACCATTATTGAGCACTTACTGTTCGTAGGCACTATGACAGTTCTTCATATACACTACTTATTTAATGTTGGTAATACAAGGTTCTCCCAGGGCCTTAACTGTACAGATAAGGAATATGATGCTTAATTAAGGAGATTAAGCAGTTTTCAAAATAAGGCCATGGTGGTAATCCTTTTGTATTATAGAAATGTGGTAAATCAACACATTATTTTCATCTTAATGTTTTATGTCAGTTATATCTCACCAAAGTTGAGGTGGGGGAATCAGTCAGCTAATAAGGGCTGTGGAACCATTACTGGAATCTAGATCCATTTCCAGAGTCTTACCCACTCACCGAGCTGTAGGCTCTGCAGGAGAATTACCCAGGCACTTGTGTTGTTTGGGTATTGTGTCAGTGATTGAGTCCTCTGTGCTCAAAGTCAGGGACAAATATTCCTCAATCCCAAGTTTTTAGAGATGTCCTGCTGAATTACTCTTCTTTTTACATGTTTCATCCATTTCTGCATTTCAGAGACTTTAACTTAACTCATGAAACCTGTTCATAGTCAACATTTTGATGGTGCCTTCCTAGGGAAAAGCCACCAGTCTTATTCTGAATCAAATTGTAATTGCAGAAAAAGAAGGCAATATTGGCAGTCTCAAATCTTTCCTAAGAGTGTGGGTACCTGATGAGGAAGGCAGAGTAGGAGAGGCTCCTCAGCGAAAGACCCCAAAGCCTGGGTTAGTCGAATACCAGCTCCAGTCACCGCTTCTCCTTCCTCGTGGCCTGTCTTTCAGCAAGCTCAGTCCTTCTTTGGTTCCATCAGTGGTGGTCCACGTCTCTGTCCTTCTGCCTGTGCTCTTCCTCCTGACCCCTGATGGCCATGTCCTTGGTCCCATTCTACCTGGTTACGCACTGTTTTTCTGATTTCAGCTCAGGTATCTACTGTTGTGTGGAGCTCTCTTTGACCTCCTAGGAAGAAGCAATCCTTTCCTTCTCTCTGCCTCCTCTGAATCTGTGTAGGCAGTACTGCTAGGATCTGTAAAGCACTACATGATCTGTACAACCCACACCTCAGGGCTTTTACACTTGCTGTGACCTCTGCTTGGAATACTTTTCTGCTTGATGGCTCACTCTTTCTTTCTCCACTTGGGTCTTTACTCAGGTGTCACCTGCTCAGTGAGGCCTTCTCTTATCCCCCTGTTTAATTGCAACCTTCCCCACTGGCACAGCCCCCACTCCCCTGCTCTCTTCTGTTTCTCGCTATATTGCTTTCATCTAACTTTGTCACTTATCCGTTTTGTTGTTCTGTATCTTCTCCCACTGGAATATAGACCTGTAAGTTGAACTATTTTATCTAAGGTGCTTGGGTGGCTCAGTCGTTAAGCAGCTACCTTCGGCTCCAGTCATGATCCTGGGGTCCTGGGATCGAGCCCCACATTGGGCTTCCTGCTCAGAGGGAAGCCTGCTTCTCCCTCTCCCCCTCCCCCCTGCTTGTGTTCCCTCTCTCACTGTGTCTCTTTCTGTCAAATAAATAAATAAAATCTTTAAAAAATATTTTTTTCCCCAGGAAGCTAATCTTTATTTTTTTTTCCATATTTTTTTTAATTTTATTTTTATTATTTGCCCCAGGGGTACAGGTCTGTGAATCATCAGGCTTACATCTTTCACAGCATTCACCAAAGCGCAAACCCTCCCCAATGTCCATAAGCCATCCACCCTATCCCTACCCTCCCACCCCCCAGTAACCCTTAGTTTGTTTTATGAGATTAGAAGTCTCTTATGGTTTGTCTCCTTCCCCATAAAAAAATATTTTATCTATTCTTTGAAATCCCTGGTTCTCAGAGTAGTCTTTGGTACAGAGGGCGTTCAATAAGTAATTGTTGAAGGACGAACTGAAGGATTGCCTAGCTTTTCTAGCCTTTGGCACCGTTGACATTTCAGGCTGGATAATTCTTTGCTTTGGGGTTGTCCTGTGCACGCCAGGATGTTTAGTGGTAGCATCCTGGTCTCTACCCACTAGTACGGCCGCTGGTGGCACTCCATTTGTGACAACTGGAAAGGTCTCCAGACATTGTCAAATATCCCCTGGGGAGTGGAGGATTGCCCTCTCAGAGAGAACCATTCTAATAAACTTGCAGGTTCTGAAGAACAGGGATCACATCTTATTAAAGTATCTAATGTCTTAATACATAGTAAATTTTAAAAACTGAATTGATCTGAATTGTTCTCTCAAGTTTCATGATTAGCTCATTACACAAAACTGTCTTCTGAAATGTTTTCTCCATATAATTCATTTACCAAAAAAATAGAGGTTTAGTATCACCAGAGTTCCAGATGGTATATAGAGGAAAGCAGAATTGCAAAAAAATATGACCCTGGTCCTTAAGACTCTCACAGTCCAGTTAGAGGAGCATATATACAACACCCCCCTCCAAAAAATGGAAAAGGATGCGCTGTCTCTTTATTCAACCTGTGCCATTCCCATCTAATCTATCCTCTGTAACAGATATTCTATGAAGACCCATATAGTGAATATTTTGACTTTCCAGACCAAAGGACGTCTGTTGCAACTAAATCCACAGAAAATAACAGTATTACCGACGTTTCCTTCTATCAGTATTTCTAGAGCTAAGACCAAAATCTCAAGACTAATCTAAAAGTGACTGTGCCCCCACACGCTGTCACAGAATGCTACGGGCTAGAAGAATGCAGTGATTACCAGGCATGTATGAAACAAGGGCACGGTTTAAACTATAGGCTTAGTGGGCTGGGGAAGCAAGTCATTGGATCATAGCTGTATTTTGTAAATATAGAAAATATAGTACAATACAAGGCGATGCAATGAAGGCAATACAATAGAAAATATCGAAATGCATTACACAGACCAGGTCAATCTTAAATTACTGGTTGTGTATGTGTGAAGGCTTCTGATATAAAACTTATTTCTTACTATATAGGAAAAAAGATTAGCAAAGCACGATCTTAAACCAAATAAGTAGAATGATGGATAGAACAAAAGTCTGTATGCAGATAACCAGGCAGTACACTATGATGCCTGAAGGTCACTAACAAATCCGGGAAGTGGATGGGAAATGGGAAGATGGAGAGGATGAGTCACAGATTCTAAAATGCTCCTGCTTGCGTGCATGGCTTACCGCATTCTCTTCTGCTGTTCGGTCTCTGACCTTGATGTGAGTTATAAACACTGGCTCATTTTCATCTTCTATTCAGTACCTTTCCTCAGGACAAACCTTGACCTGAACTGTCCTTCTCTACTTGGCAAAAATCCCACTCATTCTTCCAGACCCAACTCAAATGCCAGCTCTTTTGAAAAGCTTTGCCCCAAGTCCACCAGGCACAATTTATCATGTTCTCCTCCATGTTCTCTCAGCACTTTATTCATACTGCTATAGTAGCATTTATCATGTTTTATGATGCTTGGTTTTTTATGTGCCACTCTCTGTCTCTGGATTGTGAACTTCCTGGGGAGGGGGACCATCTCTCACCTAGTTGTAGGCTTCTCAGTTTCCAGCATGTCATCTGCACATGGTAGGTGGGCAAGCCCCACGTGGATGGCTTAGAGAGGTGGTTGATGTGGGACCCGAAACCCAGGGAGCCACTTCATAACATTGTGACCTTCCCCTTTTCTAGGCCAGCTTTCCCATCTGATAATGAGGATAGCACATTTAATGCACCATGCTGCTGTGGTTAGCATGAGATAGAATATTGTCTGTAAAGTACATAATAGGTCTTCCAAAAATGGAATTCACCACTACTATGGTTAGTATTATTACAGTTGATAAGGGGTGTGCAAAGGCATATTGGAATTGTGGATACAAACACAGATGGTACGAGGGATGAAGGTGATTTGGGGCCAATAATAAAATATTAACTTATGTAATATACTGCGTGCTTGCGACCAGAATAATATGGAAATTGAGAGTTGTAGACATCTGGATGTTTGGTTTTTCTATATCAGACAAGCCACCTGGATGATTTTATCCTTACCTTTTCTCTTCATTTTAAACTATTTTTTTGAGGGGAGAAATTGGGAGGGAAGAAATGGGGGGGGGAAGGTTAAAATAGCAGAATTTTTCTCCTGGAAACACCTAGTAGACTTAAATTGTGTGAAGTTGGAACACTTCTTCAGTCTCAGCACTATTAACATTTGGGGTCCAGTAATTCTTTGTAATGCAGGGTCAACCTATGGATTACGAGATGTTTAGCAACATCCTTGTCCTCTACCCACCCAATGCCATTAGCATGCTGACCCCGCGTATGCCATCTTCTGAGGACCAAAAATGTTTGAGGGGGTCGTTGATAGACACATACCATGTTCTGAAAGATGTGAGCAATGAACCAAAAAGAAAACATGGAGGTGATATCCCCTTTGTTGTTGACAGAACTGAGTTGAAGAACAGGAGTTTCAGTCTGTAACAAGCTAGTTTGCTATGAATGAACACAGAATTTAAGGCCGACTTACCAACCACATCCCAGGGAGGAAGGTGTCATTCAGGAGGTAAGGAAAATTTCTTCCATCTGAAGGCAATTTACTCACAAGAGAGATGCTGGGTGGCCATAGAGTTTCGCTGAACATAATAGATTGTAAATATTTCCTTCCCACTCACCCCCTACTTTTTTTGGATTTTAGGTGCACATAATCAACTTAATTATAATCTTTGATTCAAGACATCCTATAATCATTGGTCCATGGTGGTCAGCTATCATTTATTTAGATACCTTGGTGGTTGTTTTTAAATGATGTAATTCACATCTAGTAATAAATTATCCAGAATAAAACTAAAAATGTAGCAGTTGCATACTTCTAAGCATACAGTGCTTCTCTGCCTAGTTGCCTGCTTCTCCCACCTGAGAATCATCATCCTGATACATATTCTTTCTATATTTACCAGTAGAATTTAATTCCTTTACCTCCACAGGGCAGAGCAAGCAGTGCTGGCAAAGAGAGGTCAGAAATGAACTTAAGGAAAGCTTCCTCAAGGAAACCAGGAAGGAAGCAAAGGGTTTCCTTTAACCAGATGGTTCTGAGACTTGTTTGCTTCCTTGTATTTTGTCAGGGTACAGGGTATCCTTAGAAAATATGCCATAGGAACTTTAAGAGGATCCAGAAAAATGTCTAGAACTTGAATGGTTGTTACTTTTTTATTAGTGTAAAACTATTTTTGTCAAATTGAACACATGATGATGCTGAGCATCTACAAACTGGCATCTGCAAACCCACATTCTCATTTTGTTTCTGTTAATGCCCAAGTTTTGTTTCCCATACTGAGAATTGTTGCCTATAAAGCAAGTAGCCTTTCTGTGGATTAATGCTCCCTCAATTTTGAGTTTTCTGATTTTATTTTCTTGCACAAGGCCGAGTCCTTTCCAAAATAGAATAATCCCATTTCAGAGTTGATCCAGTGCAACATCTCCCCCGGGTAATACATTAATAACAAATGACACTGTGATGACCAACTCGGGTTTATAATTTCACTGTATATTTGTGATCTATTCAAGCCATGCTTCAGAATTACGATAGTGGTTGACAAAAGAGCAACATGCCCATGATGCCTGAATTCTTCCAAGTTTGCAGAGGAGCTGTGGCTCCAAGTTCCATTGCAAACCGTATGATACTACTAAATGCCTCATGTCAAGGAAAGAGTGACAGTGAGGCCTCATTAAAGAATAAGCTCCACTGCATAGGGATCTTTTCTAAGTTGCTGCCACATTTCCAGAAGGTAGCACCCAAAATGGTGCATAATAGTATTGTTATTTGGAAAAACAGATTCCTGGTGATAAATAACAGTCAGATCTAGTTCTTGAGCATACTACACCTGCTGTGCCCTGTGCTGGGTGTTTACATTAGTAATTGAATTTAACCTTGCACAGCATGGGTGTTATTGTTTTTGCTTTGTTCTTGAGGAAACTGAGGTCCACAGGAGTGAAATAATTTGGAGGTGACACAGCTAATAAATACAGAACAAGGATTTGAGTGATATAATTCTACCATCCTATCTTCTCATAAACTAGAAAGAAATGTGATGGTGACTTGGCTTCTTGTTTCAGTTATGCCATCAACAAAGTAACGCTGCACAAATTTGTAGGTCCTCTGAGTATCCAAATCGTTTTCTTTGAGATGCTAGGTTGATAGTTGATGAAGAAGAACCAGATATAAACAATCTATTCAACCTTTAGTCTAGGATACCTGTCTATTTTGATATCTTAGAGGGTATTCAAAGAAAACTTGCAGGGCACCTGGGTGGCTCAGTGGGTTAAAGCCGCTGCCTTCGGCTCAGGTCATGATCCCAGGGTCCTGGGATCGAGGCCCACATCGGGCTCTCTGCTCAGCAGGGAGCCTGCTTCCTCCTCTCTCCTCTCTCTCTGCCTGCCTCTCTGCCTACTTGTAATCTCTCTCTCTGTGTCAAATGAATAAATAAATTAAAAAAAAAAAAGAAAACTTGCATTGATCTTGATTTCAAGTAGTTTAAGTTTCGGATGGCATGCTTCTTCTTTATTTGCTTCTGTGTTTTGTTTTTTAAATTACTTGGTCATATTCTGTGAGGTTCAAGTAGGTAATGAATTTCTTTTTTATTCCATATAATTGCCATTAAAAAATCACATGTGCCTGGATTTGATCAATTGTGATGAGGCTCAGACAAAAATGGAGATTAGATAAGGTGTACATAAACTTGAGCAGCTCCCTACCTCTCTTCTTTCATGCCACATGTGCAATTTGGTATATTGTTTTTTTTTTCAATGTGTAGTCCATTTCCTTAGTCCTTATGGAACTCTTCAAAAAAAATGAATAAAGATTAACCTGCACTATAACATATAAAGAAAAGGCAAGACTTTATAGCCAAAGAAATCTTTGCTTAAATCTTGGCTCTACTGGTTTGCTACCTGTATGGCCTTACATGGGGTACTTCATTTTTGAGCCTCAGTTTCACCTTTTTCGTAAAAGAAACAGTAGCACCTACCTAATAACATGACGTTAAGGGCCATTAATAGTATTAGAAATTAAAGTGTAAATAACAAGGGATGTCTTTCACCCATCGTTGGTGAAGCCAAACACCTTGTCGGATGGGTTTATATCGTCTGGGTATTAGATGATTTGTCCTTGTTCCATGTTTCACAGCCATGACATTATTGCTGTCAAATAAATTTATTTAACAAGATACTTAACACTATGTGCCTCACACTATTTAAAGGCCCTTACTATGAATACTAATTTCATCCTTATAGCACCATATTTATAACATCTATGTTCTTAAAACATCTCAAACATCTCATGCTATCTTCACAAAAGTCTGTATCATTTCTTCTTAAAAGTTGAGTCAGTCAGGAGCACACATGTATTATGAATCTGCTGATCTGTGTGTATACATGTGTGTGTGTGTGCACATATGTGCACACAGTCCTGGATCAAGTGTTGTTTGTTTCACTAAAGAAATCCAAGCTGCACTTCTTGCTTCCAAACACCTGTCTTCTTTAGGGGTCACTTGAAACTTTTCCTTACCAGCTTTCCATCTATCATTTTCAGTTTGCAAAACCACCTTATTTTTTTTTGTTGTTGTTGTTACCTGCTTTGATGCAGAGCTATAGGTTAGATACCTCACTTCAAATGTCAGTCCACAGAACACACATATGTGATCTTTGGGGACAAGGGATTTTGTATACATTTGTATGCATATATTTATATACATATTGATTTTTGGGTTTTGATGAACATACCAAGTCAGATGTTGTGCAAATGTGTTTTTTTGCATAGTCTCAGGGTACTGAGATGTTGGAAAATGGGAAATGGTATTTGATTAGCAAGGTATGCACTATCTGTCTTCTGGCAGACACAAAAGAGCTCACAATTAATTACTAAGCTACAGAATGTTAAACTATCCAGGTAATATTAAATGATGTGGGAAATGGCAATATTGTGAGAAGTTCTATGTACCTGAACTAGTGTTGAACTATCCAAAGACGTTATGTAGTTTTTAAAGTTAAAACCATATTATTTATGTGATGATGGCAAAATATAACCATGGCATCTTTCCAGTGTGACATGTTTCTAATTGCAATTAAAACCATTTGCTCACCTAGCTCTCATGTGAAAAAGAAACTGAGGTACCAAGTTGCAATCATCTTCATTTATGAGAAAGTTTGCAGTTTTGGTACACTGAATTACTGGTGATCCTGCAAGGCTTGATAAAAAAAAATCATTAGACATGGAAGTGTTGAGGAATTGTTAGAACAAGAGTTTTCTGATCAGAATAACCTTCAAAATATAAGTGAATTCATTCAGCAACGATTTTTAAGCATCTGCTGTGTGCTCGGATTCTGAAATGGTGGTACAGTGGGGAATAAGAACAGTCCCAGTTACTGGTCCTGATGGGTCTTAAGTCCAATGGACAAAACAGAAGATGGCAATCAAATATATGTAAGTGAACAAGGGTAGTTAGTACTGCAAAGAAGAGGTTCTCAGAGCTATGCTGTGCTAGTGGGTAATAAGGGAAATTAACCTGGTCTCAGAAGGCTAGTGAGGTAGCACTGAGATGGGGTTGGGATCATGTTTTGATGCTTGTCAAAAGGCTTATCAAAAGGGGCACCTGAGTGGCTCAGTGGGTTAAAGCCGCTGCCTTCGGCTCAGGTCATGATCCCAGGGCCCTGCTGAGCAGAGAGCCTGCTTTCTCCTCTCTCCTCTCTCTCTGCCTGCCTCTCTGCCTACTTGTAATCTCTCTCTCTGTGTCAAATGAATAAATAAACTCTTAAAAAAAAAGGCTTATCAAAGTCCACACCCTTTGAAAGTGTACTTTCACATTGAAGCATTTCTCCTAAAGGAATAATCTGAGGTATGAGGACAAGGCATTGTTTTATTATAGAATTGTTGGAAACATCTTAAATATTCAAAAGTAAATGCTTCATTAAATGTATGTTATCAAAAATTATATCGAATACTTGGGGTGCCTTGGTGGCTAAGTTGCCAGCTTTTGGTTCTGGCTCAGGTTGTGATCTCAGATCATCGGATCAAGCCCATGTCCAGCTTGTGCTCTGTGAGAAATCTGCTTTTGAGATTCTCTCTCCCTCTCTCTCCGCCCCTCCTTATGCTCATGTGCGCACACACGCACGTGCTCTTTCTCTCTATAGATAAATAAAACCTTAAGAAAATTATATTGACTATCCAAAATCCTTTTAAGTAATGTAAGAATGTTTTTTATTGTAATAAAAGATGTTTTAGGAGTAGTTACAAAATAGTATTTAAATTGTCATTGCCTTTACCCCTACCCTATCTTTTCTAGTTACTCAATTTATCCTACTCGATTTCAAGTATATCAATTATCAGAATAACAACAGTAATAGCTGCCTGTACTAACTACCACTTAACACGTGCCAGCCCTGTGTGAAATACTTTATATCTATTATTTCAAATGATCTCATGTAAACCAGTGAAATAGGTATTATGACATTTATTTCTTTTTCGATTTGTCAATGCAGGTATGTGTGCTCTACGCACCAAAGAAAGAATTGTTTCAGTGTTCACACTATTCACCATGAGTTTCCTTATTGCCATCTTATCTAAGAGAATTCTCTTATTCTTTTTTTGTGACAGCATTCTGCCAAGAGGGTTGCAGATATGGTGGAACCTGCGTGTCTCCTAACAAATGTGTCTGTCCTTCTGGATTCACAGGAAGCCACTGTGAGAAAGGTAACCTTGCCTGTTTTGCTATTTTGGGGGGGTTGGGGGGTGGAGACGGAGAGAGAGACTTCCAGAGAGAATGGATCTCTCTCTCTAGGTAAAGCACTGTGGGTTGACTTGGTATGTCCTGTTTTGATGGTGGATGTACCTCTTCCAAAGTGGTTTTCTTCTCCTTGCTACATAACAGGCATCTTCCCTTTGAAAATAGGGCTTCATTTGCTCTCCCTCCAGTGTTTCTAATTTAGCAAGGTCCCGTCTTTTCTCCACTATACTTGGCAGTGTGCATTTTTAGTGCTAATTAGAGATAAAGCCTCACGAACTGACCTGTCCCACTTATCATCTATTGGGTAGCATCACATGCAACTATTGGAGTTTTAACAATCTGCTGCATCAACGGAATCTAAATTAGAACCACATGCTCCTTGCGTATAAAAGCACGTTAAATAACTTCAGCTGCTTTATGGGTGTGCTTGGAATTTTATTCTAATATTGGTTTATTACAAACATTATCATTCATGGACCTGATAATGTGAGCCAATTAGCATTGGTAAGATTTCATTATGCGCCCCTTTCTGTTTGCAGTAAATGTAATGTTTATAACTTGGTGCTATTTGGTGAAATCCAGCTCTGTCGTTAATTGAAGAGGTCCTCCTACCTTTGTGTAAGTGAAATTTGACAATCAATGTTAGTGTGCTAGTCTTTGTAATCAGTGCAAACAATGGGTCTATGCCATATAAAACTAAATATTTCAGTGTATTTGTCTGAGTCTTATTAGGGTAAAACCGCTGTACTGTATTTTTCTGAGAAGGGAATAAACTTGACACTTAACATAGAATTGCAGAGAAAAGTGGAAATACAATGTTGTCATCATCATTCCTATTATTTGATGAGAGGGAGGATGTCTTCATCTAATGCCAAAGATCTAAGCAAAGCTCTTTTTTCCTTCATGTTTAAAGGTCTCATTTTTTTAATGGGCCTAATTATTATATCCCAAATTGTCCAACATATTTCATTGTGCTGCCTATATATTTATAAGGCAGCTTGATCCTTTAAAAGACATGTCAAAATTACATAAATTATTCAACAAGGAAATCAACAATGTGTATGCCATTGTTTCCATATTTTGTGATATTACCAACAAATCAAGTCACGTTTATTAAAATAATACTAATTGGCTTATCCTTAAAAAGAGACCTGTAAAGGATCCAAGCTCTACTCCCGAGCAGCATGAGAGCATTACCACATGGAGCTGAAATATTCTTGCCAAAAACAAAGACACTCAGTGGTAACTTAACACACATGCCTGTATTGCAGTACATTGGATTTTGATTAGGTTTTCTAAAATGAAAAAAACATACAAATAAACTAACAAAAAAACAAAAAGAAAACTAAAGGTTTTGCCTTATTTCCTCAAGAACTGCTGTTTTTTCCCTAAAATGAGACACAGGGATTTATGGGGACAGGATGGTGATGGTGATGATGTTGATAATGATGGATACTACTACTGAGAGTTGATTTCTCACATACTAGTTAAATCTCAGGCCTCGTGAATGAATGCTTTCATATTAATAACAAACAAGAGATTGCTATCGTTACTGCAACTTTATGGATGACCAGGTGAAGAGACCTCTGCAGTGCTAAGAGCCGGTGTTAGAATTGAGAATAAAACATACGTTGCATTGTGCAAAGCCTGTGTTATAAACCCTTGCGTGTGTTTCTCAAGGATAATATGTGGACTTCTTGTTAAAATCCAGATTTCTCCACTTCTACCCCGTATCTGGTGAATCAGAAAGTCTGAGTGGGGAGGGTCTACAAATCTGTACTTTCACCAAGCACCTCAGGTTGTTATAAACCAGTCCTTGTTATATTGTTGTTGAGATACTGAACCACAACATCTGTAAAGCTTTTACTCTTTTTACCTTTTAAAGAAATAGGGGAGAGCATTGATCTCTTAGACCAGGGTCTGAGTCAATGACAGCTCAGGAAAAATTAATTGTAGTTTCTGATGCCTTGTTCATTTGACCTCTGGCCTTTTCTCTGCTCAATAAGTGGTTGATTGAATCAGTGCTTACATTCTGGTCCATAATGTGGACCAGGAAAAATAGAGATAAAAGAGAAAATCAAAACCAGAGGGAAAATAAAACAAGGATTGGTAGGACATGGGTTCCTACATAGATGTTATTAATATAAATGTTGGATTTGAGATTGAGAATTGCATTTTCCTGAATATGTGCACAGTAGTTTTAAGTTTAAGTTTCTCCCCATGTGATGCTATCTGCCATCAGTAGCAAAGCATTCCATTTGATACTGGCCAGTATTCTAATTCTGCAAGACTTTTTGTCAGTAGAATACAGTACACATTTTCTAGTCAATTGTGTGCAAGGGATGTAGATGAATTGTAGGCAAATACTGAAAACCTATGTCATATCTTATCTGAATGATTTTGTCATGTTGATCATTAACAATAAACATCAATTCTGTGTTCCATTGAATAGTGGTATGGATACCTTGAGTCTCCAGGTACAAGCAGAAAAATGCAAATGCATTATGAATGTCTCATAGCATGATTAGACTAAATCTTTGGTTTCTTTCGATTTCAGGGCTAATTAAATGGTCTCATTTGAGCTATATAGAGTGCACTTATGTTTAGTTTTAACATGTTTCCCGTGACCCCTATGGTTATTGGTTTTACCCATTGTGATATTCAGCCTTTCAGAATACATGCATATTTAGTTAAATCATTGTAATCATTTGTTAAAGAAAATGCCTGTCTAGAATTTAATGAAGTTAAAACAGCCACCTGTGTTTGGTATGTAACACAAAGATGAACAACTCAAATGTGAAATCAAAGAGGTACACTAAACCCAAAAATAGGTTACCTATCATGAGACAGAACACCTTCTTCCCGAGAACTGAATGAGATTTTCTACTTGAATGAGTTTTCTACTTGATATTAAGCAAATTTGCAATTATGAACAAGTAGAGATTACGTCCAAGGTATCTAACTATGTCTAATTCAGGGTTTCTTAACCTTGACAATATTGACCTTGCGGACCAGATAATTCTTTGTTGTGGAAAGCTGTCCTGTGCACTGTAGGTTGTGTGGCAGCATCACTGAACTCTACCCACTAAATACCATCAGCTGTGTCATCCCCAGTCATGACAAGCAGAAATGTCTCTTGACATTGCCAGATATTCCCTGGGAGGCAGAATTAATTCCTCTGGACAACACCAGGTTTAAATGTAGCATTTAAAAAAGTGTTTTACGAAAATGGTATGTTGCATGTTTATGTGTGTGTGTGTGTGTGTGTGTGTGTGTGTGTGTATATGTTTATGTTATGTGCATATACATGCACATAGACACATATTTTAGGGAAATGTATCAGTGTTGATAATGTAAAAATTATAAGCATTTTTTTTGTTAGAAAAAATATTTTCAAGCATCTGTTGAGCATTTTTTAGAAGTGCTTAGAGTTGCTATCATTTAGAACATTTCCTGACATCCATGAGCCAGAGACTGGCTGATAGCCATCATGTGTTATGCGAGGCACACCTTCTTATGGTCCTAGGAACCAGGTTGATGTGGAAGCTGGTGCAGTTCTCTGTCCACTTTCTCCCAGTGACACTGTAAACATGTGAATGCTTCAACCCCATCCGGAAAGCATGTGACCCTAACCCTTGTGTTCTCCTGAAGGAAGAGAAAATCCTCTGTTTTTTTCTCCTTTCCTTCTTCTTTCCTTCTTCTTCTTCCCTCCCTCCCTCCCTCCCTCCCTCCCTCTCTCCCTACCTTCATCCCTTCCTTTCTTTCATTCTTTCCTTCTCAGAGAGCATGTGCATGGACAAGCCGAGGAAGGGGCAGGCAGAGGAAGAAAGAGAATCTTAAGATGGGTCCACACCCAATGCGGAGCCTGACTTGGGGCTTAGTCTCAATGACCCTGAGATTGTGACCTGAGCTGAAATCAAGAGTCAGACTTTTAACCAATTGAGACACCCAGGCGCCCCTATTCTTTTTTTTGTTTTTAGAAGGAAGTTGTCAATATATGTAATAAGATAATATCTCATAGTATAAAACTTAGATACACACATTTTAAATGGATTTTTCTCTAAAATGATTTCTTTCTTACAATACTAGGCCATCACTTTTAGTAGGAATTTTGACTGGGATATAAATGCAGATGTTCTTTGTAGTGGTACACACAACACAGGTAATTTTACTGCATTTCCCTATTCGTATATCCCATGAACTCTAAATTGTATAAAGTCATACACTCATGAGCAACATCTTGTGAATCAGATAGTGAGAATTGGGCAGTACTCATCAAACTATAGGCTAGACCATAGTGTAATGTAAAAAACTGGGAAAAAATATGCTGATGTTATAAAAATAGCAGACCTTGACTTTTTCCCACATAACTTCAGAAATGGGTTCCTGTATTGTAAATATTATTCATTTAACTCACATAAGCATTGAATTCTCACAATCTGCAGGCCTTTCCAAAGCATATTAAGAACCTGATCAAGAATATTCAGGGAAATCAATAAATAACAAAAACCAAAACCAAAAATTTGACAGCGTTATCCATTGGCAATATAATTTCCAGTAGCTATTGTTTTTCTTATTTTGGTTATCTGGATTTTCTAATACAATAAATATTATTTGTGTTTATTTTAAACTTGTAAAAATCATTACTTACTACAAAGAACATAAAAACTCACAAAAGGACTTCATTTTTCTCAGTTCCTAGGGCTCTTTTAACTTTTCCTTAAAAGGAAGTGACTTTTTGCCAGATAATTTATTCTGTTCTTTTCCCTGTGCCTCCAGGACTTGCAGATATATAGACAGAGGGTAGCAACTTGCCCTGAGTATGTTAGCCATCCCCCAGGTAAAAAGAATGGTCAGAAACAAAGACATCTGTATTCTTCCAAATTTTAAATATTGCTCCGGTTTTGAGAGAGCTGTACTGGCATTCATCTATATGCATTTTCTCTGCCCTCCCTTTTTTCAGGGAAACATTTTAAGAGCTTTTAAGAAGGTGGGGAGTGGTTCTGTTCTGTAAACGGAGAAGAGAATACTTCTTCTTTTTCCTCTCCAGGTATCACAGGAAGGCATGTGGGAAAAAGATGAGCGCAGATGTGCCAGTTCAGAATCCTAGCAGTTAGGAGATTTATCGACCTTCTCTCAGCTAGAGCTTTCTCTGGTGGTCTGGCACATAGCGTGGGCTCAGGAAATGGCGGCTTCTGTTTCTCAAGTTGCTGCCATCATGCCGTCAGTAGGTGCTAGAGTCAGCAGTGCTTTTGTGGCATCATTTAAAAGGGAAATACGAGGCTTTGAGTTTTCTGTGGGTTGACCCCACCAAAAAGAGAATGCACACAGATGCTCTATTAAAATTTCATTCAAGTCATCTGAGCATGGATTTGCTAGAGGAGCTGTGCCCTGGTGTGGATATTTCTAGAAATAGAGAGTAGCAGAGGAGAGGCATTGCAGTGGAGGAAGAGAGGAGCCCAGACCCACTAACACTGACTTCATTCACTTCAAGTACCTTGTGTGGTACCTTCTTCTTGTCCTCAACTTCACCTACTCAGCTTTTCTTCTTTCAGCTACGATGGAGAAATTGGGCCAGAGGTCCAACACACTTCCCCATGGCTCCAAAATGGGATGGCCGTTTAACTCTCAGAGCTGCTTGGAGCTATTTCACAACCCTGTCCTTGACCTGCCAGGATCACCATTTTGCCAGATTTCTGGAATAGGGGAAAATACCTCCAGCCATTTTTCATTCTCGTCTTGAGACAGAGCATGTTTTCAACTCATTTCAGTACAACTGTAGGGAGTGATACCTTTTGTTCACAAATAGGAACTTGGACTATACATTAGGGATGCAGCCACGGGTGGGATAGAGGACTGGACTAAGGGACAGAGGTCTGAGTTCTGATACTAGATGTGCCTCATGAATTATTTAGCCTCTTTGAAGTGAAATTTGCATGAACCTACCACCCATCTATTCTGAGTCCCCCAAAGTTTGCATTTGTTACTTCTTGTGAGGCAGCTACTTTCACCCTTTTGAACACATATAAAGACATATTAGCATGTTACTCAGCCGGTCACTAGTGGAGTTGAGGTTCTAATCCACGTATGGCTGAATCCAAAGTTCATACACCTTCCAATCATCTGTTGCCTCTTGATTGCATTACCTGTGTCCAAGGGCACTTAAACCAAACAGATTCTATAGAAGACCAAATACATTATGTTCTCCTATGACAAATGAGCCATAATTTCTTACTTCACTATGTGCATTGTTTTTACATCTTCCTTTCAACATCTTCGTTGCGTCTAAGGCAGGAAGGTAGTAAACAAAATAGGGGTTAAGAGCATAATCTCTGAAGCCACAATGGCTCATTTTAAGGTGGGATTTCAGAACCTATGTCGTGGGATCAGATATATGCAATGATTCTAAGCTTGAGAGCCACTAAAAAAGGGGCTATCAATATTACATATTTTATAATATTATGGTGAGATTAAATGAAATCATCTATTTAAATCACTTGGTAGAGTGCCTGGCCTACAGGAGATGTCTGGAGACGATATCTATCGTTAATTCTGTTCTCAATTTACCAGGTGATAAAATTGAGACTCAGAAATCATAGACTTCTTCCCCAAGGACACTCAGCAGGTAAATGGTGAAGCCGTGGCTTATGTTCATGTGTGACTACCAAGGTCTCTAGTCTTTCTGCTAGCTCTTTGGCCTTGCACTGTACCATTCAAATGTACAGTGTTTTTATTCATGTCATCTTTGCCAATTCATATTCTCTCTGGTCCCATAAACATTTTATATAATTTTGTATCAAGCAAGCACATATTAATTTATGCACCAGAGTTTTGCTCTGGGGAAAGAGTGAGTTAATTTACCTGAAATAATGGCATGCGTGACCTAAATGTGGTTCTTAGGAATGATGTTTTCTTGCTATTGTTTATTTCCCATTTGTTAGAGTTGAGATTGAAGACTTAACACCAAGTTCTCAGTGTATTATTGATAGCATAGGTGCCTTTGTACCTAGGTGATGTGAGACCTCATTGAAAAGGCTACCCAGTGTTCCTTCTATAAATATTTGCTTACCCCTTTTTTGATTCCCCAAATTCATAGAAACACAACATTCTGATTCTCAGTTTGGCGCCAGGAAGCCTGGATGCTTTTCCCAGATTCCACTCTTGACTAGCTATGTGATGGGGGAAGCATCTGCTTTTCTGTATACCATGGAAGTTATCATCTTAGAAAAACCTCAACGTGGTCCAAACTCATTCATCAAACTTCCCTAGGAATTTCCATTGAGAGAGTAATCATAGATAGATACATGAGTGGGTTTGAGGATATACTTAAAACCTTGAAATGATGGCATTTTAAATAATAATACATTGAAAGCAATCTAGATTTGTAGCAATAGAGAAATTACAGGTAATGATTGTATGGAACCTTTAAAACCTATGGAGGAATACTATTTCATGAGACGGGAGATACATGCACAGTTAAGAATATCAACTCTGGAAGCATACTATCCAGTTCTACAGCTTTGCTCTATTATCTTGGGAAGTTACATCAGTCTTTGGTGCCACAGTTTCCTGATTTAAAAACTGAGAATAAGAAGAGTACTGCCCCATTGGAGAGTATTTTTAAAATGTCCTGAATCTGGGGAGTACTCTGTATGCACCGGACATTATGAAATAAAAATGGCATATTCAGTATGAGTCTAGTTTTTATGCACAGACACACATGTACTATACACAGAAAAAAAAATTGCCAAGATGATGTTGATCTCACTATGGCTTATCAGGTCCTTGTGTTATTTGGGAGATTTCAGGACCAAAAAAAAAAAGGTCTCAGTTAAGCAACGAAGTCAATACTGTGTTAATGCTAAGTAAAAGCTTTTGACTGTCCCCACTCCTCAGCCTGCCTCAATCTTCTCAAAGTGAGAAGCAGCTGTGGATAGTTTCCCTTCTTTTTCTTTTAATACCGTATTTTAAAATTCACAGTTGTCCTGAATCTTACCCAGGGTGAGAGTTTTATGGGAAAGAGGATAAAGACCTCAGTGAACCAGTATGGTGGCCTTGTAGCATTGAGGTCTTCTGGGTAGGAGATGTGCAGTGGCTGGTTCTTGCTTCACGAGGTGCTTTGGTGAACGTGTTCAGTCACTAGGGATGAAGTTCCATTGACATGGACAATCTTTTCATCCTTCCGAAGCTCTCAGCTTGTGAAAGTTCCCTCCTCTGTTGTGGCACAGATGATTAGGTGGAGGCTCTCATGTGCTTTTGTAGGATCCCTACAAAGCAGATACATTTCCCCTCTCCCAGCCCATCTGCAACCTCTCTTAACGTGGTTTTTTGTTTGTTTGGTTTTGCTCTGCCATGTGGCTAAGGCAGCCACAGATCCAGGCGTTAAACTTTAAATTTCTGAGGTGTGACTCAAACATCGGTTGCTGTGTCCTTCACTGTCCGGAGTGGGTGTGCTTGAAGTCTGTCATTGTTAGACGAGTTTTCAGAAGAAGAGCTTCCCTCTCTCCACTCCCCATCCCCCCACCAAAAGTTACCGAGAACAGTCAGCATGCCAAACAGTTTTCTTTAATAAAATCCTTACTTTGGGCCTTGTCAACATGACTTGCTGAATTTCTAGACTGTTGTTTACAAAGCTAGAAGGTGGTGAATGGTTAATGTAGGCAAAACTGATTTTTGAAAGTGGTGTAAAATAATCTAGCAGTCAGCTTTAGAAGGCAGAAATCCTTAATACATTATCATCTGCCAAATCTCTGACATGGGAGAAGTCCAGTTTACCCTATTACATTTGAGTTCAGTAAATACTTGATAAATGAATAAATGAATGAGTACAGGGAAGGACTTTAAGTTTCACAAGGTCCAGTCTTTTCATTTTGTAAATCGCAAGTTGTAATAACTCCAATTAAAATCTAATTTAAAAGACGCCTGGGGCGCCTGGGTGGCTCAGTCGGTTAAGCGTCTGCCTTTGGCTCTGGTCATGATCCCAGGGTCCTGGGATCGAGCCCCACATCGGTCTCCCTGCTCGGCAGGAAGCCTGCTTCTCCCTCTCCCACTCCCTCTGCTTGTGTTCCCTCTCTCGCTGTGTCTCTCTCTCTGTTAAATAATTAAATAAAATATTTACAAAACAAATAAAAAAAAATAAAAGACACCTAAGTCAAAGTACATCATATTGGGGATAGAGGACCGAAATGCCATTATTATAAAAATTTGGTGTATTTTCAGTTGCTTTGTCAGCATGCCTTTCCAGAAAGCAAAGTGAAGGGAGCCAATCTCTTTAATAGATTGGTCTTCCCCATCAAATAAATGAAGGCTATTAGGTATTACCTTGTCTAGTTAGTAGAGCAGAAAATAATTCCTGACTGTTTATATGACAAGCAGTTCTTGCTCCCCACCAGGAAAGCTCACACTATTGAACTATGAAAGTGAGGAGTTTGGTTCATATACTCATTTTTAATCCTATGCCCTGGGGAAGGCAAACACAACTATAACTATAACAACTATAACTTGAAGCACAGTGGCTAACCAGAATGGAAGTCCAACTGTCTGTGAAAATATGACCACTGGAACCCAGAAATGACAAACTTTCCCTAGTAACTAGTATCTAAGAATTCTTTGTATCCCAGAATACATACTGTGCTATAGATCATGTGGAAAAAGACTAATTGAAGCCAATAGACTGACTGAGAGAGAATATAACTCGTGTGATTTGCATCACTGTCTCCTAATAGAATCCACTGATTAGAAAAGGTAGTTGCCTGAAAATGTTCACTCAGGTCCAAAATATGATAAATCAAAATCAAAATGTATGCATTCATTCTGGTAATGGTTGAAGAGATAAGCAGTTTCTGGCTTGGTGGGCTAATGTGATTTTAAAGCATTCTCTAGTTTAACAGAGACCTTAAAATTATCTACGGGTGGCCACAACTTTAGCTAAAGTAGATTGAGTCCATGAGGGGACATTTTATTTTATAAGCACTGAGGAGGTGCTGAAAAGTTTTCTTATTATGATTTTATTTTGTTAAGGAATACCTTGCTAAGAAAACCTTTCATTACCTTCTCAGTGCTTATGAGATAAAGGCAAATTCCGTGGCGTGATATATAAAAACCTCTGTGACTGGTCTCTGCCCACCTCTCTAGAATTATCTCCTTCTTCTCCTTCACAGATTCTACATTCCTGCCTGTTTGAAACTACTCCTGGCCATTGAAATTCACCTTTTATTTATTTAGTTTTACCAATCCCTGAGCTTTTGTTTGTAATGTTCTCTCTGCTGGCAACACACAGACTTAGAAGTTGATCACAAATATATTAATTTAAAACAATAGGAAAAGGTGGTTGTTGAGGGTCTACAATAATCTAGAATACCTCTGATCCTTCTTGCTCTCACATGAGGTCTTCCTCATTTGTCGTCCAGTTGATGGCAGGATCTATCCTTTCACATTCCTTGGATCAAGATCTTGAAATAGTCCTTGACTTTTGTTTTTCAGTGCATATGAAAAACATATGGCTTGGCCTCCAACATATATCTAGAATGCAAACTACACATCTCTACCACTGACTTAACTTCCTTCCACTGTGGTGCAGTTATAGTCTCCTTTCAACAAAGTAATCAAGGGGACATTGTTAAATAATTTAGATCTAGTCATTCCTCTGTCCCAAATCCTCTATGGCTCCCTATTTTCACACAAAGTCATTACAGTAGCCTGTGAGACTACACACTCTGGGCACCCCCCCCCACACACACACGGTTATCTATCTTGCTCTCTCCGATTCAGTGTGCTCTCCTCATTTGTGTGCCACCTTTTCTAGTCACGATGATCTCCTTGATTTTCTGAGAACACAGTAATCCTGCTGCTTTTACTTTTTGGTTTGCTTAGAATTTTCAGCTCCCTCATGTTATGTATTTGGTCAAGAGTTATCTCCTCAGAGAGACCTTCATCCCTAACTAAAATAATACATGTCCTGGGGAGTCTGGGTGGCTCACTTGGTTAAGTGTCTGACTTTGGCTCAGGTCATGATCTCAGGGACCTGGCATCCAGCCCCACATCAGGCTCTGCCCTCAGTGGGGAATCTGCTTGTTCCTCTTCCCCACCCCCTCCCCATCCTCCCTTTCTCTCTCTCAAATAAATGAAATCTTCACATAAAATAGAATAATACATGTCCTCCTCCTGGTCACTGTTTTATTGTCTTCAAAGCCTTATCACTCTCTGACATGATCATGTTTTGTTTTGTATGGCCTGACAGCCGACCCAAGATTTAAGCTCCATGAGGGAAGGGCTTTTGGTCTTACTGTCACTGTGCCTTTAGTACCCAGAACAGTGCCTGGCACACCGCACTTGGTCAAAACATTTTTTGAATCAATGGATAATAAGGATCTCTTAGTTTTTGTGGTAGTCTCCAAAGACGCAACACTGTCATCATGGTATATCTTGGGAAGAATAAGAAAATTACTGTTGTCAATCACACACCTTCATCCTTGATATTTTTAGGTCTTATGTAGTCAGAGTTATCCTTGATTTCTCCTTTACTCTCACTTTCCCATTCAATCAATCACTGCAGTCTTTTTTTTTTTTCTCCATCCTACTGCCTTGTCTAAATCATTGGAATGGTTTTTACTGGAATGGTTTTTACTAAAGACCCCAAGCCCAGTTCCTCCCTCAGAAAAAAATGTCCTTCCTGCACTGCAGCCAGTATCAACCCTGTAAAATACGAATACAAGCAAATTACTTCCGTGCTAAAAACCTTAAATGGTCTCCAATACCTTTGGCATAAACCCCAGCCTCCTTTCAGTAGTATTGCTGACTCTCTCTGATCCACTTTCCCATTCCACATTATAATCAATCCCTTCCCACCCTGAACTTTTTTCAGATTTTCTCAAAGCAATAATCTTTCCACCTCAGGCCTCTGCCTGTGGCATTTGGTCTATGTGGGACTCTTTGCTTACTTTCTCCACTTTCCTTATTTTCTCCACTTTCCTTTCTACCCCACCATATCCAGTCCCCAGCTTCCCTTGTTCTCTCACATAGATCTTAGCTTAAGCTGGTGTTCAGAGGTATTTTCTGACTCCTTAGTCAAGACTGGTCCCCTTCCAGCATGTTCCATATTGACCTGGGTTTCCCTTTCCTAAAATGTATCACAAATGACTGCTTGTTGACTTGTTTTCTCTCCCCTCTCTTCTACCACCCATCCCTGTAGCATAGCTGACAGCATAGTTTAACTTCTCTCCCCTGCCCCCCTAAAACCTACAAAGTATAACTTGTTAGGGTAATTATTATCCCACAGTATCCCCAAACCAAAATGGTATGTGCCCTCATCACTTTTCCTTCATCCCTGACCTGCTGGTCCTACTCTTCTCACACCAAGGTGTTAATGATAAGAAATATAATAAGATCATATTTATATAACATGTTCCTGAATACCAGAAGCACTAGCATCTATGAAAAAAACTTTTTTTAAAGATTTTATTTATTTATTTGATACAGAGCAAGAGAGATCACAAGGAGGCAGAGAGGCAGGCAGAGAGAGAGGAGGAAGCAGGCTCCCTGCTGAGCAGGGAGCCCGATGCGGGCCTCGATCCTAGGACCCTGAGATCATGACCTAAGCCGAAGGCAGAGGCTTTAACCCACTGAGCCACCCAGGCGCCCCCCAAAAAACTTTTGATATATAAACTAGGTGGTTCGTTTTAGAATAAGTAAGTTCCTCCTTCCTCCGTGGCTCGTCAGAGCGCATCCCTGACCCTACTAAGCACTGCCAGATACAGCAATTCCCAGGTTCTTAACTTGTCAAGCAGTCCTTCTGGATTGGACTGCTTGATTGGAACAGTTGAGGAACTGCGAATTGCACTTTTAAGCACTTTTTGATTTACTATCAGCAAATTATCATGACACTCTCTTTCAGTAAAAATGATGTCAAGCAACAATGGCAAGCTTTAATTTTTCCAGATGGTTGCTCTTCACATACGTGGAAATACCACAGTCACTTGTGCATTCCCCATAAAGTCCATGCATTAGCATTTTGAAGACGTTCATGTTTTTCTCTGCCTAATTTTTCTCAGTGTCTTTTGCAGTATTTCTCTAATCTCTGAAGACTGGAGTCAGAATGGTGAAGAAATATTTAAACGACGTACTTATTATTTAATGCCCATGCTAGATCTTGTGCTAAGTGTTTGACATATATTACGCTATCTAAACCTCAGAAGCCAGTCATTGATCAGCAGTTTCCAACCCCATATCGCGTACCTAATTTCATCAGATAACTATACTGTTGCCACTTGCCGTTTTTCAAGCCCATAAGCACACCTCAGGAACTTTGGACCTGGTGTTCCCTCTTGCTGGAATATTCTTTATATACATGACTCATGTCTTTACCTCCATCAGGTCTCTACTCAAATATCTCTTATCAAGGTGGCCTTGCCTACCATTCTGTTAAAATTGCAGCTCCGCTTGGGTGGCTCAGTCAGAAGACTGTGCAAATCTTAATCTTGAGGTCCTGAGTTCAAGCGCCACGTTAAAAGGTAAAGATTATTTAAATAAATAAATAAATAAATAAAAACTTAAACCACCTAACATTGCAGCCCCAAACTTTGCCCCAAACAGTAATGTCTCCATTTTCTGCCCCCCCCACCATACTTGTTACCATTGAAGACATTGAATATATCACTAATCTGTCTTGTTTATTGTGTCTTCCTCCCACTGGAAGGCTGACTCCCCTGATGGCAGAGACTTTTGTCATTGTGTGCCATTGTAGCTTCAGCTCTCAGACCTGAGTTCCTGACACTTAGCATGCACTCAAAAAACACTTAGTGAATAAATGAATGATTATCCTCATTTATTGAATAAATTGAAGTTAAGAACTGCCAAGTAATATGCCCACAATTACAGAGCTAACAAGTGTCAGAGCTGTGATTTGAACAGTTCTTTTTGCCTCAGAGCCCAGGGTTTTAAACACCACCCTTTTCAGTCCTTTTCAAAAAGGCAAAGCTGATTAAAAAGGCTTTGACAATTTGCCAGAGTGCATCTCTTGTGTCTTGTTTTTCTTCGTTCAACTCTGAATTCTGAGTGTGCCACTGTGATTCCTCTCTATACTCTGTACCACACTGATGGTTTGAGAGACTAACTTTCCTTGTAGTACTTTAGTTAATACTCTGTTCTTTAGAACAGGCCTGGCATAATAGAAATATTTTGTGTAGGACGGGTCTTTACAATCTCCAAGGCATGCTTCCATGGCCCATGTCATCTCTCTTTTAATCTCATGACAACTGCACAAAGGATGTATTATCATCCTGGTTTTATAGATGATGGAACAGAAGTTGTGAGGTTAAAGAAATTTCTAACGTTTGTAAAGGTAATAAGGAAGACATCTGGGACTTGAATTCTCTGGTGGCTTAAAATTCCATGCTTTTTAAATTTTCTTCATTATTCTGTCATGCCACCCCTTGTCTCTCCCTTATAGGAGTGTTCATTTCTCTTCCCCCAACTCATTAACGTGGAGGTTTAATCTTGAAAGTGCCAGAAGGATGCCACTATAATACTCTTTTACTCATAGAGCAACCAGGATGGTGGGGCACGGTATAACCTTTCAAGCTGGACACCCTCAGCCACTCTCCGTGATGTGTCATTGACGCAAATTATATAACTTCCTGAGGTGCAAGGATCTCTCGATATTCTAAGAACTAGAGAAAGTCTACTTAGTAAATAGCCAGTAATAATAAATTAGTATGTGGTAAAGAATCAGCAGGGTACAAACTGTCATTCCATAGCCTCTCTATCTGAGAGCAATGTTTTCAATTATAGCTAATACTTAGAACTCTTCAAAGTCACTGATTCTCTCAAAGCCATTTTCTTTTTAGAATACCTCAAGAAACCGTAGTGAAATAAGCATCATTTCCAACTTATAAAGAAGCATGTTCAGGTAGGTTCAGATGAGTTTTCTGACTTCAGAGAGTTATAAACATTGAGCTAGTATTCCAATAGGGGGCTTTCAGGTCCCCCATCCAACCTTTGAACTTGAAGTGGAACAAAAGCAATGTGAGCCTCTCAGTAATGCTACTTCAACAGGGATTAATAATTACATATTATCTAAAATACAACTCCTCTCACATCGTAGGGTATGGCATGACACATCCTCAGAGAAGTGAGATTTTAAAAATCCGAAGGAAGCAAGACCTCTGAACATATGTTTGTAGATAAGGATTTGATGAGATCTGAAGTCTGTTTCATGTATGCCTGCAGATTTTTTTATGATCTAACAACCCTCATTTTTTTCTTCAGGGAAAGCTTATTTTAATACCAAGTAAATACATTTTCATGAGGTGAACTCTCCTACGTTTTTATAGTTATTAGCTTACCTGGGCATCTAAGAGAAAACTTTTCCCTATTCCTCAGTTTATGAACATACCTGTTGCCAATATTTTTGAAGTGAATGTGTGCCACCCACTATGGCAATTACTTAAATGGATTATAAGATAGATGCTACTATTACTTTCATTTTATAGGCGAGGAAAAGGAAGCTTAAACAGCTATTAGGCTTGAGATTGGAATTTGCTTCTACAGCATGATAGGTAGTTTTTGTTGTTCTCGTAAGTTCCTAGCTCTCTGCATTGTTTAAGGAATTTCTGAAGAATCATTTCTCTGTCACTCTCGCTTTCTCTGTTCAGTTTATGTAGTTTTTTTTTTAAGACGTTATTAGAGAGAAAGAGAGAGGGAGAGAGAGAAGGTAAGCGGGGTGGGGGGTGGCGCAAAAGAAGAAGGAGAGAGAGAATCTCAAGCAGACTCCCCCCTGAGCATGGAGCCCTGCACGGGACTCAGTCTCATGACACTGAGATCATGACCTGGGCTGAAACCGAGTCGGAGGTGCTTAACCAATTAAGCCACCCGGATGCCCCCAGTTTTTGTAATACTTAGCAGAGTTCTCATCTAGTAAAACCTTTGGTGAATGTCGCATTCCATCCCCTCTTAGTTAAGGTGGTCTTAAGACCCTGAAATAATCCTAGAAATGTAGGAGGAGGGAAAAGCAGAAAGTCTGGAAAACACACAGAAAGATAATAAGCTTTTATTTAAATATGGTATGTAGATAGAAAAGCACACAAAGCATAAATATATACAACTCAGTGAATTTTCATAAGCTAAAAACATCTTTGAAACCCAAACCAAGATTAAAAAGAAGATTAGAAGATTATCCGTATCCCAGAAGTCATGTCTCCTGCCCTCTTCCAAGACCCCACCAAGAGGAGCCATTGTCTTGACTTCTAACACCATAGACTGGTTTTGCCTAGTTTTGAACATCATACAAATAGAATCGAACTATATGGCCTCTTTTGTTTGACTTCTTTTGTTGGACATTCGATTTATAATATTTACCCTGCATAGCTATAGTTTTTAAATTCTTCTAGAATAGTATTCCATATTTTTGTGGCTATTGCAGAATGTATGCATCTATTCTATTCTTGGACATTAAACTCTTGACAATTTTGGTTATTTTGCTACAATAAATGTTCCTCTACCTGTCTTTGGATGACTGTATACAAATACTTCCATACATGTATTTATCTAGGAACAGAGTTGCTGGGTATGCTTAGGTTCAGCTTTAATAGATATTATCGAACTGTTTCCCAAAGTGTTTGTACCTACTTATATTCCCAGTAGTAATAAGTGGAAATTCTAATCACACTGTAACTTTATCAGTGCTTAGGTACTGTCTTTTTTTATTTCAGCCATCCTGCTGTTATGGTACTATGTTATGGTTTTAACTTGCTCTCGTCTGATGACTAACAGAGTTGAACATGTATTGCATGCTTATTGTGTATTTGATTTTATTCCTTTATGAAGTACCTAGTCAAGTCTTTTGCTGTTTTATCTATTCTGCTATCCTTTCCTGATGTGCATAGTTTTAAAAGTTGAATGGTTTTACATGGCTCCTTATGAAAAAACAGTAGCTCTGCTCTGGTCCTACTCCCTTCCTCCTCTCCAGAGTACTTTATTTTCTTCCCCATATTTCTAATAATCATACATTTTTATCACCATTTCTTGGTTTCTCAGTTTTAGACATTATCTGTTGACCAACATGGAAGATAAAAGATTAATCTCTTTCTCAACTTCCAAATACAGTACACACACAGACACACAGATACGTCCCATTTCCCTCTTCTTCAATTGTGATGGGACTAGTATTCAGTGTTTACCTTCTTATGTGTATATAAATGACGTTTGTATGGGAGCCACACAGTTACCTGTCATTAGTTCTCCTATAGTACACAAATGCTTTCTTTATCTGGATTTAATTGTCTCATTTCATTACTGTTTATTCATCCAATCTTGCATTCACTCAGCATTGGTTCAATCTGAAATTTTCCTTGAATAATAATATCCTCCCAGTGCAATGAGAAATGCATTTTATATTTTATAACTTTAACTCAAAGGAAGTTTTTTCCAAAGACTTCTGACCTCCTCCATTCTATACTGTTAGCCCTTTAGGTTTCTATCAGAGAGCTCTTTTCTTTGGATCTCCTTTTGACATCCTCTCTTTCTTGTTGGATCTCCTGTTTCCTGAATCCTGTCTGTTTCTCTTCTTTGGATTACAACCTCATTTTTACAGGACAGATATTTAATTGGCTTCCTGAGAAAGAGTACATGGAAGATAAATGATTCAAATGTTTCAAATATTGCATTTCTGAAAATATTTTTACTCTACCTTTGTACTTATAGTTTGGATGGGTTTAGAATTTTAGATTAAAAAGCAATTTTCTTTAGAACATTGAAGGAGTAACTCTGTTGTCTTATTTTTCAGTATAACTTTTGAGAAATACAATGTCATTCTATTCGTGACTCTTTGGCATCTGACTTCTCTTTTTCTGGAAAGTTCTAGACTTTTTATTCTCAGTGTTATAAAATTTGATGATGATGTGCCTTTGTGAGGACTTATTATGAAACCAATATACTGAGAACTTTGAAGAGCCTTTCAATTTGAAAATTCCTGGTTTCGTTTCTGGGGTAAAAAAAAATTCTTTGATATTTTACTTCCCTGAATTGTCTTTCTTCTTTATTTCTGGAACTCCTATTATTTGGGTGTTAGACCTTTACATTGGACTGATGGATTACTTCTGCCTCATTTTTCATCTGTCTCTCCTTTTATTTCACTTTTCCTTGTTGGGGAGGCAGAGATATTTCATCATTTCATCAACTCTATCTTCTAAAGTTATTGTTACTCATTTCTGCTATCCTATTTTACTATTGTTTCCTGAATCATCTTTTTATATTGTTTCCGATTCTTGTAGATAGCAATCTTCTTTGATATTTTTGAGCAGACAGCAACAATTTTTGAAGTTTTTTTATTAATATTGTCTGTTTTCTCCATCTTTTTTTTTTCCTGCTAGTGCTTATCTCTCCCTTTTCTCACACATCTAGTAGCCTTAGCTGTCTGCTCACTTTCATGAGTGAGACATTAAAACATGGGTGGAAACCTCAATTTGCCTATACAGAGTCTTGATGTAAATGACTTTAGGTTCATTTTTTTTAGCTGTTCCAGTCTTAGAAGATTCTTCCAATCTAATGGAAGGAATTAAATTTCTGGAGAAATTATACTCCATCGCTAGCATTCTCAGAGCCTGGTGGGGAAGGTAAAGCAAAGGCTTTTAAAAATTCATTGTGTAAATTTTCACTTAATCCCTTTTCTTAGTGTGGTATTGTCAGGAAAGAAGAATTCCTTCTGCCCTTGAAGGTCCTTCTAGCTGGAAGAATCAAATTGGCATGATTGATTAGTAGGAGAAAATCAAATTTAATTTCATACATACAGGCCATCCAACAGACATGAGATTTCAAAGACATTGAGGCAACATGAGATATATATGTCATTCTGAACTAAGGACAGGGAGGGAGTAGAGATTTGGGACTTCAGAGGTAAGTATTGCAATTCATGGGAAGATGAAAAAGTGTAAGTGTTTAGTAAACAAATGTTCACTGGACCACTTGGGAGCAAAGCAGACTGTGATCAAACAGGCCTTGCTAGGTTCCTCCCTCTCTACCATGCATAGTTCATATCAAAATTCAGTTATCTATGGTGATAGCTCTCTACCTGGAGCTGGTCCTCTATCTAAACTCATTTTAGGCAGTTGAAGAGGAGGTAAAGAACTTTTCTTGAATCTTCTGGGTTTTGATTGCCGTTTAACATAAAATAATTTTTATGCCAAAGTGGCCCATACATGGGCAGCCTGCCCTTGGCCCTATAGTATCTTTGCTCTCAGCTGTCTTCCAGTTTTTGTGGTACCCTATGCTGGATATAAAACTGTAGTTTTCGATGGGGCAGGAGAAGGACAGCAGTCTGGATAGGGGAGTGGCCCTGAGGAATCTAACTGTCTATGTAATTTCCAAGTAATTTTCCCCTTTGCCTCACAGCAGTTACAGAGATAGCTGATGCTGCCAATTTCTGAGTTTGGTGATGCAAGTCAAGGTGCTTCTCTGCTTCCTCCACTGCAGGCTATGAGTCATTTTCCCCATCTCTTCCGAGTGAGTTAAACTCATTCATCTCTTCTTTCCTAGCTTCCAAATTTATGTCTCCTTTGTCTCTTCTACAGGGTGCTTTGTCTTTGTAGGTTTGTGACCTTCATGATTTGTCTGTTATATTATTTTATTAGTGTTTGATGGAGACAGTGGAGGCAAATGTGAGTATTGGAAACAGTGTCTTTAACTGGAAGGTAGCCCCTCTGTTCTAAAATTGTTTCTGATTCATAGATGAAAAGTCATAAGGGACCTTGGTGAATATGAAAATATATACGCAATAATAGTATTATAACAGACTATGAAATTAGATGCTATAAAATATAATTCTCTTTTAGAAGAAACAAGATTGGGAGAAAAAACACAATTTATAAGTATCCCATGACAGCTGCTCTCTCTCTCTCTCAAAAAAAAAAAAATCAGACTGACAGAGCATTATTTAAACGTTAAATGTTTGAATTATTCCTTTAAATTGGCAGGATGTTTTTGGAAATTGGGACTATAAATTGCTGTTCCACTAAGGATAGTTAAGTCAGGTTTTAAAAAAATCAAGAGCTATTTCACATGAAATTTCATTTGAAATACAATTTCAAATGATTTGGAAGGGAGCCTTTCAGTGGCTTGGGAAATGACCAAGGGAATGTAAATAAGAGGAAATGGTAAAGGGAAATGTAGTACATAATTGGGGTTGAAGGACCATCAAGATACCAGAGAGATGAGAACTGGGCTCAGACTTATTTAACAACTTCATTAATGATCTGGAAGAAGAAAAGATTCAACAAGTTAATTAAATCTACAGATGGTCCTTAGTGGAAGTTACAAATACCAGGGAGAACTGAGAAATAATACAGAAAGACCTATGGGTCAAAAGCTTTGATAGCTTTGGGCACAGGAGAGCAAAATTAAATTTGGGGAGGATAATTACAATTGAATACACTTTGTTCGATGAAAAAATAGTTAAATTGCAAACAATGCTGAATAAAAAATAGTAAAGCTAAAAGAAATTCTGTGGCTGATGAGCAAATTATTTAGAGAAGAGCAGACCTTTGTGATTCTAGAAATAAATTCATTTTAAAAATAAAATGCACTTTTTAATATATTTGTTGTCTAATATTCACAAAACATTTAGTCACCAGAAGGTTGACATTACAAACACAAGAGTTGCTCTAACCCTCAAAAGTACTTATATTTTCATAAGGTATGTGGACGAGAATCTCACAAATACACTGCATTGTATTAATGGGTTACAATTGAGAAATGAGGGGAAGAATGGTATGATTCAGGAGGCACTATTTTTTTTTAAAGATTTTATTTATGAATTTGGCAGAGAGAGAGAGAGATCACAAGTAGGCAGAGAGGCAGACGGAGGGAGAAGGGGAAGCAGGCTCCCCGCTGAGCAGGGAGCCTGACATGGGACTTGATCCCAGGACCCTGAGATCATGACCTGAGCCGAAGGCAGAGGCTTAACCCACTGAGCCACCCAGGTGCTCCCAGGAGGCACTATTGAGAGGACACTATGTAGCAGTTGACTTCAACTCTCAAGGATAGGCTGTATTGATGTGGTGGGAGTTTGGGAAGACTGGTGGGTAATTTTATACTGTCTCCTAGTGGCACTGCTCACAGTAGGGAGCCCTTTCAGGTCCGGTTGTTGGGAAATCTTGTTGAATTTGAATGGAAATGTTAACAGGATTCAACCAAGGTCTGGGGGCAGTAGAGCAGCCTGGATGAAGTTAAGAGTGGTAACCGTTAGAATGGAGGTCCTGTATTTGTGGGCCAGATGTCAACCACTGATGGAGTACTTTGCCCATGTCAGGATAATTCCAAGCACCTTAGTAAAAGAATTTCCTTTAATTCTCACACTCCTTCTACAAGATTAGCCATTATTTTCATCCTTAATTTGCAATCATGAAAACTGAAACCTAGAAAATGTAAGAAAATCATCTAAGGTTAAGTGCTAATAAGCACCGGGAAACTAGAATTCAAACCAGCGGCTGCCTGTTTCTAAGATCTGTATGTGTTTTTCTTTCTTTCTTTCTTTTTTCAATTGTGCTACACGATCTCTCATAGAATATAAGCATAAATAATATATGCAGAACTCATGTGTATATGTCTTTGTCTATTCTTTAGAGTTTTAGGTGCTTGTCCTAGGCAGAGAAACATTTTTCTTCTGCGATTCTCGTTGACAGAGCTGTTATTGTATATAAAGTATGTGAGCAGAATTCACTCTGCAATTTCCAACACAAAATCATCTGAAAGGAGGAGTGTTTTGTACCTGGGTTAATTGACTATGTGTCTTGGGAGGGAAGGCACATAAACTCATTAACATGTAACAGAAATTTTATAATTTGATAATGCCATCCCTGACTATTGTCACCCAGAGTAAACTTCTTCTAAGAATCACCATGTTTTAAAATTTAAATATTAATGTTTTCAGGAGGTAATGCTTATATATGTTAGAGAATATTCAGATGTTCTATAAATTTAAGGGAATACGTTGAAAGTCTCTCTCTATCTAGCTAGAAGTTTCCCTACATAGAAGGATTACTAGTTTTTGTCATATAAGCCACCAATTTTAATAAGACCAGATAGTATGGGCTTGTTTAGAGCTGATGATGAAGATACTTGGTGGTGTTAAGTACGAGGGGAATTAAGTGGATTGGAGAGAATTAAGATGCACTCCATGGCTTTATTTGGAAGCAGCTAGACTGGCAAAACTCCCCATAAAAAGTTTAGTGAAAATCACTAAGAAATAGAAAAGTAGGGGGATAAAGTGTAGGCAGCCTTACTGGAAAGTGAATAAGGTATGAGGGGGAAATCCACATTAACACTGAGAAGAGATGTGTATGATGAGTGATGACTCAGGCCTCTTCCTGTTTGCCATCTCTTCAGAATGAATCAAAATTCCTCAATCCTGGAGAATATCTCCAGGTGAGAAAAATTCTGTGTTTATAATAAAGGTGAGATTGTTTGAATTACAACTTAATCACATTTAGGGAAGTCAAGTATATCTCCTGGGATAGACCAAGCAGATTATGAAATGACTTTAGCAAGCTGGTAACAAGACCTTTCTAACTTTTGAAATCTATATTTGGCCAAATAAAACACATAGGAAGAAAATCTTGTTTTGATCCCCAGGGCAAGAGACCAAAGAAATCCTTCTAACATTGACTGAAATGAGTCATTCAATTTCTAGGCTTCACTTCCGCCACTAAAATGGCATCAGTGATTGTGAACCCAATTTTTCATGATAGAGTAGAATCCCTTCTATTGTTCTAGTAATAGTAATTCCTCCATTATTTAACACTCTGTGGGAAACATCACAGGTCACGTTACAATGTAGAACCCCAAAAAGCATGAAATATTAAGAGCATAATTCTACTTTTTGACACCAGGAGAAATTACATTGGCCTCTCTGAAAATAACACTAGAATTGAAGGCTCAAAGATGAAGGAACCTGAAAAAATAATAAAAAAAGAAACATCAATCCTCAAAATCAACCAAGTATGAGAATTTATTGATTAGGTGGAAAAAAACAAACAAACAAACAAAACACTAGCTGAGATGATTTCTCATCTAGAGAGACCAGGTCAATCCATACAGACTTTAAATGTCTTTTCAGTACCTTCGTCATTCCAGGGACACGCAGTTGTAAGTTTTGGCAGAAGCAGTTTTCACTTGCACGTACCTGGTGATGAAACCTCCTTCATTGTATAAATGAATTTTTGCCCTGATACTTGTCATCAAAGCATCAGTAATTCAATAAGCCATACCCTGTGAACTGGCTCATCACCCTAAGGAGAAGAGTATAAAGAGAACAAAACTTGTAGGAAGAGAATGTGGGGTGCAAATATTATCTAAAGCAGTTTTTAATACCAAAATCACTTTTATAGAATCATCTAACTTGTTCACATATAAAACATAAAAAATAAGCTGTGATTCCTTTAGTAAGTAAAAATTAGCTTCGGAATGCTAGATAAAAGAGCAGAAACTGATTGCATCCCAGTAACCCAAAGGATTTCTAAAGAAAGGACTAAAGACATGCAAAAAATGGGCAGTTAGGGCCACTTGTGAATTGTGTTCATTTAGCCCATAAGTGATTACCAAGTACTTGCTGTGGACAAAAACAGCTTAAAATAAATCCAGATCATGAGCTACCAGGGGAAATAAGAGAGACACATAAATAATTATTAATGCCTGATCTTAAAAGGATAAATTCTGTATGAGAGCCATGACAATCTCTGATAGGACTTCAGTGGAGGAGTATTCCTTCGGTTTAGGGAGAGTTGGAGGAAGTATCAAGAACATTGTCATGAATGACAGGTGTTTGGATAGAACCTTAAGGAATGATTCAGACATAGCCAGCTCAAAGTAAAGAACTGGCATTGCAGGCAGAATGGCACAAGCAAAATTTTGCAGTGTGATATTATAGGAACATGGGGGGGAAAGCTGAGCAATCTAGTTTGAAAGGTAGGTGGGATCATGCTTACTCGTATTAAGCTCAGATGCAGGAGGATGAGTTAATCGTCTCGGTTGCTGCACACCATCGTGCTATTATTGTAAGTTCTCTCTCTTGTGTATCTATTTAATCTCTTCTGTCACTGCTCCCTGTCCTCATTCCTCACTCCACCACACAGACAACCACTGAATGTACCAAATCCGTCTCTCGGTGCATCTGTGTTCCTTTACTGTGAATTTCTGTTCTTTTCATTTTGATTTGCAATTTATTTAAGTGGTATGATGCCGTATATTTTACCATGATTCTCCCTTTTAAAAATTCAGCATCTTTGTTTAAGTGTAAAATTCCAATTGATTGCCCTGATTGCTTCAAGTTCCCTTGGACTGGTAATGCTTCCTAGTGCAGGCCTCTTCCTGGGCTTCTATTATGTTCTCATCCCTTTCCCTCCAAAATAAAACCCAGATGGCCATAGTCCCCCTCACCCACCACCACTGTTACTATCAACTGCCTCTTAACTGGCCCCTTGTGGACCTGTGTGAAAATCTCTCTGCAACATAGACCAAAAAAGGGACCAATGGGTTAACATGCATTTATAAACTTTATTGGATAAAGTACTAACAGACTGTTCCCAGAACAGCTGAATCAGACCACACTTCTCTTGACAGTGCAGAATTCTGCCAGCGTATAGATAGCATTGTCCTGGTGTCTGTTTGCCTATCTGATATATGTAACTGATTGGTCACTGTTTTAGTTTTACAAAGTACGAATGAGTTTGAATATCTCTTCCTATACTTCTTAGCCTCACATAATTATATATGATAAGTATGTGTGTATGTTTGTATGTATATATACACATAGACATGAACCTCATACACATATATGTATAATAAATGTGTGTGTATATATATGTGTATTTATGGGGATTATAAAGACCACAATAAATATTGGGCTCATATTTTTGTGCAAAGTACATAAATAATTTATTCCTTTAAAAATTAATCTGTGTGAAACAAGGGAAGTGCTGGCTCATAGTATTAGGCATGAATGACTTCATCATTTTTCACATGTCTTTCCATTGATTTTTGTGAGCTATAAAAGTAATACATTTTCTTTGGAAATATGGGAAAATGTACAGAGGACAAAATTAAAATTATTCAAATCTTAACACCAAGGGAGGAAATACTCATGGTACTCTATTTTCTTTCACTTTGAATAATTATGTGCACTTTTAAAAAAAATCAGTTTTAAAAATACGCATATTTTATTATCTTAAGTCCTATANGTGGGGGGTAGGGAGGGAAAAATAATGAAACAAGATGGGATGGGGAAGGAGACAAACCATAAGAGACTTCTAATCTCATAAAACAAACTGAGGGTTACTGGGGGGTGGGAGGGTAGGGATAGGGTGGATGGGTTATGGACATTGGAGAGGGTTTGTGCTTTGGTGAATGCTGTGAAAGATGTAAGCCTGATGATTCACAGACCTGTACCCCTTGGGCAAATAATAAAAATAAAATTAAAAAAAAAAAAGAAAAAATTAAAAAAAATTAATCTGTGTGAAACAAGGGAAGTGCTGGCTCATAGTATTAGGCATGAATGACTTCATCATTTTTCACATGTCTTTCCATTGATTTTTGTGAGCTATAAAAGTAATACATTTTCTTTGGAAATATGGGAAAATGTACAGAGGACAAAATTAAAATTATTCAAATCTTAACACCAAGGGAGGAAATACTCATGGTACTCTATTTTCTTTCACTTTGAATAATTATGTGCACTTTTAAAAAAAATCAGTTTTAAAAATACGCATATTTTATTATCTTAAGTCCTATATAATTAAATGGCCATTTACACTGTCTTATATAACTATACAAGTGGTATTTTATAGCCACATGTGCTCTATTCTTTTTTTTTTTTAACATTTTTTATTTATTTATTTGACAGAGAGATAGAGAGCACAAGTAGGCAGAGGCAGGCAGAGGGAGAGGGAGAAGCAGGCTCCCCGCTGAGCAGGGAGCCCGATGTGGGACTCGATCCCAGGACCCTGGGATCATGACCTGAGCCAAAGGCAGCAGCTCAACCGACTGAGCCACCCAGGCACCTCCCACATGTGCTCTAAAGCCAGATTTTAAATTACCTAAGATCATGCATATCAGGGGCATCTGGCTGGCTCAATCAGAAGAGCATGCAGCGCTGGATCTTGGGGTTGTGAGTTCAAGCCCCATGTTGGGTATAGAGGTTACTAATAAAGTTAAAAAATGGAAATAAAATTATGCATATTAAACATGCATGTTATAGTTATATAAGGAATATAAAATTCTATATAAACTTTAAAAATATATTTTAATTAACAAGTTAGCTCATATTATAGATATTAGACTATATCTTATTTTTATATTAATGATAAATCATAAACGATTACTTTTTTAAGAAGAGCTTAATAATAATAATAATAATAGTTATTATTATCATTATATATNATTAATGATAAATCATAAACGATTACTTTTTTAAGAAGAGCTTAATAATAATAATAATAATAATAATAGTTATTATTATCATTACATACTTGGCTTACTCACTGTGTCATCCATTGGAATGTCCATGGGTGGGCTTTATAACCATACACTGTAGTTCCAAGCACCAATCCCTGACCATGGCTACAATCTATATCCCCTGAGCCCCTCTGTTTCTTGAAATGTTCATTAAAAATATGACATGCGTGATTCCTCCTTTTCTAGCAATCTGAAAGCCTTGTGTGATTTACTCCCTATCTCTACTCTCACATGTTGGACGACTCATAAATGTTCATGAGTTCAGCTTTGTGGAAAGTTTCTGGAGCCACGGGACTAGACATAATTGCCTTGGTAAGGCAGAAGATCTAAGAGGTACCATCAATTGGTGTTGGAGAGAATTAGAATCAGCAGCAGGATCAAAGAAGACTGGCCTCAGGCAAAGGCAGGGACCCTTGTATAGCCTCAGAGAGGTCCAGTGTGAGGAGGGCAAGTGGAAGGATCACAAAGTTTCATTACAGCAGAGAGTAAACCTATTTTATGTGTCTGGTACACAACAGATGCTCAAGAAAGGGCCTCTGAACTGAATTCTAAGTTCCTTTGCATGGAGTTTAAAAGCTACTTGTGTTTTTACTTATATTTGCTTGCTTAAAAAGTTTATTCTTTATATATATACATATATATGTATATATATATACACATTCTAACCTTGTATGCTCATTTTTCCATTTCTCTTTCCTTCTGATTCCTTACACTTTGGAGAATGTGTAGTCAGTGATTTTCATAGCATTAGTTGGAACTAAGAACTCTCAAGTGGTCCAGTTATTCAGTAGCAGTTAGAAATGCAACTCTGACTGGTCATTACAATATTTTGATTTGTATGTCACTAGGAATAACAGTCATCTTTCTTTAGAAGGGGGAAAAAAAAAACTTAGATGACCTCAGCAGGTATAATCAGCTGTATTTCCACAGGCTTCTCTTAAAATTAGCTGGAGAGACCCAAGGAAAATAAAGCATTAGGGATGGTAATGGAATAAGAAACCTATTTTTTTTCAGGTCAGCTGTATGTCTCCAAGTAGACAAATACTTCATGATTAGAGGGTTGCTAAGAAACAATGAATTGTGTGTTTGGTTTCATTATTAGTAACAAGGCATTTTGTCAAGCTGTGTTTGTTGTTGACAGTGTCATTTTGATGGTATTCAGTTGTCATTCGGTAGGACTTGAGGTAAGTAGGTAAGAAGAGCATGGGTTTCGGATAAGGCTAGGCATGACTTTGGATTCTTCTTTCTACACTTACCATTATGTGTCACTGAGCAAGTTTCATAACTTCTCTGGGTGTTTGTTTCCTCACTCTGTACCACATGCATATTGAAGGGTTTTTCCATATATTTGCTGATGTAAGCATCAAAATGCAGACAAGAATTTTCCCCATTTGACAGATGAGAGATGAGGGATGAGGGAACGGAGACAGAGGGATAATAAGTAATTTAACCCCAGGTGAAGGTGGAATGTGGCAGATCCAGGGTTCAAGTTAAGGCCAGCAAGCTCCAGGGGCCTGTGTTTTGCTGCCAGTTCGTGTGCTGTCATCTGTCACGTGTGAGCGCCCGTCTGCCGATGGGAGGAGGTGCTGCTGGGGGAAGAGAGCAGTGACGCTGGCAAGGGACGTTCGCGGAGGGGAGGGTACGAAGAAGGGAAGAGCACGACTGGCCTCCTTACCCTGACAAGTCCGTTTCTTTCTCACAGCTGCTTCGGTGTAGCATTGCACCCAGTTTAGAATTTCACAGATGGAATATCTCTGCAAATAGGAGAGATTATTTCTGTACACATTCCTGGTGGGCTCTTCCATGATTGGATGGTACTTGAAAGTAACTTCTAGTTCTGTTTCTGCTTTCCCTTCATTTTCACACTTCAAGACAGTCAACTTTAATCAGACTTTAGTTTGGGTCATAAAATCCTTTCTAGGGCGCCTGGGTGGCTCAGTGGGTTAAAGCTGCTGCCTTCGGCTCGGGTCATGATCCCAGGGTCCTGGGATCGAGGCCCACATCGGGCTCTCTGCTCAGCAGGGAGCCTGCTTCCTCCTCTCTCTGCCTGCCTCTCTGCCTACTTGTAATCTCTCTCTCTGTGTGTCAAATGAATAAATAAAATCTTTAAAAAATAATAATAAAATAAAATAAAATCCTTTCTAGAATCTTGATATTGGAGATTAATATCAGATCTCTCATTCAATACCTACCCCATACCCCACTCCCCCCCCCATACTTGTTTCCTTATGAGTTCCTTCTCGTCTGTTTGGGGGTGGGTACTGGTTTGTTATCTGTGTAAGGGACTTACTCCCACCGAAGCAGCACATTTCATCAAATTTTCATAGTCAGTCCTATTTTCAGGTGAAATCTGCCTCCTTATAATTCAGCTATTGGTCCCTTGCATGTAACAGCTTCCCAGCAGCTGAGTCACTAATCTGAAACTTTTTCCCCATGTAGCTTCCCCTTTTGGATTTGATATATAGCTCAAGGCTGCCAAGTTCATGGGGGGGGGGGTCATAATTCTGCCACCCTGTGTATTCACAGCCCTTCTGCCAATTTCTTGTTCTCTCTTCAAGTTAAATATGCAGTACCCTCTGTCTCTCCGTGTGTCTCTCCATTTCTCAAATTGAGGGAAACTTTCATTTGTGCTCTGCCCAAATCAAATCCCATTAGAAAGCTCAGTGAGCACGTACTTATGACTAGTCTAGGCCACAAATAAAGGAAAAAGTGAGACTTTGGGTTTCATTAATATGTCACCCTTCAGCATGTATCTTCCCATAGGATTGTGCCAATTTCAGCTCTTCTCTCTCCATCTGTCCACCCATTTCATGGTTAATGGTCCCTGACCACTTTACTGCAGGTTAAAGCACTAGGTGTAGAAGTCAGAGGAAGACAGAGAATGTTAAGAGAGATGAGAGGGAGGGAAGGAGGTGAGGGAAGACGGAGAGGAAGAGAGATACCAACTTTGAAAGGGCCTATGTCAGTCAAACAGAAAATAACACAGTTCAGACACCAGTGATGGCAGCAATGACAAATTTCACAGTGTGTCTTTGAATGTCACAGAGCTGTAGAAAGAATAAGGCAAAGAAAAGCACCACATTTAGTCTCTATTCCTTTCTTTCTACTTCAGATTATACAACCCTTTCTGTAACATTGACTGTTAAAAGCTGAAATACCACTTGCTGTAAAGCAATCTTAATAGAACATACAAAGTGTCTTTTCAGTGAAAACATAAAAGATTTTTACTGGATTGACAATATAGAATCTGCAGCCAGAGCTCCTTGAGAAGAAAGATATATATTTTAACCAATGTATGTCACCTGCAAACCATAAAGCTGTCCAGGGTAATTAGAAAAAAAAAAAAAACCAACCCAGATAATTAAAAGGGGCAATTGGGAAGACTTTATTTATTACTTTGAAAAATGTAAAACAGATTTTTTCCCCCAAATTCTTAAATGCAAAATGCTTACCTGGCAAGCAGGAGCCCAGGTGAGGACTGTGAGCACTTATGTGTTCACACTTATGTGTTAGGCCTGTCATACTTATGTGGTAGGTATTGGTCCTGAGTCCTTCTAACCTCAGCAATTTAGGTAAGTTATACTATGTTCCCTGTAGGGACACTCCCCAGAAAGTGAAAACTGACCTAATATTCTGAGTTCCTTCTGGAGGCAGGTGTATTTCATAACCTCAGAACTGTACCAAGCATATGTTAGACTGTAGCTGGCAGGTGGAAACATGCATCACAGAAACTTAAGAAAAGGGGCTGTAGCCTTTTTGGTCAGAGAAAGCAAGGCAGACTCTGTAGCATTTCTGATTTAACCCATACAATAGGACACAAAGCTCTTTTAGCCTTAACATAGGTTGGACTGGAAGGAGAGTGAGTTTCAAGTCAGGTGTCCTGCATGTGCGTCCTGTCTCCATCTGGGAGTAACTGTGATATTTGCAAACTCATATGATTCCTCTGAACTTAGAGCATTAAATAGTATAACAACCTCCCCTTCACAATTTTGTAGAGTGGAATTAATACAACAATGTCGTTGTAGAATGGTACCTTCAAAATAGCATTTTTGTACCTTTGATGTGAATCTTTGAATCTTTTCAAAGCTGAGAGCCCAGTTTTTAGAGCCCTGTCTCCCCAGGCACATCATTCAGCTATCTCCATCAACTGTAGCTCTGTCCATCACGTGTGGAACACATCCTCTTCCATCCATTTATCGGTATCGTAGAAAAGGTCTCTCCTTCCTGCTCTGATCTCTGCAGTCAACAGCTCTGGGCTTCTCCCCCCATTAACCAGGTGCGTTGTTTAATCTCATTGCTAAACCTCAGTTTTCACATAGGGCATGTGATCTGCAAGTTATTTTTCTCAGGTCTGAAATCTAGAAAGAGCCTGGCTACTCATAGAAGGAATGAAGAGGGAAATCTAAGGAAGAGACTGTAAATAATATCTTAACACACTTTTCCTTCCATGTTTATTAACTTATACTCATATTTTCTTCTACTCGATCCACAGTAGGTCACACACTCAGAATGGACCAGCAGCAGACTGACTTATTATTGCTCTTCTTCAGTTAGTTGCTTTCATATGGAATTAAGGGGGTAGAATAGTACAGTTCAAAGGCTTCTTCAGGAATTTTTGCATATGTGGCCCCTACTGGAACAATTATAGTAAGATAGGATTTTTCTGACTTGCCTTGTCCAGTTCTGCTTCATAAACCCCTAGAAATTCTGATTTGGGCTCACCTAGTCCTAATTTCTCATTTTATAGGCAAATTTGAGACCACAGATGTTGTGACTATTCAAGAAGTGAGTAGACTTACGACTATTTTCCTGAAGGCTTGCTGTGATGCCGGGTACTGTAGAATGACACTTCTTACTACTGAGTCATTGCAATAGCCAATGTAAAGCAGAAATCATTATGTGAGGATTAGAAATAATAATGATGAAGATTAAACATTCATCATGGCCCAGTACTGGGATTAAAAGTTGANGGGTACTGTAGAATGACACTTCTTACTACTGAGTCATTGCAATAGCCAATGTAAAGCAGAAAACATTATGTGAGGATTAGAAATAATAATGATGAAGATTAAACATTCATCATGTAGCTGATATGGCCCAGTACTGGGATTAAAAGTTGAGATTTTTTTTTTTTAAATCCAAAGTTCACTGTGTGAAGCTCAGAACTACTGCTAGGATCTGTACCTGGGTCTCCTGAATTTCAGGCTGGAAGACTTTCCTCAGGGGACTGGAGGAGATCGGTCGCTGTCACTGTCTTTCCAATTCTGTTTCTTGGTGAAACTTCAGGGTTTTAGCAGAGTCACCTTACTACATACTTGGGGTGGGATGGGAGCCAAATACCTTTCTCCAGGCCCTCCATTCCCACTTCAGCCAGAGGAGTCATACCTTTCATCTCTTAGGTTAAGACATAGCAAGCAACCTGCATTCAAAAAAAAAAAAAAAAAGGTTTTGCAGTAAAAATCTGTGATGACCTTGAGTCTCCTGATCTGTAGGGCGCTTTCAGTATGGCTTCCGTTGGCTGTGTGGTTATACCCGTAGATCCTCTGGGCCCCCCAAGCTCCTCTTTGGTCAGACAAACCACATTGTGACCCCAGGCCTTGCTGCTGCTTGGCTTGCTTTTGACATTGCCATCAAGCATTTTAATGATCACTTGTTTAGCCTCCCAAGAATGACCAAAAGGCATGGCCCATCTAATTTGGCAAGGAATACAGGAATATCTTAGTTTTGGTTAGTCTGTCTTGCAATTTTGTTTTTACTATTATAAAAAAAATAGGATTCTTATTTGTGTGTCTGTGTTTGTGTGTGCATGTGTTGTATTTATTAGTTCAGATCTGCCATTGCGTTCTGTACTGACAAAACACAAAGATCTGTGGCCTGAGGTTGTCAAGGTCAGTGGGATTGTTCCTAGTGAAGATAATATAAGAAATCAGATTGTGGGCCAGAAGAAAGTTGGCCAAAACAAACTGTTCTGTTCAGGTTCTTTCCCTAGGATTTTCATTAGATCCTCTGCAGCAGCAATTATCACCTCCTAAGCAGCCGACTCACCGATCTGTATTCCTGGACCTAATCCTTTCCAAACTCGAGATCCACATGCTGCTTTGAAATTGGTTACTCAATGTGTTGAAAGACCCTTGAGCCGGTCAGAAATGGTCATCATCTTTCCTTATCCTGAAATAATTCTTCCTGCTCCAAGTTCCCGTTTATTCTTCCCACCAACTCCTTATTTTTTGTATGCCTGCCCTTAGACACAGCCAGAAATGGTGAACCTGTAACCAAATTAGGTCCCGAGACTCAGGAAGATGCCTTATTGAGCCACTGAACACATGCTGAGCCAACTGGATTCTGTCTTCTGGGGAAATTTCAAAACAGGATGTAGAGAATGGGTCAGTAAGGCTGTACCAACCACATGAATTTTAAGTTCATATGCAGAGAGAAACAGAGTTGGTGCTAGGAAAACAAAATTCACAGAGAAGCAGAAATAAGAGCTTTGTAGTGGAAGCCAGTTTTCAGCAGGAGAAGAGAGAGGACAGTTTTGGAAGAGTCAATTTCTTGATTGCTTGGTTCCTGGGAACATTAGCAATACTTAATATCATTCGATTCTGAAAGTTCTCTACATATTTTTATTTAATCATGCTTTCCCTTGAATTGAAATGGGGTTTTGTCCCTGGCAACCAAATTATTCCTAATTGAGGCATTCCTTTTCCTGAATTTTCTAATAATCACCATAAGTAGCAGATCATTTAGTGATTTCTCTTCCAGTTATGGCACTACTTAGTACTTTACCTTAATTAGCTTCTCAATCTCAAAACACCCTTATGTGATAAGGAGTATACCTTTGTACAGATGAGTGTGAGGTTTAGAGAAATCCAGCGTCTTGTTCAAGGTCATATAAAACTACGTCTGATGCCAGAATTAGGCAATTAGCCATCTCACTAAAGTTTACCTCCTTATTTCTGTTAATTCTACCTTTTATCAGGATCAAAAGTTAAATCTTTTAAAAAGTACTTGTTTTACATCCTAACATCCAGTAAATTCTCTGAATTTTCCCGTGAAATTTTCTCTTTTGCTCAGCATTCTAATATCCCTCCTTTACAGTGTTGGTGTGGGCAGGTCTCTTTTCTATAAAGATCTCCATCAAATCTCTTCTGTGAATTGCTTGCCAGATTTATCATTCCAAAGCCCAATTATAATTATATTACTCCATCCTTTGGAGTTCTTCAGTGGATCCCCATTACCTGTCAGGACTGATAATAACACTTTTACACTATGTCAATATCTTATCTGGGATCTCCCCAAGTTAGCTTCCCTGTCCCATCTCTCATCCTTCTTACGTTACCTTGCCTTCCTTCTAAACAAAGCTATTTATTATTTCTCCAAATAGTCTTTGGACATTACTAATGTCTGTGTTTTGTTTCTCAGTTTCCCCTACCCCAAAGACTTTTCCTCTTCTGTAACTTTCTATAATCCATTTGAAATGCCCTCTCCTCCATAAAGTATTTGATGATTCTTCCAGTTGGGTGTGATTATTCACTCTCTCCCTCAGGACCCTTAGACTGTCTCTTCGATGCTTCTAATGTAATTCCCCTTCCTTTTCTTGTGATACAGAGCTCTTAGTTGCACATACAGGGATGGCACGTACTTGGCCTATTTATGATGATTGTGCCGATGGCAGGCAGTATGAGTTCACTGAAGTTCTCTTTATTGGGATCCTGGGTACCACCTTAGAATCCCTCTAACGTAATACTCAAGGAGGGCGCTTTTAACAGCTTTTGCTGCACTTTTCCCACTAGCCCTACTTACAGAGATACAGATGCTGGCTCATTAAAAAGGGCCAGTAGCCAAAACCCAAACACATCTTTTAATGTGAGCATTGATTTCCAATCTGCAAATGAGAAGGTTGTTACGTTGACATGTCATTTATTCCCAATCCAGCTGGTCACATTTTTATCTTAGTTGAGTAGATACTGGCCTGGATGTTATCTGTCCCCTTCTTATAGGTCACAGTTTGACATTTGGAGGCACATGTTGTATGTCACTCCCTCATACACACATGCCAACATGCATACTACGAATGAAAGAATTCAAGAAAGAACAAATGTTGTCAGGAAAAGACACGGTTCAAATGGGATTTACATTTTAAAATTTGGAACATAAAATTCTGTTAAGATTTCACTTATACTAATAGTAATACTTATAATAATTATTTATTTTAGATAAATGTTTAAAAAAACCAAAATGAGCTTGCTTTATCACTGTTCTTAACTACTTTATGCATTACAATGTTTTTTCCCGTCTTTTTCATGTGGGACTCTTTTTTTCCTTCTGATACAGTGGAAATGTCAACTGCCTTTCCTTTTTTTGNCAAAATGAGCTTGCTTTATCACTGTTCTTAACTACTTTATGCATTACAATGTTTTTTCCCGTATTTGTCATGTGGGACTCTTTTTTTCCTTCTGATACAGTGGAAATGTCAACTGCCTTTCCTTTTTTTGTTGTTCTATCATGTAGATATAAGAAAACAAACTTGTTTAAGAGAACATGATGATTGATGTCTATGGTGCATTGAATATTCACTACTTGTGTAATTCATTTCACTTCCATTCTACAGTAAATGGAGAAGCCTTTCGTTATTTGGGAAAGTGCGTTGCCAATGAAGGGAATACAACCTGAGTAAATTTCAGGTTCCATCAGGTTTTACTTTAAAACTGAGACAGGGAGTGGGGTAGGGAAAAGAAAGGAGCGCTTTCTTTCTCCATCTTTTTTGTTTTATTTATTTCTTTTTTAACATTTCCTGGTCTGGGCTCCATTCCAGCTCTGTATTCACATGATTCAATAATTTATAACCTAACATAAATCAGATACCCATCCCAGTTAAGTGTGATTTGTTTTATGTGTAGATTTCTGTTTATGGTATCTTTATTGAGATTTTCAGCAATAAGATGTAATATGTAATCTCTACCTATTTAAAAGCTTCATGCTGTTTGATCACGAAAATGATTTGTGTCTTCCTTATCTCAGTAGAAAGAATATTTGACACAAGTTTGCTTACTGTGGAGTCCCTGTGGTGTCGTGTACTTGGCAAGCTCCCCACTCTGCACTGGAGCATACGGTGTGTGCGGACTGGCAGTGGGATTAGAGACACTATGCGCTGGTGGCTTATAAACAACAATTTAGTTGTGAAGAGAATTAGCTTAATACAAATCCAGAATTTCTCCTCCCCCTCCCCCAGCAGATGGCATATATGGCGATATTTTCTGAAGAGAACAGAGCCTGGACATTTTGTTTCTCTTAATATACCAGATGTGATAGAGATAGTACCAATTTGGGGGTCAAATTACTCAAATTTGGACATTGGTTCACTCACAAATTAGTATTATAACCTCAAGGGAGGTATAGAACTTTCTGCTTCTCATTTTCCTCATCTGGAAGTGAATAGAATATCTAATTTAGAAGTGGAAGAATTACATGGGATTCCTGTAACGTGCCTAGCATGATATCTGCCATACAGTAGGCATTCAAGAAAAGGAAAGTGGTGTTATTCAGCCACGTATGGGGGGCAGAGAGAGGGAGACATCACTCACAAGTGAGTGAGCAAAGGACACTGTGGTGTCATGGAGGTTTTGTAATCCTGTTTGTGGGCTTTGCTTGTTTGAGTTCTCAGGAATTCCTTGGTTGAAACCACAGCCTGAAGGAGTGTTTGCTTACTGTTCACTCTTCTTCATCAGTACATGTCTAACAATAAGTAACAATCAACCCTAGTTGGGATGGGAAAAGAATAAAAATACTTTACTGGAGATGTGTGCTAAAAATGATTTGTGGGGGTGCCTAGGTGACTCAGCTAAGTGTCCAACTCTTGAGTTTGGCTCAGGTCATGATCTCAGGGTCATGAGATCACATCCCCCCCCCCCTCAGGCTCCGTACTCAGTGCAGTGTCTTCTTGAGATTCTCTCTCTGCCTTTGCCTCTGCCCCCACTCACACACTCACTCATGCATGCTCTCTGTCTCACAGATAAATAAATAAAACCTTAATTTAAAAAATGATGTGGTCCACAGCAGCCCTGAAACTAAGGCGAGGTGAAAAATTTAAGAGGTTACCAAAAAAATCTGTGATCTCTCGTTCTGCAGACATGCTGGGCAGTGATCCCTGGCCTCTGATCGTGGTATGGTCTCTTACCTCCCGCATGCATGTGGAATGTAGTATTCTAGGGAATCCAGTACTTTGGCTAATAAACAAGTGTGTGGTAACAAAATGCATGAGAAACTTTATTAGATCTAATAAAATTTGAATTGCCAATTTAGAAGGTATAGTCCCTTGCAGTGGCTTGCTGTCACTGTTCTAAGTATCAGTATCACTATGTGACAGCTGTTCAGGACTGCTGAGTCATCCAGAATTCTGAGATGAAATACAAGATAAACTCTAATCCATGATGTCAAATCTGGGTGAACCATCTATTACAGTGGTCCTGAAATTATATTACAAAAAAGTGACTGGGATTGCTGGAGATGGGAAGAAAAAGTTTGATTTTAGAAAGATGAACTTAAGTCTTTACCCAGTCCCTATTTCCCCACCTTACTTTTATGAAGTCTCAGACAGTTTAAGTGTTTAGTCTCAGCCTCCCATTGGATTAATACGGAGACTAAAATAGGAACCCGGATCTTCTGACATCTGGCTTCCAGCTCTCTCCTTATCTGGGGCTGTGTTTGTCTGCATACCTGTTCCAAGGCATCTCAACTGCCTTGTCACCTTTCCTCCTCAAATATTAGTTGTTTGTCATCCGTGTGGAATGGCAAAGCAATTCCTCTGATGTGGAAAAATACCTTTCTGAGGCTATGGCGAGATATCAACATTTATTTCCTCCTATGACCTGTCACAACTTGAATCAATCCTTTCAGGGGTAAAATGCAGGACATACTTCATCAGCTGTCAGGAAGTCCGGGGCCTCAGTGGGGGGCATGTAAACAGCTTTTTGGTTTGTATTCCTGCTATCGAGGCCGTAACAGCATGATCAAGGCTTTTGTTGCACACGATGGTACTAAAATCTTTACAGCCCTCCATTTAATGACAGACTGGTCTTTCTGAAGTCTTAGGACACAAACCTACCAGGAATTAGAGATTAGGGAGAAAGAAATTCATGGACTTGAGCAACCATGATTATCGTCCACAGAGACTAATTATATGTTTAATGAGCTTGAAGCAGGTGGAAGATGCATGAGAATTCTGTGCCCCTGGGTCTGGTAAAGAGTCTCTGGAAATTGAGTTAATTTGAATATATTTATGAAAGAGGGGTAGGAGAGGGTGGGTCAAGGAAGAAAGAACTGCTGGGAATGGAGTATGTAGGGTATTTGGGTTGGTTTTTTTTCACCCTTTTTGATTTTCTCTCTGTCTCACACACATGCCGTGCTTTGGGAAGTTGATCGAAGCTATGAATAATCGCCCCAGAAATATTTGCATATATACCCTGAACATGTTTGGGAATGAGTAAGGGCTTTAGTGACCTGCCAAAGTCTAACCCATAGGCATCCATGGATCACAGCCTGAGAATCACTGATACAGGGAAAGATAAACCAGGTATGATTTAGTTTATATTATGCCTGATAAACCCTCCTCTTTTTCTAAACTCTTTTTATTTTAATAAGAAATCTCCAGATTTTTCATGAATATGTTAATCTTTTCTGTTTTTTTTCTTTTCTTTCTTATTATTTTTTAAAGATTTTATTTATTTATTTGGCAGAGAGAGAGATCACAAGTAGGCAGAGAGGCAGGCAGAGGGAGTGGAAGAAGCAGGCTCCCCGCCGAGCAGAGAGCCCGATGTGGGCCTCAATCCCAGGACCCTGAGGTCATGACCTGAGCTGAAGGCAGAGGCTTTAACCCCCTGAGCCACCCAGGTGCCCTGCTAATCTTTTCTTTTTATTGCTTGGCTTCCTGTCATTGCCTCCTATGCATTTTAAAGGACATTTTACAGAGTGGGAAGAGGGGTATTTTAAAATGGACCTTTGTAATCAAATCTCTTACCAAGGGTTACTTTGAATAAAGGGACTTCCCAGCTACTTCTGGAATCTTTTCAACTGTCTCAATGCAGGACTCCCTCCTCCTGTGCTGAGCTTCTAAGGGATGATCACATTGACTAGGGCAGTTTCCATCTCCCCCTTCCCTTTGTCCACGCTCATGATGAGGCAGTGTTCCCAAAGAAAGACATCAGCAGAACATGAAAACAAAACAAAACAGGACCAAGATCATTCCCGAAGTTCCTTCTGAATTAGTCAGTTAACCATGCCAAGTAAGTGCTGTTCACTCTTTCAGGGCTGTTCTAACTATCTGAAACTAGAGTGAGTTAGAGCTCTGACTAAAGAAGCTTGACTTGTCTGAGAAACTCCTCCTTGAAGACACAAATGTGGCATCATTGCCTCCACCTTCCCTTGGCCTTGCTCTCAGCAACGTAATGGAAAGGAAGAGCAGAGCCATCAGAGTAGATGGCTCACTGTGCCTTTGCTGTCAGCTGTGTTCAGAGGTGCACAGCCTGTGGATGCCTCAAAGCGAATTGCCCTGGAGAGAAACAAGTGGTTTAGGCAAGGGGCGGGGGGGGGGGGGGGGTGGGCAAGTGCCTCTTTCTCAGACTTAAAAACGATTTAATTTCTCAGTATGAGTTTGATAGCACCAGGCCACCTCAGGTTTTAGGAGTTTAGCAAGTTTCTCATCTTACTGAATCTGTGTGTGTCCAGATTAAAAAGGTCATGGGTGGTGCTAGGTTTATTGATCTATGTTTTTTGTATGTGTTTGGTTTCTCGTTCATTTCCTTTTCTCCCAGTCTCTTTTTTTATTTTTATAGGAATGGTCTCGGGTAGTAACTATGTCACTATGATGTTCTTCCTTTTAGTGACAACTGAGCGTCCAGGGTGGGATTTTTAATCCCTTCCTTTGCACAAGAGAATTATTTGCCTAATGTGTGCCTTTCGTTTGCCTTAAAGAAGGTGAAGCAAAAGGGCAAGGGTTGGAGTGTTTCCATTCTCCGCCGCTAACACTTGAAGGCAGATGTGGAAGCCATGTGTTTGGGATTTGGAGATCCAGGCCAAGTGACATTTTAGTTGTCACTATTTAGATTCCATTCACTGGGTTTCCACAGTCCTCAGGAGGGCGTGGCAGGGAATGTAGGGCAGCCTCTTGGTAAACCGACTTCTGGTGCTGTGTGCTTCCAAAGAAATTATGCCTCTTGAAAAGACTGAGCTATGCAATGTTTTGGTCTCTTGGAGTCCTGCTGCTACAGAATTCCAGGAGGGAAATATCTTTCTTCAGAAAGAAAATAAAACTGTAGGTAAGGTGTCTCCAGATGCTGATTCTCTACTAAGAATAAAGATTATCGCCTGTTTTTTTTCTGCCCACTCCTTGACTGTAGTTGACCTACCTTGTTCAGGCTTGGGAGTAAGTGAAGCTTAAAAAATTGGTACTCATAGCAGGGTGATGGGCTAAAAGGAATATTGTCTTGGATGGGGACAACTTAGTGCTTCTAACCTTGGTGTAGGGCTACCTCCCTAGTAATTAGTGAGGCAGCTGGCTTCATAAATGTTGGCCTGTGTGGACTTTCATTTTCCCTTCAAAAGTCATTTGGCCTCTTTTCCTTTACTCGCTGCATTAATTAGTCATTTGCAAAAGAAAACGAAGAGGAGAAAAGGAGATAAAATTGACCTTTGATTGCAAATATCTTATGCGGGTCTTTATGTAGTAAGGTCAAAATTCTTTGAAGAAAATTCAAGTGATGGAAAGATAAATGGATTTTCTATCATCCCACTTCCCCATTCACCCAAACCAGAAGATGTCAAGGTGGGGATTTTTAGAAGCAGAATCTCCCATGACTGCTCAGACCCAAAAACAATATAATAGGAATTGGACCTTCCGAATCCTACATGGTCAACTGGGGGGCCGGTGACAAGTGCTCCTACCAGCATGGCCTTAGAGGCAACTTGTGGGCAGCTTCACTGATCTTCACTTGCTGCAACACATGTGGACCAAATCCCAGGCCCTTTGTTTCCCTTTGATATTTACATGAGTCGGGACGACAGTTGTGTGAAGTACGTTTTAGTTCATTTATATTCTGTCCCCTACTTCATGTTGATGATTTCGTTAACCCATCTAATCCTCACAAAAATGATGAGTTTATCCCTTTTCATGGATGAGGAAAATAATGCAGTATGGAATTATGTAATTTGTCCAAGGTCCACAGCTGGTTAATGACAGAATGGGGACACAAAGCCAGACAGCCTGGCTCCCAAGTTCAGGCACCTAAGCAGTATGACACACCGCCTCTTCCTACTGAATACGTTCATATGCGTAAAGAACTTAGAGCCTGGAATGTGGTGTGTATTACGTGGTGTGTGAGTAATCGCTGTTTCTGCTGCTGCTTGTTCTTGCTGCTGCTCATTCGTCTTGTTCTTGCTGGTCCTGTTCTTCTCTTCCTCCTCCGCTTCTTTTACCTTCTTTTTCTCCTTCCTTTTCCTCCTGCTCCTCCTGCTCCTTCCCTTTATACTAATTATTACAGTATTTATTTTAACAATGTGGTGTGCCAGATGAGCATTAATAAGTTGCTGCATTTAGAACCTTTTTTGTGACATTTAGTCACAAATTACAAAGAGATGTTCCCATTCATTATTAGAAGTTTCATATACGTCTCGTATATTTGGTGACTTTTATATCAGAGACCTTGATTTTTAAAAATGCAGGGGGCTCTTGGGTGGCTCACTCAGTTGAGCATCTGACTCTTGCTTTTGGTTCAGGTCATGATCTCAGGGTCATGAGACAGACCTTGGCATTGGGCTCTGCACTGAGTGTGGAGTCTGCTTGAGGTTCTCTCTTCCTTTCCCTCTGCCCCTCCTGCACTCTCTCTCTCTCCTTGTTTAAGGAGCTTCCCAAACCAAAAAATAATAATTTGCTTGTCTCCCAGATATGAATCTTCAGGTTATTTTCTTTTGCTGGCAAATCATCTGTGAGGTACCTATTAGAGTTGTTATGAGTGAGACTGATTGTATCACAGGAAGTTCATATATTCAGCATTTAAAGAGGAACAAGAGAGAGTCGATGTTAAACCGCTCTTGCATCCCTGGAATATATCCCACTTGATCATAGTGTATGATCCTTTTAATGTATTGTTGAGTTTCGTTTGTTAATATTTTGTTGAAGATTTTAGTATCTGTATTTGTCAGGGTTATTGACTTGTAATTTTTTTTATTTTTGTGTTGTCCTTTTCTGGTTTTGGTATCAGAGTAATGCTGGCCTTTTAAAGTGAATTTGGGGACTGCCTGGGCAACTCAGTCAGTTAAGTGTCCAACACTTGATTTTGGCTTAGGTCATGATCCTTGGGGTCATGGAATCACGCCCCATGTGAGGCTCTAAGCTTAGCAGGGAATCTGATTAAGATTCTTTCTCTCATCTGCCTCTGTCTCTCCTCCCTGCTCTCTCTCTCTCAAATAAATAAAATAAATCTCTAATAAAAAAATAAAATGACATTAGAAGCATTTCCTCCTCTTCAATTTTTGGAAGTGTTTGAGAAGGATAGGTATTAAATATTCTTTGTTTAGTAGAATTTGGTCCTAGACTTTTGCTTGGTGGAGGGTTTTTGATTACTGATTCAATCTCCTAACTAGTCATTGGTGTAGTAGGATTTTGTATTTCTTCATGATTCAGTCTTAGAAGATTATGTGTTTCTAGAAATGTATTCATTTCTTTTAGGTTGTCCAAGCTGTTGGCATTTAATTGTTCATATTATTCTCTTATGATCCTTTGTATTTCTGTGGTAACAGTTGTAAGTTCTCTTTCATTTCTGATTTTATTTATTTGAGCCCTCTTTTTCTTGGTGAGTCTGGCTAAAGTTTTGTCAATTTTATCTTTTCAAAGAACGAGTTCTTCGTTCATTTATCTTTTCTGTTGGCTTTTTCATCTCTATTTCCTATATTTCCATTCTGCCGGCCCTCACTTAAGGTTAGCCTTCCTTGATAAATGTAAGCAGTATATCTCTTCACAAGAACCATAAAATCTTTTTGAGTCATTTTAAAGAAACTAAAAGAAGTTGATTCCCCTAGCCTATTTGCTCCATATAAGCAAATGCTGTGTCTTTTATTTATACATAGTTGGTTTTCAGTGGCTTTTAAACAAATGAGGTTTATAAGAATGAATGAATAAATAAATAAATAAGTGAATGAACAGATGAATGAAGATGTTCTAGGACTTATGTCTTCTTTGATAATGCCATTCAGTTCCATCCAATAAATATTTATTTGCATCAGGTCCTGAGTTTGATACCATGGATATAAGGATGAGTGAGAAACCATCAGGTTTTTTTTTTTTTTCAAGGAATTTAGTAGGGGACAAGGGCACCAGTTATAATTAGGCAGCTTGGAGATGTTTTGTTACTTAAGTCTAATAGTTGAAATTAGAGACCCAAGTGTCTTTGTCTTATTTGAGAAAAGGCAGTATCTTCACATCAGGATAAGGGCTCTTTTAGGCCAGAAAACCAGTGAGGACCTATGGCTACAAAGTGGGGGGAAAAAATCTTCTTCTCTGTAGTAGATTATATTAGTTCAAAATTTCTTCCTTTTTTGGGGAGAGTGCTTTCCTTCTAGGCTTTTCTAAACCACTCCTTAGTAGGTTTCTCCTTATCAAAGAAATATATTTCCCACTCTGATGACATCATTAGCCATATGACTTGCTTTGGCCAATGGATTGTAAGTGGGAGCCACTTGTCTCACCTCTGATATAAAGCTTTAAAAGCCACTGCATGGTTCAGCTATCTCTTTTTTTCTCTCTCTCATGAGGATGGCATGTCCAAAATATAGGTTGTTTGTTCTGTCTGGATTCCAGAGTGAAAAGGATTAGAGCAGAGCTGCAGCCAACCTTCACAAACATGTAAAATGAATGAGAATTAAACCACTACTGTTGTAAAAACAGAGATACTAGGATTGTTTATTACTGCAGCATGTCTACCCTAAGATAACATATATTCCCCAAGAACAGAGAAGTGGGTATTTCCACCCACTTTTCCCCTTAATGATCCCTACTCACATTTGCCTGTTCCAGGAAGTCTGGATGAAAGTCTGGAAAGTTGGGGGTACCGACAGATGCCATGTTCTTTCGGTTTCAATGTACTATAATATAATGCCTTTGACCAAGTCCACTTGTACTTGAGGGTTGGTTGTACTACCCAAACACATAAAATAGAGGCAGCAAATTTTGGTAAAGGTAAAAGGTAGTGAGAGAAAGGGGCCTCTATGAAAACAAAGCCCCAAATGAGTTTTTATAATCCTGCTGAGGCCATTTCAAGAGTTCTAAAATTGCCACACAAAACTGAAAAAAAAATCCAATCAGTAGGTTTCTCCATCAGTTGTCATAGAAACCACTTTTTTCGTATAATACTGAGACAATTAAATGTTAACCTGGGTATTAGTAGAGAGAAACTGGTAAATTGCAGATCGAAGAGCTTTTGATGGGTCACAGAAAGAGTCCCAATCAGTCATGAATTCAACTTTTCTCATAAAGATTTGCAGCATTGCCAACGAAGGTATATACTGCAATTCTCCAAGGAAACTGTCACTCTTTGTGACTATTCTGTATTGCTGGTGTCAAGGAAGAGAAGTTTTCACCAAAGCTATTGGTTTGATACATATATTTATAATATGACTACAGAATATAATCTTATTCAATCCCTTAGGGAAAAAATACCTAGGTTGTCAATTTGATGAATGAAAAGGAAAATATGGGGGCACCTGGGTGGCTCAGTGGGTTAAAGCCTCTGCTTTCGGCTCAGGTCATGATCTCAGGGTCCTGGGATCAAGGCCCGCATCGGGCTCCCTGCTCAGCGGGGAGCCTGCTTCCCCCTCTCTCTCTCTCTCTGCCTGCTTCTCTGCCTCCTTGTGATCTCTCTCCCTCTGTGAAATAAATAAATAAAAATCTTAAAAAAATAAAATAAAAAAAGAAAAGGAAAATATGTGAGTAGGAGTACACATAGGGGATAGAAAATATGTAGCTTTGGATGTTGCTAAAGAGATTAATTCTTGCAGTCTTTGATAAATTCAGCTTTCATCTTATACAGATCACATCTCAGTTAAGAAGTCTGCCTTTGAGTCTCTCTCATTCTTTTCTGTAAAACGAAGGTATGCCTGCAATATTGACCTACTCATTTAATAGTAAACTCAATGTGAGGATTCAAGTTAAACATTGTTGATTAAACATATGCATTTATACATATCTCCTCATATCCCTGGGAAAGGATTGGAATTGTATAAATGACAGTAAAGGGATAAGAAAAAAGGTAGAAATACACAAATATAAAAAGGAAAGGGGATAGGAGTAGCTGAGAATGCAGGATATGGAGTATATGGGCAAAAAGAAGATCACGGAAAAATGAAATTTAAGTATTTGCATAGTTACTTACAAAGAAATTTGGAAAGACTTAGGAATTGGCACCATATGCTACCGCTGAAAGTGAAGGTCAGGTGTGGGGATAAACAGAGAGGATTGGATGAAAACTTATTTAAGAAGCAATTAGACCCCAGGTTCCTTTTACTCCCTCTTGCAAACAGAGGCTTCATCTTTGAAGCCTGAACATTTGCTTGTGTGAGAAATGGTACCAGAAAACCTACAGATATGGGAGGAAAGGTATAGCAAAAGGCAGGGCGAGGATGTATAAGGAAAATCAAAGAGAGCAAGTGTAAGAAAACCTCTAAAATTGCAGCATTCCTAATTCCTTACCCTTACTTGGCAGTCTGGCATTTACTTCTCAAGGGGACGAGAATGATTGCTCTCTGAGAACAATGATTACCTCAAAATAAAAGACCCTGAGGTATACTAGAATTAGAATATCTTCTAACACAGTAGACAAAAAAGCCTAAAAAAATGAAACACAGAAATAAGACAATCAAAATGGATAAAAGAAATCCACAGAGAATGAGTGCGAACAAAATAAAAATGCCGAAGGAAAATCTATATTTGCAGAAAGATGAAAAAACACTGCATTTATGAAACAACATGCTTTAAAATGAAACATTCAAAGAATAAGAAAGAAGTTTTAGAACTTAGAAAAATGATAGAATGCAAAAGTTCATTAGACTAGTTGGAAGATCAATTTGAAGATATCTCTAGAAAAGAGAATAAAAGCCAAAAAGAAAAAGAAAAAAAAAAAGAAAAGAAAGGAAAATAGGGGAACAAAAATAAGGAAATTAGAGGACATGTTCAGAAGGTTAATTCTGGATAATGGAAGTTACAGAAAGAGAAGGCAGAAAATATTAGGAGAAGAACATTAACAAAGAGATAATGAATAAAATGACCCCTGATGCAAGGACATGAATTCCCATACATGAAGAACTCACAGAATATCTAGGTACAATTAAAAAAAAAAGTCATACCATTGTAAAATTTTTAAACAGGAAAAAGAAAATTCTGAATGATTCAGAAGAGAAAAGAGGTCATATATGAAGGATATAGAATCTGAATGGCATTGACTTCCCACCTAGTATTAGAAACAAGAAGACTGTACGAGAAAGTATTCAGAATCTTGAAGGAAGTTAGAGTCCACAATTGTATACCCAACTGAATATCAGTTGGTAATGAAAAGTTTTATAGACTAATGTTCCCCCAAAGATTCCCAGGTCCTAATTCCCCAAACCTAAGTCCCCAAAAAGTGTTTTGCAGGTGTTATTAAATTAAGGACCTTGAGATGGAGAGATTATTCTGGATTACCAGTGTGAACCTAAGCAGTCAGAAGGTCCTCATGAGAGAGAATATTAATCAATGATAAAGATAAAGACAGTACTCAGTATTGAAGCCAATCCCAACAGTAGCTCATGCCTTCTTTCTTATGAAGCTACTAGAGATGTTCTTCTCCAAAATGAGGGTGTAAACCGTGGAATACATGGAATTTGGCAAAGTGAGTATGTGCTCAGGAGAGAAATTTTAAAGGATAGGATTTAATAATTATAAAATCCACTTGTGCCAACCATAAACAATGTCTATATTTGTTTACACAAATTTTGGCAGGCAAATTTGTGACTAAACTATGTGAGGGCATGCAGGTAGCAGAAAACAAAAAGGTGTCTTCGTCTTCCAAACAGGGACATCAGGTAACAATGTTAAGAAGTAGAAAAACACAAATGAGCATTAAACACAAGATGTCCATAGTTGTGGAATTAAAAACCAGAAGACATAGCTGAAAGAGAAGAATATACTTGCCTTTGGGGATTGAGAGTCAGAAATAGTGTTGATACTTTTAAACACGTTTATGTATTATATAGGACTAGAAATACAAAGAAATAGGATGAGATTGGGGAGGAGAAAGGTCACATTCTCCTTTTCCTTCCTTTTTCAATAATTCCATTTCTCCTACTTCAAGAATTCCATTCTTCTTGATACTAGGTTTTCCACTGGACTTCTTATATTGTCATATTAGATGCCTGTGTATGGGACTGTTGGCTGCTCTATCCCTGAGCTCTGCACTCACAGTGCCCATACAGTGGCATGTAGTTGCCATGTGATCTACTTAGGCTGGATTCTGTGTCTCATCCATCATTTATCCCAGAATCTAGTAAAATCCCTGGCATACAATATATAGTAGTTGAATAAATGAAATTCTGGCTGAAAAAATGAATGAATGCATAATCATTGTTACAGTTTTATGAGCATCATAAATCACAGATTAATATGAGAAAAGAAGATACTTTTAGAGCTTTTCATGGAAAGTGGGTATTTGAAATGTTCTTGAGGAGATAATGGTAGCACAAATTGTGTATCTCTGTATGGGCACATATACTGTTTTCACCTCCAGAGTCTCAAAGTTTATTATATAATTAAGCACACTTTTAACAAGGTCCCTTTGTACTGTATACAGCAGGTTCGTTCTGCAACTGAATCACTGTGGTGATGTCAGTCACTAAACACAGTACCATACTGCCGGCTTTTGGGAATAGACTTCCCTCTGTAATTGTGATTTACATCTCACAACAGTTGACGTGTGCTGACAGTGATATGAACTGTCTATGATGATTCCAATTATTTCAGTCGACTAGAGCGATTATATAATATTTTTAAAGGAATTTATAGTTCTCCCACATTCCTGTGACTAGGCTGACCAAATCAGTAGATGCCAAAACAGCGTAAATGACATCCTGGAATTGGATTTGAAGACCTGGATGCAAATTCTATCTTCATAAAGCTTCATTAACTTCTCTGAGTGTATTTGTCAATTATCGTTGCAGTAATTCTATGTGATAGACAATTCCTCAACATAAGAGCTTATGGCAGCAAACATTTATTTTTCTGACTCACCCAGGTCAGGCGGGTTGACTAGGACTCTAATAGGTTCAGCAAAAACTGGGCTGGACTTACCTTCAGGTAGTACTTAGGTTTAGATATGTTCCAGATATTGATTCAGTTCAGTTAGGAAAAAAAATTCAGTTAGGAAAAAAATTGAGCTATTATAAGTATGATGGCAATAGGGGTTTTATTACGGTAAATTGATCTTACACCAGCGTGGAAGAGCTGTTCAATTAAGGTCTGGTAAAGAGATGAAGAGGAATCAGAAGGAAGCCAAATATGGGTAAGGGAAGGTTACCCAGATGAACCTGACCTAGTTTGGGCTCTCTGGTAAGTAGCTATTGCTGAAGCTAGGTAGAGCCAGGTAAGCCTGGTATGTGTGTGCTTATAATCAAAGGTAGAAATTGTTGTCTTCCAGATAAAATGATACAGATTTCCAGTGAACAGTCTTATGTGAACAGAGCTTACTTGAGAGAGAAGGAAGGGAAAGTTAATAGAGGGCTAGTAGTATATTCTAAGGTAGAGGGAGAACATGTAGAGTTAACATCTTTTGTCCTCCATTTTCCTAGAGTCCCCAAGAAAGCCAGGGTTATGGTCTTTCATGGGGAATAATCATCAGTGCAAATACTTTTCTGACAGAGGAGTGAAACAAAAGGGGTTTCTGCTGTCATTCTGAGCCAATTTAAGTGTATGAAGTCATGAACTCATTTGGAGAATTTCTGATGAAATCATTATTTTAAATCTGGGTAAAGGATTTGGATTCAGTCACTGATAAACATTCCACGCATTCTTATTTCTTTCACTTCCCTCCAGCCTTCCCACTTGTTTTTCCATCTGAAACAGTCTATCAGAGAAAACTGATAATTACCCTTCTTTACTTGGAGACTTCTACAAGACATCTATTTTTATAGGAGTTTTACTTTGATACCTTCTGCTTTCTTAAAGAAACCGAAAGGACCGCCTTTCAGAGCTGACCTGCTAGTGTTTAGGAGAGATGTGGTGATCTCTCACAGGGAAAGTGCTGAGGAAGAAAGAGAAGGAAAATGCATCTAATTCACAAATGATGAAGTGTTGGCCAGTACCAGTTAAAGCACATGCCTCGTCATCTAGGAGTTCTAGAACCTGTGAAAAGCAGCACCATGAAAGGACTTTGTTGTCTGTGATAATCTAGGAAAGACCTATGAATGTTCCCATCAGGTGTCTAGACCTGTTACCACTATTGCTAGACTTTTTGTGTGGAGAGTAATAGCTTCATGGTCACTTCCATGATGAGTCTCCGTATTGCAGTGCCTGATTCATAGCCAACACTTGAAGCCTTGGATCCCAGACCAGTTCATTTTGATGCTCTGGTCCACTAATTCCTCATGACATAGAAATTTTAAAGCAAATGTGAGTTCCACTTTTACATTCACAGGAAGCGTTTTTAATTTGCTCATGCAAGAAGAAAGAAATTGGTTTAATACTTTGATTGCTTTGTTCACTGAAATAGTGATTTTAAAACACTTAATATTAAACTGAAAAGTCAAAAATGTTTTAAAACATCTTTAAGACAATTACAGAAAGCTCATGGGCTTAAATATTAAAGTAACACTGACAAGTTGGGAGGAATGTAATAAGATGATTCAAATGTCTTAGCTGATTTTCAAAAAAGGGCTTGAATCTGAGTTTCCTTTTTTAGCTTTTCAATGATAAAGGGGAAATTTTTGACTTTTTTTTAAAAAAACCCAGCATATGAATGTGGAAGCTAATCTATTACGGGCATGGAAACCATGTCAGGCAAAGAGGCTTCAATCCTGTCTTGGCTATAAACATGACTTCAATGCAGCGCACAGCACAAATATGCCTTGCTATTCCAAGAAACTTTGCTATTGCAAACTTACACCTTCTGAGCTGCATCAGCTTTGAAATTCAAATGCTGCATCATTTGGAAGTTGCTTTTGAAGGGAAAAATATATTGTGATGCGTTTTCCCTTGTCGGAACTGGATTAATGACAAAACCTTTGCATGTTTACCAGTTAGAAAAGGCAATGAGCAGTATCATCTCTTATCTGTCTGTAAGATAAATTGACCAACTTGGTTGGTTTGGGATGTGCTTTTGCAGGATTCCAGAGAGCATCTTTGCTAGTTACCCTGAAAACCTCAGGGGCACCATCTCTTAAGAGGCAAGAGAGGATCCTAGGGCTTATCTGCCTTCTTCCCTTGATTTGTTGATCTGGAGAATGTTAAGAATAATATCTGTCTATCTTAGTGAGTTGTGATGATGAGATAAAAGAGGCAAGATTTCTATACAGTGCTTGGGACGTCTTAGATGCTTGTTACATGTTCACTTCTTCCATCCATTGTACTAAGGAAGCCATTAGGCAGGTACCATGAATCTATGAATCAAGTACATGGAAAACAAGATATTAAGCAATTAGTACCACAACTAAATGTAACACCTGCCTAGATTTACTGCCTGTTAAAATTATCTATTGACCATACTTGACCTATCTTTCCAGTGACCAGCTTACTTGAAATCCAACCTTTTTGATCATTTTTGTGTCCCTTTGGTTTTCCACTATATTTTGACATTTTGGGTGCATTTTAAAGTTGTACTTATTTTGGCCTGAAGACACTTCTTACATGATATATATATATTTAGGAGTATTTTGTGAATGAGTATGTTTTGAATTCTTGTGAGCATCTTTTTCTACTCCATGCCCATTGGAAAACAGGACTTTTAGTCATTTAATCTAAAATCTTCTCCAACTAATCTGTAATTTGTTATTTTACTTTAATTTTTAAAGGGTATTTAAACATTAAAACTGGTCTTAGGGAACCTTTTTTGGTGAAGTGCTCTGTTACCACTCAGATATGCATTTAGTCCCCCTTTAAAAGAACCTGCGTCTTCTGAGACACAGTGCAGTGCTTTTTAGATCATAGAACCTGATTCGTGGGATGAAATAGGGTCACCATTCAGGCTTCATGAACTTCAGATAAGAAGCGGCAAAATCAAAAACCCCTCGACCTACAGCATAAGCCAACAGGAATCCTGCCTGACTTCAGGAGTGTACTTCTCTCGCCATTCCTCAGTCCCCTGCAGCATTATGATATTTGATTTGTCGCTTGTCACACTGTGCTCTTGTGGTTATTCCTCCCCGACCAGACTGGACAGCTTGAAGGTACTTACCAAGTCCTCATTTCTATATCCTTTCGATATGCTATATGCTATATTATGGACTATAGTAGGTCTTCCATGAATTTCGAAACAAGAAGCAGATGATTAGGGAGAAACTATATGTGTATTTAAAAAAAATCTTTGGGTGACTTCTGAATAGTTCTTATTATATTAACATTTCTCTGAGGAACCTGGAGTGACAATACTTGTCTTTGTTGCTTCTTAGAGCTATTAGCTTCCTGACTCTCATCCTTAAACGTTACATCTCTCATTTCAAATCCTGACCTTCGTCACTGCCCGCCAGCTAAAGGACACCAGGATACACCCACAGTCAAGTGTTGGATTTATTACTCTCTGCAACAAGGGATATTGGACATTATTAGAAATAGTAGCTAGAGAACTTTTTTAATGTATTGCTGGATTTGGTTGTCTAGTATTTTCTTGAGAATTTTTGCACCTGTTTACATCAGGGATATTGGCCTGTGTTCTCCTTTTTAGTGGTGTCTTTATCTGGTTTTGGTATGAGAGTATTGCTGGCCTTATACATGGAATTTGGGGATTTTCCTTCCTTTTTTTTCTTCTTTGAGTGTTTGATGGAATTTGCCAGCTGGTCCTGGATGTTCATTTACTGGAAGTTTTTTGATAACTGAGTCTTTTTTTTTTTTTTTTTTTTTTTTTTTTTAGTCTTCCTCTTTCAGTTTTGGTAGTTTATGTTTCTAGGAAGTTATCCATTTCTTCTAAGTTGCCTAATTCTTAGCACAGACTTTATCATAATATTCTCTTATGATTGTATTTCTGTGGTGTTGGTTGTTACTATTCTTTTGTCATTTGTAATTTTATTTATTTAAGTCTCTTCTCTTTTTTTCTCTGTAAGTCTAGTTAGAGGTTTATCAATTTCATCAATTTTTTTTTAAAGAACCAGCCCCTAGCTTCATTGATCTTTTCTTTTTTCTTTCTTTCTTTTTTTTTTTTTAGTTTCGATATCATTTATTTCCACTCTAATTTTTATTATTTCCTTCCTTCTGCTGGTTTTAGGTTTTGTTTGTTATTCTTTTTCTAGCTCCTTTAGGGGCAAGGTTACTTTTTTTTTTACTTCTCGAGGTTAGCCTGTATTGCTATAAACTTACCTCTTCAAACAGCATTTTGCTGCATTCCAGAAGTTTTAGACCGTAGTGTTTTAATTTTCATTTGTTTCCATGTACTTTATCTCTTCTTTAATTTCCTGGTTGACCCATTCATTGTTCAGTAGCATGTTATTTAGCTTCACGGTATTTGTGGTATTTCCAGATCTTTTCTTATGGTTGATTTCTAGTTTCATAGCATTGTGGTCACAAAATGTCCATGGTTTAATTTCAGTCTTCTTTAATTTGTTGAGCTTTGTTTCATGAGGTAATATGTGATCTGTTCTGGAGAATGTTCTGTGTGCACTTGAAAAGAATGTGTATTCTTTTTTTATGACAGAATATTCTGAATATATATATTCAGATATATATATATGTTAAATCTGTCTGTTCCAATGTGTCATTCAAATACATTGTTTCCTTGTTGATTTTCTGTCAAGACGATCTATCCATTGATTGTAAGCAGGGTGTGAAAGTTCCTTACTATTAAAATATTATGATTAGATCCTTTATATTTGTTATTAACTGTCTATGTATCTGGGTGTTCCCATGTTGGGTACATGAATATTTACAATCATTTTATCTTCTTGTTGGATTGTCCCTTTTATAATTAATATGATATTCTTTGTCTCTTATTACAGTCATTGTTTTAAGATCCCTTTTGTCCAATATAATCACTACTCTGGCTCTCTTTTAACATCCATTTGCATGCTAGATATTTCTCCATGCTTTCACTTTCAATCTACGCGTGTCTTTAGGTCTAAAATGGGTCTCTTGGAGGCAACATATAAATGGGTCTTGTTTGGGTTTTTTTTTTGTTTATTTGCTTTTGTTTTTGTTTTTTGTTTTTTGTTTTTCGGGGTTTTTTTTTTTTGTTTTCTCATTAAACTTTTGTTTAATGGGTCTCAAAATTCTGTGACAGATTTTTGGTCAAGTTGTTTCCATTAAAAAGTACTGATTTTAAAAACTAATAACTTAAAACTGCCACACACACAGAAAAACAAATGGTCCACAAAACATTCTCCTTTCCTTCTGAAGGTTTTACGATACATTGTTATCATTAACCAGTCTTTTACTATTAAACTTAAATGGCCAATTGACACAAACAGTTCTGAGACCGTTCTTCCACCACTGATTAAGACTAGGGTGGCAGGTATTGGGGATAATATTCATTTAGCCTTCTGAGCTTTCTGGGCAGACTTAGTGACTTTGGCAGCTCCAGCTGCCTTCTTGTTCACTGCTTTGATGACACCCACAGCAACCGTCTGTCTCATGTCATGAACAGCAAAACGGCCCAGAGGAGGATAGTCAGAGAAGCTCTCAACACACATAGGCTTGCCAGGAACCATATCAACAATGGCAGCATCACCAGATTTCAAGAACTTGGGACCATCTTCCAGCTTTTTTCCACAACGACGATCTATCTTCTCCTTCAGCTCAGCAAACATGCAAGCAATGTGAGCTGTGTGACAATCCAGCACAGGCACATATCCAGCACTGATTTGGCCTGGATGGTTCAGGATAATCACCTGAGCTGTGAAGCTAGCTGCTTCCATTGGTGGGTCATTTTTGCTGTCACCAGCCACATTACCACAATGAACATCTTTGACAGATACGTTCTTAACATTGAAGCCCACGTTGTCCCCAGGAAGAGCCTCACTCAAAGCTTCATGGTGTATTTCAACAGACTTTACTTCAGTTGTAACATTGACTGGGGCAAAAGTGACCACCATGCCAGGTTTCAGAACACCAGTCTCCACTTGGCCCACAGGGACAGTACCAATACCACCAATTTTGTAGATGTCCTGGAGAGGCAGACACAAGGGCTTATCAGTTGGACGAGTTGGTGGCAGAATGCAATCCAGAGCTTCAAGCAGTGTGGTCCCACTGGCATTCCCATCTTTACAAGTGACTTTCCATCCCTTGAACCAAGGCATGTTAGCACTCGGCTCCAGCATGTTGTCACCATTCCAACCAGAAATTGGCACAAATGCTACTGTATCAGGGTTGTAGCCAGTTTTCTTAATGTAGGTGCTAACTTCCTTAACGATTTCCTTGTATCTCTTCTGGCTATAGGGTGGCTCAGTGGAATCCATTTTGTTAACACCAACAATTAGTTGTTTTACACCCAGTGTGTAAGCCAGAAGGGCATGCTCATGGGTCTGCCCATTCTTGGAAATACCTGCTTCAAATTCACCAACACCAGCAGCAACAATCAGGACAGCATAGTCAGCCTGAGATGTGCCTGTAATCATGTTTTTGATAAAGTCTTTGTGTCCTGGAGCATCAATGATGGTCACATAATACTTGCTGGTCTTGAATTTCCACATGGAGATATCAATGGTGATACCATGTTCACATTCAGCTTTCAGTTTATCCAAGACCCAGGCATACTTGAAGGAGCCCTTTCCCATCTCAGCAGCCTCCTTCTAAAATTTTTCGATAGTTCTTTTGTCGATCCCACCACATTTGTAGATCAGATGACCAGTAGTGGTAGACTTACCCAAATCTACGTGTCCATTGACTACGATGTTGATGTGAGTCTTCTCCTTTCCCATTTTGGTTTAGGTTGAGCTGTGGTTTTCACGACACCTGTGTTCTGGTGGCAAACCCATTGCAAAAAAGTTGTTTTTATTTTAATCCATTCTCTAGTCCTATGTCTTTTCATTGGACTATTTAGTCCAATTGCATTCAAGGTAATTATTGACAGATAGATATTTATTACCATTTTATTACTTATTTTTTGGTTGTTTCTGAAGATTTTCCTTGATTCTTTCTTGTCTTTCCCTCTTCTATGGTTTACTGATTTTCTTTAGTGATATATTTAAATCTCTTTCTCTTTATTCTTTGCATTTTTATTAGTGGGTTTTGAAATATGGCTACCATTAAGTTGGTTTATAACCTCTTCTACATATAGCAATCTATATTATGTTGATGATCATTTAAGTTTTAGCCCATTCATCTCTCCTCCCCATGTTGTAAGTATACGTTATTATATTTTTGTATCTTTTTTGTGAGTTCTTTGACTGTTTTTTTATAGAAATACTCATTTTTACTGCTTTTGTGTTTTCTACCTCTATGCTGTCACTTCTGGTCTCTCTTTTCCATTCAAAGACACCTCTTTCATTTTTCTGGCAGAGCTGGTTTAGTGATCACGACCTACTTTAGTTTTTGGTTGTCTGGGAAACTCTGTATCTCTCCTTCTATTCTGAATGATAGCCTTGCTGGATCGAGCATTTTTGGCTACAGATTCCCCGCCCCGTTCAGCACTTTGAATAGATCATGCCACTCCTTTCTGGTTTGCCAAGTTTCTGCTGAAAAATCTCCTGCTAGCTTTATGGGTTTTCCCCTGAATGTTACTGAATTCTTTTGTCTTGCTGCTTTTAAACTTTTTTCTTAATCACTATATTTTGCCACATTAATTACAATATGTCTTGGTGTGGGTCTACTTTTAATGATTTTTGGGAGTTCTGTGCATCCTGAATCTGAATGTCTGTTTCCCCAGATTAGGAAAGTTTTCAGCTACTATGTCTTCAGGTAAACCTCTGCCCCCTTTTCTCTCTCTTCTTCTTCTGGGACTCCTATAATATGAATGTTAATACATTTGATGGAGTCACTGAGTTCCCTAAGTCAGATCTCATTTTGCATAATTCTTTCCTCCCTCTTTTTTTCAAATATCTTACTTTACATTATTCTGTCTTCTAGGTCACTAAATCAGTCCTCTGCTTCTTCCAGCCTGGGACTCATTCTGTCAAGCATGTTTCTCATTTCATTTATTGTGTGCTTTATCTCTGTTGTGTTATTCCTTATCTCTGTGTTAAGGGTCTCACTCATGTATTCCACTCTTTTCTCAAATCCAGTGAGTACCCTCATGATCTTTGCTTTAGATTCTCTATCAGGCATGTTACTTACATCTGTTTTGCTTCTATCTCTGGATGTGGTCTTGTCCTGTCCTTTCATTTAGGGTAAGTTTCTTTGTTATCTTGTTTTGTCTGCCTCCCGGTGTCTGTTTCTGTGTATTGAGATAGTCTACTGTGTCGTCTGCTCTTGAGAGTAGTGACTTAATGAAGAATTAGTCCCCTGTTAACCAGAACAGCAGCATAGTGTCCGCTGTTCACCAGAACCTGGCATTTCAGGAGAGTGTCCTATGTGTTACTTTCACTCTGCTGTTGTGTTTGAACCATTTTTCCTTTCAGTTTAGTCACCTACACTGACTGTTTGTCTGTTGTGGGTTATGCTTGTTCTCTGTGGTGTTAGTGGAACTCAGGCAGGCCAGCTCTGAGGGGGCATGCCTGCTGGAGAACTTGAGAGAGGGGCAATGGTGTTAGCAAAATTTGTACTGTGCCACTTGTCCTATGCCAGATCCCCCAAAACACTGCAGTGGCCAGGGCCTGCGTGCCAAGGCAGCCAGGGACTCAAGGTTGGACACAGCTGGACTCGGCATATGACAGTGGCTGGGTTCGATGTGACAGCTGGGTGCAGTATGTAGCGGGGGCTGTGCAGCTAGCATTTGTGCATGGGGCACAGAAGCGGCTAGGGATGAATGGCTGGGCACAGCATGGCAGATGTGCACTGCCTGTGGTGGCAGACATTTATTCAGCAGCTGGCATGGCACATATATGGCTTTAATAAAATTTTCCCTGAACCCAAGGCTGAGGCTAGCAGCCTTGGAGTGGGCGAGACTTCAGGAGAACTTGTGGGCATGGGGCACTGTTAGTGGTTTAGGCAGCAAATGTCTGTGCAGCCCCACCTCCTGCAGGTAGCTCTGTGTTTATGTGAAGGGGTTGGGGAAGATAGGTGGTGCCTTCTAGCTCCCTCATTTTTGAAAGCCCCCAACACACTCCAAAATCAGTATCAACAGATCTGTCTCTTCTCTGCCCATGGTGTTATGTAATTGCTATTTTTATGTTGCCTCTCTTTGTAGGCTGTTGTCTCTTTATGGCAGTGACCCAGCTATCACTCGCCCTCTCAGCTTGCCCAGTGCCGAGTCAGCTGATTTTGAAAGCTCTAGACTCCAGGTCTTAGTGGTTTTATAAACTCATAGAATTCAGCCCTCTGGTTTTTAAGGTGAAACGTTATGGGGCTTAGTCTTCCCCATATTTGCTCCCTAGTGTGAGGGCCCATTTCTCTGCCGTCTCCACCCATGCAGTTCCCTCCCTCCTGCAGGCAGCTTCTCCCTGCCTTTCTGACCTTCCCAACTTTTCAAATGCAGTTTTTTCTATATATTTAGTTTCAGAGTTTGTTCTGCCAGTGTTCAAATCACTCTGTCGTTTATTGACTTGAATAGTTATGATATCTAGTTGACATGGGATCATGGGATAAAGCGAGCTCAGAGCTCTCCTACTCTGCCATCTTTCCAAGCTCCTCCTTAAACATTTAAATATGTATTTAAATCCTAACTCCCACACCATGGTTTTCCAGCTTTAAAATGGGGATAGAGGGTGGGGGATGGAATAACCGGGTGATGGCCATGTGATGTGATGAGGACTGGGTGTTACACGCAAATGATGAATAACTGAATTCTACATCTGAAACTAATGATACACTATATGTTAATTAACTGAATTTAAATAAGATAAAAAATAAAAATAATAAAATGGGGATAGAGATACCTGCTTCTCACAGCAGCTTAGAAAATTGAAACTTAGGTATGTTAATTATTTGGCACTTGTGTACCTTTATAAATGTTAGTTCTCTTTCCTTGTCATTTAATTTAATAAATTTGGCATCAGTATGTGGTACATCTTCAACAAGATGTTTTGTTAATGCCCTGGCTAAACAAGTAGTCCTGCAATAAATTAACTTGACCTTGTTTCTTCATTGAATACACATTGAAAACTTGATTAAGAAGGGTCCAATTTCAAGGACTATATGGAAAATTTGCCATTATTTTTATCATAAATAGATACTTTAAAAATGAAGAGAAATGATTTAATTAAAATAACTAACAAAAGTAAGAATATATGTCTATAGGTCCCTATTAGTTCATCAGGAAGTTTTTTTGCTCTGATCCTAAGTCATCAGAAAATACTTATTTTTATTTCATTTACTAAAATAAAAAAAGAGATGATTTTTAAAATGACTTACAGCATTCACCCAGTCACCCTGTGTACTTGGTTAATGCCTATTCATTCTTCAGATGTCAGTTTAGATAAATCTATTATAAGAAGCCTATTCCAAATGCCTAGGGTTATGATTCACAACCTGACTTCTGGAATCCTATGAATCAGCTCTTTATTAAGCCTGACCAAATACTTCCTGGTTTGTCTGTATCCAACAATAGAGAATAAGCTTTGTAATTGCATTGTTCAAGTTCATTTTTATCACTGATCATTTTCCACCAAATAAACCCCTCAGAGGAGGGGCACTCAGTAAGTACTCAAAGATAGTACATGGTCAGTCAATAGGAAGGAAGCTAGATTAAATGAATTTTAATTAAACAAGAAATTGAATTATTTAAGGTAGTCCACCTATATGAAGCACTCTAAGTCTTTGGGGCATTTATGTGTACTCCTTCAAATATTAAGCATCTTGAGTTAGTGCACATAGATTAATTGAGCATATATTATGTGCATGAAACTCTGATAGGTTCAACAGAGCATCTCTTGTCCTCAGAGATGTTTTGTACAAGTTTATGCTTAGCACAAGATGTAAAGATGCCAGTCTCTAAAGCAACATTGGAGCTGAGGCACCATTTGACAAAGACATCTCAGTACCACACTGGAGAGTTTACCTAAGTGAGAGAAGAGGCCAGCAATGTAAACAGTGAACATGGATGAAGACAGGAATAATTTAAGACCTCGAAAGAGAAATTGGCCACAATTAGCTCTACTATTCTCTATAAGAAATATTCGTTGTCTTTTGCTTTTTTATTTTTGTTCTACCCTTCCTTTTTTTTTTTTGCGTTAATTATAAATTACTGGGATGGCTAGTGCTTAATGAATGATTTTCAGTGTTTGTGTTATTTAGTGAGTGCAGTAGTTCACATAAAGACCTGGTGAGAAGCAAAACATGATAGGCATGAAATTTAAGGATGTGTTTTCTTTTTTATTTTCTTCATAATAGAAATGGAGGGGTTTTGTTTGTTTTTATTTCATTTAAAATGGAACTAGTTTTTTTTTCCTGATTATAAAATGTGCTGCAGTTTTATTGTAGAACACTTGGATCATATCAAATCCTAAAAGGAGAAACAATCATCACTCTTTGTTCCTCCAACCAGAAATAAGCTAACATTTCATATGTCTAATTACATTTTCCCTCCATATGTACACATACACACTTCTCTCAGTAGCAACCTCCGGACACATGTAAAATGATGGCACATTTTAAAATTTAAAAAATGAGATCATGCTATAAAGAGTTTTAAACTTTCCCCCTTTAACAGAATATAAGGAATATATTTTTAGACAATAGACCTACATTGTCATCATCCTAAGCAGTTTCTTACTGGTGAACAGTAAAGAAAAAATTGATGGTTTACTAGCCTAAGAAGAATTGCCATTTATGTACTTCATCTTTTTACATTTTTTGACCTGATTCTTGGATAGAATTTCTGGAAATTGTTCCCCAATATGCACAAGTTGAAGGATCTTATTACACGTAGCCAAACTGTTCTTAGTAATACTTATTAATACTCCCACCAGCTGGATAAGAAAGTGCTCACTTCAACACCATACCAGCATTGGATAATTTCATCATTCTGAGTCTTTGCTAATATTACAATTAAAATTAGATTGAAAACATATTTCTAATAAAAGATCCATCTTATTGACCTTATAAATTTTCATGCTATTCATTACATTTCCTTATATTTTCTTTGCATTTTGTTCACATTTTACCCAGCGTGTATATTTTATGTTTTAACCTGCCAGTCCTTCTAAAATCATGTTACTATAATCTATTTGTAATTATTACTTAAAGTGTTGCATACTGTCAACCAAATATATATACAGAGTTCACCAAATAGACACACATACACATGTATGTATTATTTTTAATACTTTATGGAGGTCTAATCAACATAGAAAAAAACAGCTATCTCAAGTGTACAATATGATAAGTTTTTATATAGGTATGCACCTATAAAACCATTACCACAATCAGGATGGTAAAAATATAAATCATCCCTAAACCTTCCTCATCTGTCTGTAATTTTCAATTCCACTCTCCTCTGCCTCTCCTCCAACAAAAAACAACTCATCTTTTTTCTCTTACTATCTATTCATTTGAGTTTTCTAGAATTTTTATATCAATTAAACCATGCAATATATACTCTTTTTGTCTAATGAATTTCACTCAGAGAATTACTTGTGCTGTTTAGTGGTATCTGGTTTTTGTTTTTATTTTTTTACATATGGATAAAATCCTTTATCTGAAATATACTTTATATATATTTTTTCCAGTATCTGGTTTGTTTTCTCAGTTTCTTTAAAGAAGAGAAGTTTATAATTTTGATCAAGTCTAATTTATTCTTTTATAGATTATGCTCTTGGTGTTTCATCTAAGTAATGTTTGATTAACCCATTGTCACAAAGATATTCTCCAATATTTTCCCATAGAAATTTTAATGTTTTAGGTTTTATATTTAAGCATATGATACATTTTCAGTTAAAGGAAAAGTATGGATCAGAGTTTTATTTTACTTTTGAATGTGAATATTAATTCTTCCATCATCATTTGTTGAAAAGGCTAACCTTTCTCCATTGAATTGCCTTTGCACCCTTGTCAAAAGTGGGTGGGCCATATATAAGTGCATCTATTTCTGGACTCTGTTCTTTTTCATTGATCTATTTTTCTATCTTGAAACCAGCACCATATGAATGTATCAATGTAGTTTAATAATAAGCCTTGGAATAAGGTAGAGTGAACCCTCCATATTTTTCTTCTTTTTCAAAATTATTTAATTAAAAAAAAGTTTTCAAACACATTTCCTACTTTCTTTGTCGGTAACCCTTTAACACTAATGAAAATGGATAGTTATGATGAACCTGTAGCTTCTGGGAGGTCAGAAAAAAGTAGAAATCTATTATTGTTGTTCATTTAATTTTTAAAAAATAAATACCTATCCAAAAATATAGAAACTCTTTTGATCTGATGGCACAGCTCAAAAAGAAGTGGGCCATCTGTGTCCTTCCTTTTTTTTTTTTTTTAAGATTTTATTTATTTATTTGACACAGAAGAGAGAGAGAGAGATCACAAACAGCCAGAGAGTCAGGCAGAGAGAGAGGAGGAACCAGGCTCCCTGCAGAGCAGAGAGCCCGATGCGGGCCTCGATCCCAGGACCCTGAGATCATGACCTGAGCCAAAAGCAGAGGCTTTAACCCACTGAGCCACCCAGGCGCCCTGTCCTTCCTTTTTTATTTTAATTTATTTCATTGTAATCAGCCTGAGAGATAAATGTGAGGGATGTTCAATGAATTTTCTGCAAATCCTTAAGAAGAAAACAAAAAACAAAAAATATTTTTAGTGTTGGTGGTATAGTGGTGAGCATAGCTGCCTTCCAAAAAACATTTTTAATTCAAAAGAAAAATACTTTCAGACTTAGTCTGCTAAGACTGTATCTTGACAATGCATCACAGTTTGAACATTGATATTTATAGCTATAGAAAGAAATATGGTTTAGGCTATTGAGGGATAAACTGGTATAATTGATATGTCACCTGATAATACTAGTTACAATCTGCATGAAAATTAGAATTGGTGAAGTCATATCTTAGATATCCTAACAACTTTGAAAGTATAATTGAAAAATAGAAAAAATTAGTGTTGCACCAAGCCACTAGACATACAAATTCTGTCCTTTTAAGATTTTGTGATGAGTTTGGAAGAAAGGCTGTATATTGACTCACTTCCATGGAAGAAAGCAAAATGTGGACTACAGAAAAGGAAGAGTGGAATTATACACAGTGTGGATCCCTTTTACATTTATTATTGTTAATAAAATATTTTAATTCCAATATCATCAACATACAGTGCTACACTAGTTCAGGTGTACAATATAGTGATTCAGGGGTTCCATATATCACCTAGTGCTCATCACAAGTGCACTCCTTAATCCCCATCGCCAATTTTACCCATCTCCCTATCCATGTCTCCTCTGGTAACCATCTTTTTTCTGTAGTTAAGAGTCTGTAGTTAAGAGTCTTGTTTGTCCCTTTTCTGTCTCTTTTTTTTCCTTTGATTTTTGTTTTAGTTCTTAAATCCCACAGATGATTAAAAACATGGTATTTGTCTTTCTCGGATTCACTTATTTCACTAAGCATTATACTCTAGCACCATCCACGTCCTTGCCAATGGCAAGATTTTCATTCTTTCTTCAGCTAAATAACATTCCATTGTGTGTATCTGTGTATATGTATGTATATATGTATATATACCACTTCTTCTTTATCCATTCATCTGTTGATGGACACTTAGGCTGCTTCCATAATTTGTCTATTGTAAATAATGTTGCAGTAAACATATAGGTGCATATGTCCCTTTGAATTGTTGTTCTTGAATTTTGAGGGTAAATACCCAGTAGTGTGATAACTGAGTCATAGGGTTGTGCCATTTTTAGTTTGGGGAAACTCCATACTGTTTTCCAGAGTGGCTGTACCATCTTGCATTCCTACCAACAACAAATGAGGGTTCCTTTTTTTCCCCACATCCTCTCCAAAACTAGCTGTTTCTTGTGTTAAGTTTAGCTATTCTGAAAGTTGTGAGGTGCTATCATTGTAGTTTTGATTTGTATTTCCCTGATGTTGAGTGATAAGATGTTGAATATCTTTTCATATGTCTGTTGGCAATCTGAATGTCTTCTTTGGAGAAATGTCTGTTCGTGTCTTCTACCCATTTTTTTTTCATTGGATTCTTTGTTTTTTAGATATTGAGAATTATGAATTCTTGATATATTTTGGATACTAACCCTTTATCAGGTGTGTCATTTGCAAATGCATTCTCCCATTCAGTAGGTTGTCTTTTTCATTTGTTGCTTGGTTCCTTCACCATGCAGAAGCTTTTTATTTTGATGTAATCCCAATAGTTTATTTTTGCTTTTGTTTCCCTTGCCTAAGGAGACATATCTAGAAAAATGTTGCTGTGGCCGATGTCAGAGAAATTATTACTTGTGCTCTCTTCTAGGATTTTTATGGCTTCAGGTCTCATATTTAGGTCTTTAGTTGATTTTGAGCTTATTTTTGTATATGGTGTTAGAAAGTGGTCCAGTTCATTCTTTTGCATGTAGATGACCAGTTTTCCCAACACTATTTGTTGAAGACACTCTTTTTTCTCCATTGGGTATTATTCTGTCCTGTTTTGTTTTATTGTCTTTTTTTTTTTTTTTTGGTGCCGGTACCATACTTGCTTTCTTATTCCACCTTTGTCATATTGAAGTCTAGAGTTGTGATACTCCCAGCTATGCTTTTCTTTTTCAAAATTACTTTATTTGGGGTCCTTTATAGTTTCACATAAACATTAAGATTCTTTGTTCTAGTTCTGTGAAAAATGATGGTGGTATTTTGAGAGGAATTGCATTAAATCTCTAGATTGCTTTGAGTAGTATAAACATTTTAAAAATACTTGTTTTCCCAATCCATGAGCACAGAATGTCCTTCCATTTCTTTGTGTCATCTTCAATTTCTTCTATCGGTGTTTTATAGCTTTTAGAGTGCAGTTCTTTCAGCTCTTTGGTTAGGTTTATGCCTAGATATCTTACTAGTTTTTGTGTAATTGTAAATGGGGTTGTTTTCTCTTTCTACTGCTGATTTCTCTTTCTACTGCTTCATTATTGGTGTATAAAAATGCAACAGATTTCTGCACATTGATTTTATATCCTGGAACTTCACTGAATTCATTTATTAGTTCTAGTAGTTTTTTGGTAGAGTCTTTTGGGTTTTCTGTGTATAGTCATGTCATCTACAAATAGTTAAAGTTTTATTTCTTCCTTACTAATTTTGATTTATTTTATTTCTTTTTGTTGTCTAATTGCTGTGGCTAGGACTTACAGCACTGTTTTGAATAAAAGTTGTGAGAATGGACATCTTTTTCTTGTTTCTGAGTTTAGGGGGAAGCTCTTAGTTTTTCCCCATTGCACATGATGTTAGCTGTGGGTTTTTTATACATGGCCTTTATGTTGAGGTATGTTCCTGCTAAACCTACTTTGATCAGGGCTTCTTATCATGAATCGATGTTGTATTTTGTCAAATGCTTTTTCTGCATCTGTTGAAATGATCATATGAGTTTACTCTTTCTCTTATGATGAGATATATCATGCTGATTGAGTTACAAATAGTGAACTACCCTTGCCTACTAGCAAAAAAATCTCACTTGATTGTGAGGAATGTTTTTTTTTTTTTTTAATATATTGTTGGCAAGTATTGCCAGTATTTTGTGGAGGATTTATGTATCTGTGTTCATCAGAGATGGTGGTCTGTAGTGTGTGTGTGTGTGTGTGTGTGTGTGTGTGTAGGTCTTTATCTGATTTGGGTATAAGGGTAATCTTGAATGAATTTGGAAATTATTTTTTCCTTTTATTTTTTAAATAGTTTAGAAACAATAGGTATTAATTCTTCTTTTAATATTTGTAGAAGGCCCCCTGGGTACCTCAATTGGTTAAGCATCTGACTCTTGATTTTGGTTCAGGATTTCCAGGTAGTGAGATTAAGCCCTGCAGTGGGCTCCATGCTCAATGGGAAATCTGCTTGAGATTCTATCTCTCCTTCTCCCTCTACTCCTCCCCTCACAGATATGCCTTCTAAACAAACTAATACAATCTTTGAAAATATTAAATAAATATTTGGTAGAATTCACCCGAAGCCATCTGGTCCTGGACTTTAGTTTTGGTAAGTTACATGTTTCTAGGAATGTATCCATCTCTTCTAGGTTGCCTTATTTGTTTGTGTGTAGTTTTTTATAAAATTGTATTTCTGTGATGTTGGTTGTTACTTCTCCTCCTTGATTTTTGATAAACTCTGGCAGGAGTTTATCAATTTTGTTGATTTTTTTTAAGATTTTATTTATTTAATTGACAGAGAGGGAGAGATCATAAGTAGGCAGAGAGAGAGGAGAAGCAGGCTCCCTGCCGAGCAGAGAGCCTGATGCGGGGCTTGATCCCAGGACCCTGAGATCATGACCTGAGCTGAACGCAAAGGCTTAACCCCACTGAGCCACTCAGGCACCCAATTTTGTTGATCTTTTGAAAGAACCAGCTTTTGGTTCATTGGTCTATTGGGATTTTTTAGTTTTTATAACATTTATTTCTGCTATAATCTTTATTATTTCCTTCCTCCTCCTGATTTGGTGTTTTGTTTGTTCTTCTTCTAGCTCCTTTATGCATAAAGTTAGGTTGTTTATTTGAGGTTTTTCTTGCTTCTTGAGGTAGGCCTGTATTGCTATAAACTTCTTCTTTGTTTTTTTATGAAGATTTTTATTTATTTATTTGACACAGAGAGAGAGATTACAAGTAGGCAGAGAGGCAGGCAGAGAGACAGGGAGAGGAGGAAGCCGGTTCCCTGCTGAGAAGAGAGCCCAATGCGGGCCTCGATCCCAGGACGCTGAGATCATGACCTGAGCAGAAAGCAGAGCCTTTAACCCACTGAGCCACCCAGGCGCCCCTATAAACTTCTTCTTAGAACCTTTTTGGCTGCATCACAAAAGTTTTGGGTCATTGTGTTTTCATTTTCATTTGTTTCCATGTAATTTTAGATTTATTCTTTGATTTCATAGTTGAGCTATTCATTATTTAGTAGCCTGTTACTTAAACTCAATGTATTTGTAGTTTTTCAGGTATTTTCTTGTGCTTGGGTGCTAGTTTCATAACATTGTGGTCAGGAAAGATGCATTGTATGACTTTGATATTCTTGAATTTGTTGAGACTTGACAAGTTATCTATTCTGGAGAATGTTCCTTGTGCACTTGAAAAGAATGTATATTTTGCTATTTTAGGATGGAATGTCCTCACTATATTTTAACTCCATCTGGTACAGTGTGTCATTCAAAGCCACTGTTTCCTTGTTCATGGTTTATTTGGATGATCTTTCCATCCATGTGCGAGGGGTGTTAAAGTTCCCTACCATTATTGTATTAGTATCAATTGGTTCCTTTATTTTTTGTTATTGAATGTTTTATGTATTTGTGTACTCACATGTTGGATGCATGAATATTTACAATTGTTATTTCTTCTTGTTGAATTCTCCCCTTTCTAATAAAACATTTTGAATAGTCCCTCTTTCAACATTCTTATTACAATGATCTTCCCTTATTTTTTATTTGGAATAGATTGATTGCCAAAATGCGTATATTTTATTAAATAACTACATATACGTTTTTAGAAATAAATGGTAGGAAATGAAGAGAAGGAATGTTTTTTGTCATGCATGTGCTAAACAATTCATTTGTATCTTCTGATTTAATTCTTTGAACAACATAGCAAGGTCGATATGTCATTTTACTGATTATGAAATTAAGGCTGAGATTGACTGGTTCAGGAACTCAAAACTAGTAAGTGTTAGAAGTGGGATTTAATTTGAGGATATTATGATTCCAAAGCTTATGTTTTTCCTAAAGACAATTATCCAAATATGTTATTATAAAATAACTATGGGCCACATTATAAGGAGGCTCTTCTTCAGAGGCTGCATTCAGATAGCTGTCTTGGTAATTCCATTTACGTTTAGTCCCCACAAAGAGATCTAAATGATTCTGGGAAAACAGAATCATGAATTCACATTAAGTGATATTTGGTGGGCTAAAACAGAATGACATGTATTTTAACTCAGCTTGACAGGTACTAAAATGTTTGGAGCAATAGATAATTTAGGGAGACTGCTATTTCTTGCCTAAGAAATAAAATGCTTTTACGAACTTTCTTAATTATATCCTTTGTGGGGTGTGTGTGCGTGTGAGTGTGTGTGTGTGTACATGCTTAAACACATGCATGTGTGTCTGTATGTTTGTGTAAGAGATAGGACAACATTGTCTAAATGTGGTACTTAATTTCTTTCAGAACTAGTTTTGTGCCTGAAGTATTCTGGTGAAACCTTTCATAGTAATACACATAATATTCTTTAAATTACTTTGATATGTAGAAGTTAATCATTGCCAGGAAGAAAAAAACAGGAGAGGGGAGGTTAAGAAACATTTACTGATGTTTCTGTTACAGTAAAGATACTCACATATAAATCCTCATTTTTTCCTCACAATATATCTGAAGTAAAAAAAAAATCCCTTTATTTGAAAGATGAAAAATCTCAACGTGGAAGATATTTATTGTCATTCAGTGTATAATATCTAATGTCTATAAAACAGATATTTTATGTATTTTGCCTGAGTATTTTGGTTGTAGCAGATGGGTAAACTTAGACCCTATTACCCTATTTTGGCCAGAGTGAAAGTTATCTTTTTTTTATTTTCTTGAATGACCTTGGTAGTTGGTGTCTTTCAAAGAATTATTCTTTTGATCTAAGTTATTCAGTTTATAGTTGTTTATAATATCATCTGATTATTGATTTGATCTCTCTAAATTTCTCCTTTCTTTTTTTTGATAATTCTGCCTAGAGGCTTATTGATTTTAGTGAGCTTTTCAAAGAATCGGATTTTGAAGTTAGTGATTTTTCTCTATTGTTTATCCATTTCTTCTATTACTAATTGCTGCTCTTTATTATTTCCTTCTTTATGCTTACTCTGAGCATAATTCTTTTTAAAACTTCTTAGAGTGGAAGCTTCTTAGATCATTGATTTAACATCTTTTTTCTTTTCATAAATGGCTGTTCAATGCTTTAAATTTCCTTTTAATTCATTGTTTTAACTGAATTCCATAATCTTTCATAATTTGTTTTAATTTTCATTTATTTTTATAAGATTTTATTAATTCATTTGAGAGATAGAACATGAGCAGGGAGAGGAGCAGAGAGAGAGAGACAAATGACTCCATGATGAACACAGAGGCCAATATAGGACTCAGTCCCACAACACTGAGATCACAACCTGAGCCAAAATCGAGAATTGGATTGTCAATCAACTGAGCCACCCTGGCACCCCTAATTTTCATTTAATTCAAACCATATTATAATTTAACCTATCACTTTCTCTTTGATCCATGGATAGGTGTGTGTGTGTGTGCATGTGTGGGTGTGTTGAATTTCCAAATATTTGGGTGTATTCCAAATACATTTCTATTATTTACTTCAATTTTAGTTTTGATTTTGTCCTAGAACATTGTCTATATGACTTAAATATTTTTTCTAATTTATTGAGAATAATTTTATAGTCCAAACTATATTCTGACCTACTAAAGTTCCATGGGAACTTCAAAGGAATTTGGGGTGGAGGTTGGTTGATAGTGTTAAGTCTTCTGTGTCATTACTAATTCATTGTCCACTTGTTCCATCATTATTGGGAGACTATTGTTACTCTAGCTTTCTTTTAATTACTGTATGCATGGGTAGAACTCTCCATATCTGTGTCTTCACATTTCATTGGCTGACTTTGATAGCATATAATCAGGTCTTTACTATTTTTTTTTAAGATTTTATTTATTTATTTAAGAGAAAGAGAAGGGAGAGTGAGCGAGAGAGACAGAGACAGAGAAGGAGCAGGGGGAGGGGTAGAGGAAGAGTGAGAAGCAGACTCCCCACTGAGCAGGGAGACCAACATGGGACTTGATTCCAGGATTCCAGGATCATGACCTGAGCTGAAGGCAGACCCTTAACAGACTGAGCCACCCAGGCACCCCAGGTCTTGCTTTTTTATCCAGTCTCACAGTCTTTACTTTTAACTGGACTAGTTAGGCTATATGCATCTAGTGCAATTATTTTTATGGTTGGGTTTAATCTATTATTGCTATTTAATCCATACTGTTATTTGTATTTATTTATGCCATTGGTTCTTCATGACCTTTCCCCTACTTTTCTTACCTTCTTTAGGCTTGTTTTTAATTATTCTATTTTATCCTCACTATCATCTTGTTAGCTGTAACTCTTTATTTTATTTTATTTTTTTAGATGGTTCTTCAGGGCTTGCAATAATATCTTTAACTTCTCACAGTCTACTTTCAAACAATACTAACTTGCTTCACATATAGTGTAAGAAGTTATCACAGGTTCTATTTCATTTTTTACATTAATAAACTTCTATTTTCCCCTTTCTTTCCTCTGTGCTATTTTTGTCATACATTTTATTTCTACATATGTTGTAAACTCCAGAATATATAAATATTAGGTTTTTAAAGGCAACTTATCTTTTCAAAGTTAAAAATGAGAAAGGTATCTTTTGTATTTATTCATATGTTTACCATTTCCAGAGCTTTTTAATCTTTTATCTTTTAGATTCAAATTCTTTCTGTGTGAAGAATCTCCTTAAACATTCATTGCTCTGTAAGTTGGTTGGTGATGGATTCTCTCAGCTTTTGTTTACCTGAAAAAAACCTTTTTACATCTTCATTATTGAAAGATATCTCACTGAATGTAGAATTATAGGTTGACAGTTTTTCCTTTCAATACTTTAAAAAATTATCTTGTCTTTCTGGTTTGAATTTTTTTTTGAAGAAAAATATGTAATCATTCTTATCATTTTTCTCTTATATAATTGTGTGTGTATTAATCTGGTTGCTTTTTAAGATTTTTTTTTATCCTTGGCTTTATCCCTTTGATTAATATGTGTTTTGGTGGGTTTTGTTATTGTCTTTAATGTCCTTCTGTTTGGGATTTGTTGAGTTTTTATGTATGCGATGTTATGGTTTTCATCAACTTTAGAAACATTATGGCTGTAATAAAGCCATTATTTCTTCCATTAAGTTATCTTCTGAATCCCTTTCACCTCTTCTTACCTGGACTCCAGTTGTCTATTAGACTGCTTGATGTTGTCCTACAGGTCTCTCAGATTCTGCATTTTTTTTCTCTTTCTTTGCTTCATTGGGAGATTTTATTGCTATGTCTTCAGGTCTACTAATTCATCATCTACAGTGCCTAAACATCTGTTTGGTGTATTCTCTCTCTCTCTGCATTGTGGCTGATAACTGGCAGAATGCTTGGAGAAATCACATGACTTTCTTTTTTTTTTTCCTCTTAGGGATCACTGCCCTGCTCTGCTTGCTCTCAGTAGCGTGAGTTATTTTGTAAAAAAAAGAGTTTTTTTAGTTGTTTAATGCAGGGAGTGCATTTCTTTTTGGGGTAAAGTAAGATTATTCTCTGAGTAGATTTTGATAATATTTTCTTCATATTGATCTTCTGTTGTCATTTTTGAAAGTGCCCTTTATGAACAAATATTCACTGGAAATCTATTAAACTACGTGTTATAGAAACAAAAAGATGACTGAGAATCTAGGTGTGTCCTCAAGTAGCAAGGCAGCTATGTAAACCAAAACATAAAATAAGTCAAGGTCTGTGGAAGAAATGTTTAAAGCCTGCAGTCAAGGAAACAAAATGAGCATGGTGGGAATTTTAACAGAAATATATACGTAATACAGAGGAAAATATACCCTTGTTTTCTGTGAGATTGTGAGACCAAAGGTTTTTTTTTTATGTGATTTTTTTTTAAGATGTAATTTCTTTTAACGTGATATATTAACTACAGAAAGCCAGGATAAATTCTGTAATCCCTTGAAAAATCAGTTCGGTGAGGTTACAAAGACAAACAAATGGTGCTTCCGTTAAGGGACTAGCAATGTAGCGGAGGGGATAAAATGTGTAAATAAATAAATATAGGGAAGTGTTCTAAGACTGAATAGGAAGAGATAAGTAAGTGTTAAATTTCAAGAGCAAAGGAAGAATAAACCAGTTGTAGGTGAGCAAGCAGAAAGTCTTGATTAAGGAATTTTCTGTGGTCTTGATTCTGAAAATTGAGTAGTTCTTTGCTAAGTGGATTGATGTGTTATATGTTGTGTGGGTAGAACATCATGGGGGAAAAATGGAAAAGTAATAGATACATGAATCAGATTCCTGTGCTCCATAACACGGAAAAAATTTAAAATGTGAAGAGCCCAGAGTATAATGGAGGTGAATGTAGTTGAAGATAAGATTGACTGGTGGGGTTAAAGTAAAATTCTATTGGTTATTGACAAGAACAGTGATGTAAATTCATTACTTCGAGGTTACTTTCCCAAATGTAGGCATGGACAGGGGTGCCCTTCACTGAAACAGTCAATGTAGAAGTAGTAAGGTTGGAGGGGAAAGGCGAATTTAATTTCAGAGTTTCAGACCTTAAGTTTTCAGGGATATCCACTTAAAGCAATCCAATAGGTGTTTGAACACAATGTTCTTACTCTAATTTGTGGGAGAAGTTGGACTAAATGTTAAGTTTTAAGATTTATCAGGTACAGGTTTTGCCAAATCCATTAGTGTTGATTAAATAATCAAGAGAAAATGTAAGGAGGAATAGATTACCTTAAGAGGGAAAGAAAAGTTAGCAAGAAACGAGAAGAAATTTGTGTCTCAGAAGCAAAGGGAAGTGAGAAAAAAGTTAACAGTTTTACATGCTTAAATTTAATGTGTGATAAATGACAAAAGAGTCTGCTGGACTGGGTAGTTAGGAGATTAGTGGTAACATTTGTGACAAGGAGAAATGAGGGCCCAATTAAGATGACAATAGGATGATGAGGTTGTAGAGACAGAGGCTGAAAACTAATCACTCCCCAGGAAACATGGCTGCGAAGGGAAGAAGATGATACCCAATGAGAGACACTGTGCAGGAAATTATTATTTTTAGGAAGTAAAACACTAAACTATATTTTTAGCCTCTGTTAACTAGTAGAAAGGGAGATGTTGAAAATTTAGCAGGAAATATTGTTAATGACAGTGTGAGTATGGTGAGACCATCTTTTTCATACACAGCTGGTGGGTGTATAAATTGGTATACTCTTTCTGAAAGGCAATTTGGTAATGTGTGTAGAGAGCCTTAAAAATACAGTTTTCAACCCTGAAAGTCCCCTTATGGAATTCCACCCTGTGGGTAAAATCAGATGCAGAGAAAGTCTTATTTACAAGGATAATACTTAAGGCATCATTTATTATAACAAAAAATGGAAACAATCCTTACGCCCAACAAAGAAGGCATAGTTATATAAATTATAGTGTATTCGTAGAGTATTAAATAACCACTGAAAATCCTATTTTCAACAACTTACAAATTACTGGGCAAAATCCTCTTGTAATAATATACTATTGAGTGAAAAATGAGAAACAACAAAAAAAGCTGAATATAGAGAATGATTCAAACGTTGAAAATAGAAATATAACACTTGAAAGAGAAAATATAGAAACAAATAGGAAAAACTAGAAAATTGAGCAGTGTTTTGGCATAGACTTAAGAAGACTAGATTACAATCGTGACCTAAAAGACCAATATAGTTAGAAAGTTACCTCTACTTAAATGGGAGAAATAAAAGGACATTTCTGGATGTGGGGAAGAAAATGAAAAGACTTTATTTTTCCAATATCATCATCACAACCCCCCAGTATCAACAACATATATTAAGGGCTAATTTTGTGTCATATGTGACACATATGTCATGTGTTACATGTTTTTAATATTCAAAATAGCTATTACTAAATATAAGCAAACCAAGCCATGGAGAAAGTAAGAAGTTGCACATACTAGGACGTGGTGGAGCTGAGATTCATTCTCAGTTCTGTTTGTCACTACAGTGTAGTCCCCACCCTTTTGCAGAGAGGAGTGGGCAACCTTGATAAGGAGAGACTTAAAACATATAATAGTCACTGGAGAAATTGAAGCAAACTGACTTGAGTCAACAAGAAAAAGAAGTGGCTGAATGGTACCAAGGGTCTTCTTAAGATCACTTATTTGGAGTGCCACCAGTTCACAAAATTGTGTTAGTTTCTGCAAATGCAGTTGCATGACTTGGTATAGGAGAGGAAAGGAGAGAAGGTCAGATTAATTGAAAGTTATGGCTTCGTAAGGAGAGTCAACAAAAAAAGTAGGATTTGAAAGTTTTGAGGGTGTTGACAATAAATGAAGCTAAATGGGATCTAATATGATAATATGAATTTTAAGAATTTTTACAAAGGAGTGAGGAAACAGGGTAAAGAGAAGGGTGGAGGAAGAAACCGCAGGACTTGAGGGGGATGGGGGCAATAGTGAAAAGGGCTGAAGTGGCACGTTGATACAGTCTGTTGGCAACAAGAAGGTTGAAGACTTCGAAGTTATATGGTTAGATGAGCTATCCAAAATTCTGTGAATAAATGAAAAATTGCCTTTGTGGTGGTAGAAATCAGAAGTAGAGATAAAAGACTTTTAGGTATGTTTCAAAGTGTTTATTAGATTAAATGGTCACCAGAAGACCTATAAATGATAGAAATGTGAGGTACAGTCGAGGTGCGCAAGTGGAATGACATGAACTTCAATGGATAAAGGAGGTTTGCATGAGGACCAGTGAAAAAAAGATACAGGATCAGCAAAGAGCACTAGGAGAATGACCCGGGACTTTATTAGCTTTGGAGACATAGGGAGAGGAATTTTCTTGGAGAAGCGGGTTAGAGTCCCATGCTTAGCACATTGCCTGATGCACAATTAATGCTGAATGCCAACTCATTCTCACTCTATAGATGAATGAATATAAAATTAATAGGTCCACACCAGGAGATAGAGGGATTGGGAAGAGCTGAGGGTGTGGTGGGATGGGGTCTATTGACCTTGGAACAGGGTTTCCAGTGAGCATAATGGAAAGTATGTGTAAAGACCAGAAAAAACATAATGGAGAAATGCACAGAATGATAGATGGATGTGAATCACAAGACGTTTGTTAGCTAGAAGGACTCATGTACTGTCCAGTGATGGAGGATGGCAGACATGACAGGTGTGGCTCCCACTGACCCTGAGACCAGAACAACTAACCTAAGTATTCTGATAGGCCAACAATATTAGAAGTCTGCTGTCTTTGCTGATACTCAAATGGCAAAATGTGGAGATGCTTTTATGATGTCTTTTTTAAAGTTAATTCTGTCTTGGTTATTGAGAATGATTAGCGAGACTTTAAACTCCATTCTCAGTAGGGTTGTTGGTTTGAGGTAGCTACAGGGCTTTTTCCAGACAGGAATTAGGTATGATAGACAAGCTTAGGTGAATCTACCCTAAAGAGCTACTTTTTACATGGAGCTCTTTTTACATGGCTGGGGATGAATTTGGATATTTTCTCTAGGATCTTAGTCCTCAGTGGTATAGAGGCATACTTCTGGTTGCTAAAAGCCTAAATCATGAGCCTGATTCTATTTTTCTGCTCCAGCAATTTGGTGAGAGCCTTTGAGGTGTTATAACCCGTCTTCTGTGGCTTACATGTCAGTAGGATGCATATAAAAATATGACATATTATATTGACAAAATAATATAATATAATATGACAAATAATACGACAAAAGATATTAGTCCTGAGACACATACAGGTGAACTAGATGAATTACTTGGGGAGGAAAACACCCACAGCTGCCTCACATTGTCATTGAGGTAATATAATTTTTTAAAGGAAGAATTATCAACATCTAGTGAAATGTGAAATCAATGTCTGTATTATTTAGTGAACACATGCTGGGCATTTTTACCAGAATTATTGGTAAACATCTTCAGTCATAAATTTCCCAAACTCTTGGATGGATTTGTGTTTTAATTAACATTCTTAGCTGGAAACTAGAGGCAGATGGGAAGCATTGTTAATAATTCCATAATTGATAACAATCACTTTTGAAACACAGAAACAACTCATAGCTCACTAATTATTTCAGAGGATAAATGCTCTAAATTATTAAGAAAAGCACTCAGTGACATGGAAAGTCAAGTCTTTCAGTGGGTAAAGACTGGGTTAGAGGCAGATGTCTCGGTTTGAATTCAGGCTCAACCACTTACTAGCATGGACATATCTGTCTTCTTTAAGCCTTAGTTTCCTCATCTATAAAGTGAGAATAATTCTTATTTTCACAGGGTTGATATGAAAAATAAATAAGAAAATATATATGGATAAAAAATGCACAATTCCTGGTACCAGGCAAGTTCTCAAAATTCACTTGAAGTTAACATATGAAACATGAATATGAAATAGCACTAGAGGTTATCAATATCCATACAGTCATTCCTCCCATCCCGTGTGACAATTCAACTCTTTTTATTTTAATTTTTAAATTTCTATGTGGAGGATCAAGGACAACCTATTTTTTAATAAAGAAAGGTCTGGGTAGTCCTGGACTTGAGTCAGTTTAACTTTACTTACTGTAGTATTTCCCAATATGCTTAATGCTAGAACTTTCTCCCCACAAAAATATTAATGTCTTAAGGAATGAAAACTTCTTAGAACAACTTAGGAAACACTGAAAAAAGGGTTCAATTCCCCTCTCATTGGTGGATTGTAGTTAGCACAGATTGACATATTTGTTTGTTTTTTAAGTAGGCTCCACATCCAGCATGGAGCCCAATGCAGAGCTTGAACTCATAACCCTGAGATCAAAACCTGAGTTGAGATCAAGTGTCAAATGCTGAACCAACTGAGCTACCCAGGTGCCCTAGCAGATAGATGTTTATCAGGTGATCACTATGAGCTGGGTTCCATCTTTGGACTTTTAACTCTTAAGTCTTAATTCTTACAACATCCTTCAGAGGTCAGTATTATTATTCCCACTGTTATGAAGTTGAGGAGACAGAGGCATGGAGAGTTTTACTGTCTTGCCTAAGATAACAACAAAACTTAGAAGCAATGAAAAAAATTTAAAAACTAAGAAGCAATGGAAGTTGATTTGAAAACTGCCAGCTTCTGTAATCACAATGCTAATTTGGGATTTAATCAGCTAGTGTGGTTTAGCAGATGCCAAGTGGAAAGTGAAGACCAAGAAACTAAAAAGGGAGCCCCATGGCGTGGTATACTCCCAAAGGCCAGAGAAAGTGTGGAAGCCAGGGAAAAGTTAGGAAACCACAGAAGCAGAGCCAGAAGCAAAAGCAGTGAGCTGAGAATAAACTGGAAGAAATGTGGGACATTTTTTTCTAGGCCGCTGGATGCTGTAAGTGGCTTGCTTTTATCTGTCACTCACAGTCTTGTGTGTGGGTTAGCCTGCTGAGTTTAAAAGAGCAGTAATAGGATGGACATCTTGGTTCAAATGGGAGAATTTTATTAAATGAGGCCATGGAACTCTATTCAGTATGTAGATTCATAGAATTAGAATTAAATAAAAGAAAATCATACTGAGTCAAATAAATATAAGTAGGAAGGCAGCAGGCATTGCTACATTTCATTTGGATTTTTAAAATTCTTGTATGTGAAAGAATCTACTTACTATGTCATTGTGGATACCAGCAAACCAGTGCTTGCTTCTTGGCTTAACCCAAACAGCTATTAAGTGGAATGCCCTATTTTAACTGGGTAGTATTGTGAATTTTAGGAAGAATGATTAAAATGAATAGTTTTTTTTTTCCAAGACCTGGCATTCTCTTTGGTGTTAAGAAGGTTCCTTTACTGGGATATGGGAACCACATGATGGTCAAAGAAATAGATTTGATTCACCATGCAGGGGGGAGTCATATGCTTTGGAGCAAGAGATCTGGACAGGAGGAAGAGCTGATGTGGACTCTATCACTCCACCTTACTGCAGGCATGGTTTACCTTTTTTTATTGTATAGGTTTTTTCTTGATCCCTTGTCCATCATGGGCATACTATCAGAAGCTGGATTCTTAGTCAACAGTGGTGACCTCTCAGAGTGAAGGAGGCCTCATTTGGTCAATGTTCCCAAGAAGCTGTCTGCATCTGCTAACATAGGCTAGTGTGCATATTCCCTGACACCCAAACTCGACACAGTTTTGAGAGTTGGGTGATTCTTCTCCTATATACCCCCATAGAGGAACTCTCTGAAGTTGCCAAAGGTAAAAACTCTTGTTGCGGCAAAGTACCTGTCTCTGAGTAGAATAGCAGTTTGAATACCATTTAAGTTGGACTGAATAAGGCAAGAAACTGCCACAGAAAATGTGTGCCTGGAATGCATCGTAAATTCAAATGGACTCTTTGAAATATTCACCAAGGATAAATTTGCTTAGTAATTCTCTAGAACCTGTCCAAAATTACCTTAATTGCACTAAAGAGTCCAGCTCTAGGAACCTCTTTTCTTCTTGCCCTTCCAAAGCGTGATGCTGGATCTCTGTCCCGAAGTAAAGATGAATGAACAGTATGCCAAAAGGGAAAAACTTATTCTGTCACTTGAGCGATTGTTGGTTCTGTTTCCTGCTTTGTAGCAAAATGAGAGCATTGAGCTATACAAGACCTAGTATAAGGTATTGATGGTTTTGGGACAATTGGTTATTTTGTAGTTTGATTTTTAATAAATTGATTTGTAGCAAATTAATTTTCAGCTATATTGAACTAGACCCCCATCCATATCAGCCTCATTAATGAGTATTACAGAGCAGTAAGGACAACTATGGGACTTTCTCCTTTTACAGTCCAGGACTCTTTTTTTTTTTTTTTTTAAATCTAAAGTTATGCTTTCTACTCCTCAGGGACTGAGTAAGTCATGGGGAATTTTGCAAAGGTTCATTATTCCCACATCAGATGTGTTTTCTCTCTTTAATTTGGTAGAGTCTACTCAAGAATGATTGCTGCATTCCTAACCTAAGCTAAGGGATAAGAACTATATGTGTCACCGAGAGCTTCATCTGTTATTTTGGTCATCTATTACTGCATAACAAATCGTACTACCACTTAGTAGCATAAAACAGTGACATTTTAATTCTTCTCCTGGCTCCTTGGATCAAAAATTCAGATGAGAGCAAGCAGGGGTGCCTTGTCTCTATTCCATGATGTCTGGGGCTGCAACTAGAAAATTTTGAAGACTGGATGTGACTTGAATAGCTGAGTCTGAAACAAGCTGAAGGTTTCATTTCTCCCATGTCTGGAGCCTGGGCTGGAATGATTTAAAGGCTGGGCTTAGCTAAGACTGTTGACCAGTGCAACTATACATGGCATCTTCATGTGACTTGGGCTTCCTCACAGCGGGGTGCCCTCAGGGTGGTTGGGTTTCTTCTGTGGTCTTCAGGGATCCAAATTCAAGATTATAGTAAACAAGGTAGAAGCTGAGTAGCTTTTATGACCTAGATTTTGACACCACATAAATTCACTTCTGTTCATACTCAAAAACTGGAAGTAGTCATAGCCTTCCCACATCAAGAGTAGATAAAATCACCTCCTGCCTCTTGCTAGAAAGTATCAAAGAATTTTTGACTATATTTTTAAATTGCCACATTTGATAGCTATTATCCTTTAGCAGGCTACTTTGGTCCTAGACGTATATTCTAGGGATGTTTCCATGGCTCAAAAAATAAATTTCAGGATAATAGCTCAGAGCCAATTTGGGAGGCTCAGGAGAGCACCAGTCTCATTAACTTGTAGTCATTCTCTTTGGATGTCAAAACACATTCCCAGGCTTTACCCTGTATCTTGATCACTGGACTTCCCAGGATGCATCTTAGCTGTCTGCAAATGTCGGGGGCTTTGCTGTCTCTGAAGATATTCACCACAAAGTGTTAGAACTAATAAGCCATTTCTAACTGAAGATTATTGAACATGGGTGTTGACTCTGGCTGCTATGGGACATTGCAAAGGGGTGCTTTCTTACTTAAATGAATTCACCACAATCTGAGCTCTTTCTTCTTCACAGACTTGCAGAATCTAAAATTCAGTATTTGTTACCACATGCTCTTAGTGATGAGATCATGTGAAGCTAATTGCAGAAGACTAATGTATAAGCACATACCAATTTAATAATTTATATGGAGAACTATAATTACCTAGAGATACTTTCATTCACTGGCTTCAGGCTTTCCCTGGAGGCACCCTGCATGAAAAAGCAAATTAGAGGCCAATTGGACAAAATTGTGGAAGGGCAGGTATGATGTCATGATTATGTTGTATACTCAGTGCCTACCACTGTCTGGTGTGGATGAGGCTCACAATAAAGGTTTGTTGAATATATTAAAGAATAATTTAGAAGAAACCTTAGGGGGATGTAATCTGTTGGTTTTCAAACATTCCTACAGTTCTCGAAGAGGTGATCTAGAAGCCACCTTGGGAGTTGTGGGCAGGAAGTAGCAAGGGCCTTAGAGCAGCTCTCCTTCTATTTATTTCAGTTTCAGACTCTTACAAAGAAGTAAACTTTGAGAAGTATTCTATTGATACAAAATATCAGCAGTTAATAATAGAAAATATAATCAATAGTAATGTTTGTCAATAAGGAAACTGAGACATATATATATCTGTAATTTCCCAAAGTCCCACAGTTAGTAAGAGACTAAGCTGGCTCTCAAATTGAAGTTTCCCACTCCAAGCCTTGATCTGTGTCTATTATGAAACATGCTTATGATTCCCTGAAAATTTGGCCGCTAATTTGCTATGAAGTTCTCCTCTCCATCTCCTGACAATACCATTTGGCATCTCTCCAGAATTTATTACAGCATTTTCATTTTCTCCCTGAAAAGCAACACTTGACATTTCAATCATCACCTTATAAAATTCCCTTCTGCCTCAGTTTTTTTCTTCTTTCTCCCTGAGCCTCATTCATTCACTTTATTTTTTTAATTCCTTGGACAGCCTCACAGACAAGTTATTTCCTGATATAAAGAGGAAAGGAAGAAGGAGGATGCATTGGACAAGTAGACAATAAAATCCAGGCAAAAGCTCATTCTAAAACACATCTTCCTTGAAGCATTGTTATCACTGCTATTGTTCATTCTGTCTGTTCACTTGAGCTACCATCTCCTGCTGATGCTTTAAAGAGGTCACAATAATCCTAGTAGCTTACTTGCATGTAAAAAAGAAAAAATGCAAGCCTCAACTCAAGAAAAGTATTTCTTGCTCATCTTCAGCGAACTGTACAACTGACCTTGCCTTGGAGCTGTACACACTACCTTTCTATCCACAGTTGACTATGAGGATCAGAGAAGTGGAGAGGATTAGAGATGAAAAGAGCTCTGGGAACCTTGAAATCCAGTTTTATTTTACACATGAAGAGACTGAAACCCAGAGAGGTGGAATAATTTGCTCAAGGCGACACAACTAATTAGTGGCAAAGAACTGTCTCCTGATCCCTGGTCTACGACTCTATTAGCAATAGCAAGTTTATTTTTGCTTCCAGCCCATTGGAGTGCTCTCCAGATGAAAATCTAGTGGCAGAGCAGGTTCCCATCAATACATAGGACCACTGAGATCCAATAGGCCAGATGTAGCACCCAACTAGCTGAAGTCCTGAGGGGCACATAAGTGTGGAGCCACACATGAGTCCAGTGGCTATCAGTCAAGATAAAAACACAGCCAGCAACATCAAGGGCTGAATCCTCTAGCTGTGCCTGCAGCTTGTAACCCCAACTCTGTTTTGACAGTTGATTGAGGCATTAGCAGTGTATTCATCTAGAGAAGACAGAAACAGGCAGTAGAGACTGCAGACAGGGGTTTCTCTTATTCCCACTGAAAAGACCTGAGCAATGAGTCCTAGTCTGGAGGAGTATTTTAAAACTTATTTTTTTTAAGTAGCAAAAAGATTTTATTTTTCCAGGCAAAATCTTGCCTAGAACTGCAGTATCTAAAATGAATAAAAAGAGAGCTGCTCTGGTTGAATTTCACGAGAGACTAAGTTGTCCTCGGAGGCTCCAGGAGGCAATAGGGCTTGGAGATTAATAATCAACAGGAGGAGAACCTGCTACAGGGAGCACTTTTAGAAATCTGTGGTGATAATTTTGGTTTTCATAATGGGGGGGCTACTATTGTTATATATTGGGTAGGAGCCAGAGATGCCAACGTCAGATGTCCTACAGTGTGGAGGATGGCTCTAGACATCGAAGACTTACCCCAATATCCTACTGATGGATGTTGCTGGGGAGGAAAAAATTTTCTCTTTCAAAATTCCTCTAGGTGCGCTAAGAATCAAATTGACATAAGACAGATTAACAGAAAATCAAACAAAAATTTAATAGCATGTGTAACTACTGCATACTTGGGAGAGACCCAGAAAAACTGAGTAACTTACCAAAGTGTCCAAAGTTATCACCTTAAATACCATCTCCAGTTAAAGACAGACGACGTTGGGCAAGGGTGTCAGTTATGGGAGGTTGCCAGGAAAAGCACAGTAAAGGAGCATAGTTATTATGCAAATTTAAGTCCCTGCCTTCTCTACTGATAACAGTTTCTAGACATTTAGAGTCATCCTATCTGGTACTAAAGGAAACACCCTTACAAATGGAGATTTCCCTTATACACATAAATGTCTCTTCCAATGGGTAATATCTCAGTTTTTAGAACTTTTTTTTGTGTCTGCAGTTTCTTAAAAATAACCAGTTTAAAATAAGAAGTATGCCCAGGGTGCCTGGGTGGCTCAGTTGGTTGGTTAGGCATATGCCTTCAGCTCTGGTCATGGTCCTGGAGTCCCGGGATCAAGGAGCCCCACATCAGAGCTCCTTGCTCAGTGGGGAGTCTGCTTCTCCCTCTGCCCCTCACCCCACTCGTGCTATCTCTTTCACACACACAGTCTCTCTCTCTCTCTCAAATAAATAGATAAAATCTTAAAAAGAGAAAAAAGCAATATGCCAAAGAGATATATCTTGGGGGTGGCAAAATTAGTCCCCTACACTGTGAATATTTCCCCAGATATTCACGTAAATGAAAAAGCAGTTTGTAAGTAGCTGAGCCTAGAATCCAACCCTATTTTACATATGACAGGTAGTATGACACAGTTTAAATATACATTGCATTTTCCAGAAATGCAACAACTGGGCTAATTGGGGGAAGAGTGTATTTTTTTGTTTTCTTAGGAGCTTCACCAGAAGTTCCTTACCAGGAGACTAACAGAAGGCTTAAAATCAAGAATTTTGGAGCCAGACTGCCTGGGTTTGAATCCCAGATGCTATACATACTAGCTGTGTATGACTTTAGCCAAGTGCTTAACCGGTTTGTATCTCCTTTAGCTGTAACTTGGAGACAGTAAAAGTGTCTTTCTCTCTTGATGTTGTGAAAATTATTTGAGTCAATAACGTAATGTGCTTAGAGCAGTACTTGGCACACTTCGCGCCTCTAACTTCATCTTAGAAAATCCTATCGAAGCATTCCTAGTGACTATGGCATATATATGGATATACATATTTATGTCTTTCTTAAATATATCAACTGGAAGAAAAAAAATGTTGAAAATCAATTGAATGTTGTCTTATTTCACTTAAATATGAACTTAGCAGGAGTAAACATCTAACTGCTTAATTAAAGTTTTCTAGGGTAACCATTCCCAGACTTTGGCATATAATGTATTATAAATTACTTACTTTTTGTATCTTAAATTTAGAGTTTATGTTGACTCTTTTAAAACAGAATATGTGTATAGGTAGTTTAAATTATTTTGAAATTTCATTTCAGGGTAGTAAAGAAGGTATTACAAAATGCTTATTAGGAACAGGGTACATCAGGTATGATCAAATGGAGAACCATTGTGGCAGATGAATGAGAAGAACGTGGACCTTGTAGGTTTATATTTAAAGAAATCAGAGTTCTGTTCTGGCTAAAGCTGATAACAAGAATTTTCTCCAGCTTACTTTGTTTCTTCCTAAGTCTGTATATAAACCTTTTTTTAAAGATTTTATTTATTTATTTGATATATATAGAGAGAGTTCAGATCACAAGCAGGCAGAGAGAGAGGAGGAAGCAAGTTCCCTGCTGAGCAGAGAGCCCGATCCGGGACTCGATCCCAGGACCCTGAGAACATGACCAGAGCCGAAGGCAGAGGCTTTAACCCACTGAGCCAGCCAGGCGCCCCCTGTATATAAACTTTAAGGCTTCAGTAAACATAATTTGAAAATAACTTTAGGACAGAGATGTGTGTGCACCCTCTCTTGCTCTTGTTCCCTCTCACTGTCTCTGTGTTCAGTTTCACTGACAAGCTCCCTAGTAGACTAAGAAGGAACCGACAATGGAATTGTTCTCAGTGGTATAACAATTAACAAGCTAAAAGATTTTTTATTATTATAAGTGATGGCTAATGATTACTTTATGATAAAACTAGACATTTCTCAAGTTTGTTTAAGAGACAGTTCATCATTCTCAGATTCTCAGAATTTGAGGGAACTATTTTACCAGATACGGGTCCATTGCCTGCCGCTAACAGTAAGCCAAACAGTGACACTGGTTTTGCCAGAAGAAAACATGTTTCATGGCATAGCACCAAACAAGGAGACAAGAGAAAACTTCTCAAATCCGTCTCCCCAAGAATGGGGATTTTAGAGAGGGGTGGGGTTTTAAGGGTGAATGTAGGTGATTGGAAGTTGGGAGAAGGTGAGGTAAGAGGAGCGATACTGCTGTTTCTGCACAGGCATCGTCCAGTAACATACTTGTATGTACAAAAGATGGCGGTGTCAGAAGAGCTCAGCTTATGTCTTCACTTTGCTTTATTCTTGGTCCTTTAAATGCAACTGCAAGAATTCTTCCTGGTTTTTTCCAGCTATAGTTAGTCTTATCAGTGGTCTGTCAACTTCTGCAAAATCAGCCCATAAATCAGGTTAACCAGAGTTTTCTTAGGGTAAAATCTGTTAACATGTTGATTTCAGAATAATGCTTTGTTCACTGAATAGTACAAGGGTTTTAAGCTGGTTATGGCTTGTAATTACTGTTATTCTTGATTCTTAACTACAAGTCATTATCAATTATATCAATATCAGTTTTGTTTCTTATAATTTTTTTTGCCTAAACTCACATATTGATGCTCTTTTGTATTGTTTGTAACCAACAATTTGCCAATAACAAGATTTTTATGTACTTGCATTTCAGTTAAACTATGAATTGTCTCTACCAAATCTCAATTTGCTTCTACAAGCGGTGAGTTTGTTTGTCGATTCAATAACAAATAACTACCTGAAAAAAAGACGAAGTGGGTTGGATAGAATCTATAGTCCTACCTAAAAGGACCAGGACTGATAACATTTAAGAGACCCTTCTAGACCAGAAAGGTGTACCTGGGGCTGAGGCTGTTACAGAAAGGACCCAGGAATCACGACGCCCTGTAAGAAAGGTAGAATGATTAGATGCCCACCCAGAGACCAGTTCTGTTAATGGAGGTGATTATTTTTTTCTGAAAACATGTGTGGAGAACACGACAGGCATGCTAAACTGATAGATGAGCCCAAATTCTCCTGAGGAATTCTGCCTGGAAAGACAGTGAACAGACAGGTCAGATCTGGAATAGCACTTCTCTGCTTTCAGACGCAAGATATTTTTCTGTTGGGAATTCTGGCCTTTTTACCTAGATTCCATTCATCCATGAGCAAGAGAAATAGATACTTCCAGAACTTATCAGGAATGCCAAGGATCTCTATCCTAACAGAAATAGAAGTACAGGTCAGTCAAATTATAGATAAAACTATATGGAATTTCTAAGGTCTGGTTACTTCCCATCAAAACTCACCGAGAACCACCTTTTTTAAAAATTTATTTAATAGATCTTCAGAACCATTTATCTTATAAGCGAAAGTTGGTATACTTAGACCAGTGTTTTCCCTATTTCCCCCACCCTCCTACTCCTGGCAACCTACTTCTCTCTATGAGTTCTGCAAGTTGACATTTTTAGATTCCTCATATAAGTGAGATTGATGTGATTTTGGAATATAGGTGAGGTTCAGAGCCAACGACCAAGAAAGAATTCTTGAGATGTCTTTGGTGCAAAATGGTGGTTTTATTAAAGCACAAGAACAGGACCCAGGGACAGGACCTATGGGCAGGACCTGTGGGCAAAACCCATGAGCAGAAAGAGCTGCAGCACTAGGGTTGCCCAGGGTGGCTGATTATATACTCAGGAGTTGGGGAAAATAAGGAACAGGGAGGTTTCAACAGAACTTTCATATGCTAAAGAGGACCTACAAGGTAATGGAGGCCTTGCCATTGTCAAGTTAAGCTTGTTGATCCGTCTAGCAAGGCATTAAGACCTTTGGGAGATTCCTGGAAGAATATCACACATTTCCCACCCGGGAGTGGTGAGGAGGGAAGAGGAGGGAAGATTGCAGGGTGTCGGCTTATCTTTCATCTTCAGTTAGCCTTCTACTCCCTCAACAAGATCATGTAGTAGGGGAGCCTGGGTGGCTCAGTGTGTTAAAAGCCTCTGCCTTCAGCTCAGGTCATGATCTCAGGGAGCCTGCTTCGTCCTTTCTGTCTGCCTGCCTCTCTGCCTACTGGTAATCTCTCTGTCAAATAAATAAATAAAATCTTTAAAAAAAAAAAAGATCATGTAGTATTTGTCGTTCTGTATCTAGCTTATTCTACTTAGCATAGGACAAGTAGGTTGGGGAAGAAAATATCTTCCTGTACTCTTTGTTAAAAAACAGAGTTCACCTGAGTAAATCTGATTTCAAAGNTACTTAGCATAGGACAAGTAGGTTGGGGAAGAAAATATCTTCCTGTACTCTTTGTTAAAAAAAACAGAGTTCACCTGAGTAAATCTGATTTCAAACTGGATATAGTAAGTGATAAATGAATGTTAAAACTTCCAATCTCCAAGTATATACTCCAAGGAATTGTATAAAATGGATTTTTTTTTAATAGGAAAGAGGGTGGGCGAGGAGTTATTAGCAAAAGGAATNATGTTAAAACTTCCAATCTCCAAGTATATACTCCAAGGAATTGTATAAAATGGATTTTTTTTAATAGGAAAGAGGGTGGGCGAGGAGTTATTAGCAAAAGGAATAAAAGGGATTGTTTTAGACAAGATCACCTTCCCTTAGCAGAAAGGCAGGAAGTCTATTTTTTTTTTTAAAGATTTTATTTATTTATTTGACACAGAGAGAGAGATTACAAGTAGGCAGAAAGACAGGGAGAGGAGGAAGCAGGCTCCCTGCTGAGCAGAGAGCCCGACTTGGGCTCCATCCCAGGACGCTGAGATCATGACCTGAGCTGAAAGCAGAGGCTTTAACCCACTGAGCCACCCAGGCGCCTGGGCAGGGAGTCTTAATGTGCAGATTACCTCATCTTCCTTGGGAGGTGGGGATGGAGAGGGCCCATGTGACAGATTACCTCATTGGTGCTGTTGAGAAAATTCGCAATTGATTGCTTTGAAATTCTACTAGTGGAAAGGTTGAAACTGCAATTAGTCTAGGTTTACTATCCTGGGGGCAGATAATTCCACTTTGGACCTATCCTTTTCTTTTTAATACCTTCAGAGTTTTCCTAGTTGGTCTAAGAATCAAATTGATAATGAAACAGATTAACAGGAAAAAAAATAAACAAAAATTTAATAACACATATACCTCCTCTCACATGGGAGAGACATGAATGACTCACTGAAGTGACCAAAGTCATCGCCTTAAATACCATCTCCAGCTACAGACATTAGTGGTGGGGAGTCAGTTATGAGAGGTTATCAGGAAAAGCTCTGTAATGCAGGATAAAGTAACAACCTTGAGATTTAAGTACATGCCTTCCTGTTGATAACAGCTTCTGGAGATGTAGAGTCATTCCCTCTTCCTGTATTGAGGGAGACACCCTCACAAATGGAGATTTCCCTTATATGTAGAAGTATCTCTTACAAAAGGGTAACTTCTCAGTTTGTTTGGNACAACCTTGAGATTTAAGTACATGCCTTCCTGTTGATAACAGCTTCTGGAGATGTAGAGTCATTCCCTCTTCCTGTATTGAGGGAGACACCCTCACAAATGGAGATTTCCCTTATATGTAGAAGTATTTCTTACAAAAGGGTAACTTCTCAGTTTGTTTGGTTTTTTTTGTTGTTGTTGTTTTTGTTTTTGTTTTTCTTGTGTCTGTAGTTTCTTAAAAAATAACCAGCTTAGAACTAGTAATATGCCAAAGAGATATATCTTGTGCTGGTAAAATTTGCTTCCCTACAACCAGAAGACCAAATTCTGTGTAATTATAGTACATTGTATTTTTTTAGTAGATTTCGTAGGAGTCCTAGATGTGAAAATGACTGTGTTGAATGAACTCCACTTGCAAAGAAAGGTTTTACAGAAGTACTTAGTACCGTCCCTCTACTTTATCAGAAAGCCATGCAGCCTCAGTTGGAAAATGTCCCTTGGGTTTTCATCCAGCTCGAAAATTCTATAATTTCAAAAGAAATTAGATTCCTACTAACCCTCTTCTGCTCACTGTAACCTTTGCCACAGCTCTTTGTAGTTTGAGGCAGAACCTTGAAAAATGGACTTCATTTCCCATTCTCTTTCACTTGGATTTTAATTAAAATGTGAATTATCTTTATGTGTTAAAGAGAATTAAAGACAGTCTGTACGCCACACATTTTTATAGGGTTGGGGATGCAAAGATAACGAACCTGATTTCAAGCTGCTCCAGGTCCAGGACTTTTTTGGTACAGACAAATGAAACCTGATGATAATACAGTAGGGTAAGCATTGTGTTTGAGACAAGTAAGGTGCACTAAGGGACTGGAGGGTGTTGGGTTGCAGCATCTTGAATTCAAAGGCATTGTGAAAGTATAAATTCCACTGCATTGTTTAAAAAGAGATTAGGTGGTTCTTTGGATTGCCAGATTTCTCGAACCCTTTTTAAATGAGACTGGGACACTCAGTGGATCTTTCTGAATCCAAGTGTTTTCACTGATGACATGTATCATCCCTTCTTTGAGTTCATCTGAAGAGTTTAATGAAGGGTAGAATTGGCTAATGGTTTTTCAGCCTTCATCTATAAAAGGCAAACAACTAACATTTACTGATATGCCAGGTAGTTGCATAGGTGGTTTTCTATATGAACTCATTTAACTTTCACCACTATGTTATGAGGTTAGGACTTTTCTCATGCCCACTTTAGAGATGGAGAATGGAGGTGAAGAAATGTGTACAGCATGACCAAAGCTGGTTCAAAGTAACCTTACCTACCGTGTCTAAAAAAATGCACCTAAAATTCAGATATGATCCTGTCACTCCAGATTAAAGCCTCAATGGCTCCCTCCCTTTGCCTAGGCTCAAAAGGGTAAAATCCACTGTCCTTAGTGTGACATCTTGGGCTTTCAGGTGTGACTACTTCTCCATTCTCATCTTTTGCCTTCTCTTGCCTTTAACTATGTATTTCAGCCATACATACTGATCTCCCTTAAACCTTTTTTCGTATTTTTGTCTTCGTCATTTTAAATTGCCTGATATGTACTTCTCACTGCTCTGCTCTTGGCAGATTTAGCTCTACTGTCACTCCTTCTAGTAAGTTTCCTCACTAGCTCCAGGTCAGTGGTAGTGCCTGTCCTATACTTGGCAACCTGTGCATCTTCATGACTGCAACTTACCACACTGGGCTGATATTTGTTAAAGTGTTTCTCCCCTGTAGAGTCTGTGAACTCCTCATGCCTTACTCATTCTGACATTGCCAGCGTCTGGCATAGTAAAGCAGATGTACATAATAGTCACTTCTAAATATTGTCAATAGTCCTCATCATTATTTTTAGAAAGGATCAGACCCAAACCTTCTAAAGCAGAGCATATCTGTTTAAAACCACAAAAACTTGCAGAGAAAATCTTCCCAGATTTACAATTTTGCATTTGCTGGTGTTTGTCATTCCTTGCGGTCAGGAATCTGCAAGGAAAAATGGCTCTATACATGAATCACATTATGTATCACTTTTTTTTTTCCTCTCTCTCTCTTTTCAATGGTCTTTTTCTCTACATTTGTAAAAGATTACAGGTTCGGAAATGAATTCAGAAGGCTTAGAGAAAGTAGCCCGGGGAAAATGAATAAAACTGAGCCTAAGATAAAATTATCAGGCTTGCCACTTTTTCAATCTTGACCACCAGAATAGACTTTAATAAAAATATTTAGGTCTGTGTTCCTTTCTGATTTATTCTCAGGTCTTTTTGATCCAAAGATCCATGTTTCCTAACTGGTGAGCTAGAAGCATGGTATTTCCCTTAAATGGTAGACTTTAAAGAACTGAAAATAACTTCAAAGATTAAATGAATGTGTCATAATATGATAGCTGCCATTTATTGTTTGCTTGCCATGATGAGCACTTTACATTTCTTGTAACATTTAATAATCACAGTTCAATGAAGAAGTTGCCATCATTATTCTCATTATAAAAATAAGGAAATGAACACTGAAAAAAATAAAATTAAGATGTTAAAAAGATAATAATAATAATAAGGAAATGAGGCTAAGAGAGCTTAGGACTTTGTCCCAGGTCAATGGCTAAAAGAGGCAAACCTCAGACACTAAACCAGTTCTGTGTGATTCCCAAGTTCATGGTCTTCATTACTTCACTGAATACACACTTACAGACATGTTTATACACATGCATATGTGAAAAGCCAAAAGATTTTGTTCCTAATTGAGTATTTAAAGCTATAATGGAAATATCAAAAATTTAAGTTTTTCTTTCATATGAAAAGTCCATGTTGACTCTGGTCAACAAATAGAAAAGAAACAAGGTTTAAAACACTTATTTTAGCCTCATCCCCAAAACTATGACATTCAATTGAGTTCAATTTCAAGAGTGACTTTAGCACTAGAGTCAGTGGGGAATTAGACTGATATTTTATTCCTGATGGCCTTTGAGGTGTCTAACTCCCAGAAGCAAGACACAAGACTCACTGTCTGGTTTGTTTTGCTTTGTTTTTATTTCAGAACTTGTCCGCCCAGCTGTGGCTCACTGTTCAGTAATACCGCCAGCCTCCTGAAAAATTCAGTTCACTCTTTTCCCTGATTAGCAAACCCCCTTCTCCCTTCTGCTCGGTTCATCATTAGTTTGATCGTATTTCCAGATACCTGACACCCTGTCTTCTTATCAGGTACAACTTGCTTTCCCTTAACCTACATTGTTGAACGTTAAAGATTTGGAGCATTACAACATTATTTTAACTCATGCCACTAAGCACATTATTCTTTCAGTTGTTATTGAGTAATAAATCACTCCGTGGCCTTTACCCACTGCAAAGTTTCGAGTTAACTATTAAGAGCATATTCTGAGATGCCTTTTGGAAAATAAAATCTTCCTCTGCTTGTTTACTTGTTATCTCATTATACTGAGAGAAGGAGAAAGATCAGTGTAGTCTTTGAATCAAGTCAGATGGGTTGGTATGAAAAATTAGGGATCACTTCTTAGGGAAAAAAATGACAAAGCTTTGCTATTCTGAACAATCTGAAAAATCTATTATGTTGTTGATATCTGCTGAGGGGAAAGAAGCATCCGAGAAGAAAGAGTCAAATAGGAAATGTTTCTAAAAATTCCTTCTTCCTCCTCCCTCCCTCACTCCCTCTCTTTCTTCCATTTAAATCATCCATGTTATTACCAGTTATTAGATGTCTACTATGGATAAAGCACTGTGCAAAGCTCCCAGATAGACAGAATAGAGACACAAAGATTAATCAAACTTAGTCTTAGCCTCAGATTGTTTTTATGATACTAGGGGAGGCAAAACATACAAAGCAGAAAGGTGACTACAATTCAAGGTGGGAAGTGCTCAGTGCCATAGGGAGGCACAGGTATGCATATAGAAGTTCAGATGAGAATTCTTCCTACTGGGAAACCTGGGAATCTTCATGACTGTGGCACCATTTGAACTGGAGTCCTAGAAAAAATAGGAGTGTTGGGATGGGCCAACATTCCAGGTGGAGGAACACAGAGAAATGAGAGAAATCTCATGTTTCCACCAGTTCCTTCCTTTCTGCCCCATGCCTCTGGACTTTGAGGCCTGCATTCCTTAAGCCCTAACCTCTTCAGACCCTTTTCCATTCAATTTCCCAGATCCAAGGCACTTTTCTGTTTTGGATGAATATTCAGGACCTTCTAGGGGACTAACTACCTAATCTATTGATTTGTCCACACTAAAATATCACTAGTTTTCTAAATCATTCATATACTTATTCATATTTTGACAGGAAATTCTGAGTTGTGAGTTCAATTTTACACACATAGTATTAGATTATCAGGTGCCTGCTGTTGTTTTTGGGGAAGGAAGGAATATTTTCAACATTCCCTCAGATTAGAGAGAGCTCTATCATCAAAGCTAACCTGGCATTCCCTTTGTCAAATGTTATTGGGCCCAAGAAACCCAGAGCAGGAGCTGTCTTTTGTGAGCAAGATAATTTGCATGTAATGAGTTCAATTATTTGGTAGACAAATGTTGGGGGGGTAGAAATACAAGGTTTATATGGGGTACCCTGTAGTTTGAGTCAAATAAGGCTTAGAAATCTGCTCTTTCTACTGAGTATTAAGAAAACAAATTATCTCTTACAAGTTGCATAAATCTGTGTTCCAAGAGCCTCGTGGCTCAAAGTGTCTGTCCAGGTATTCTAAAAGGATGCCTTATTTTACTGTGAGGGTATAAGGAAGGCAAATAGATGTTTCTTAAAATTCCAAAGTTAAATTCCTTAAATAACGTTATGTACCATGTGGTATTTGTAGGATATTTCTCCTCTATAAAACTGCCTTCTGGCTTATCCCTCTCACATTAAAATGTTATCTCAACCTGACCCTGTGAGATCCTGCACAATCTGGCCTCTGTTTATCTCTTTGTTCTTCCTCATGTCCTGTCACTCTCTCCGTGGCTTTAATTGCTTTAATCACGTCAACTTTCTTCATTGACTATAGTAATTTCATTGTTTCCTTGAGGTTTTTGCACTTTCTCTGTCTTCTGCCTGGAGGGGTCATCTCTTAGCTTGTGGCTATCATCTAATATATAGTAAGTGGGGAGATTTTACTACATACAGTAATCATTAATTAATACACCAAGTGTATTAACTTTAGCTAATACTAATAATATTTATTCTCTTTTTGACAAAGTTATTTTTTCCCCCACATCTGTTATCTCACTTCAATGCATATCTGAGCTGGAAGGCATCTTAGAGACCCAGAGTGGAAAGGAATTCTTGCGGTGTCACATATATCCCTGTAGTGGGTCTCTTTCTGATATAACCAGGTGCCTTACATCCTACACAGGAGAAAAACAAAAGGGAAAAAAAAGCTAAAAGCAAAATCTATCTTAATGCCTTAAATTCTTCCTTTGCCTCATGTTAACATTAATCATAACGAACTTCCTTAAAAGCTCTTCTGTTTATTTTATCAATGTTTTTTAATTATGTGAAGACGTGACAGAGCCATATCTCAGTGTCATTTTAATTGGAAGTATTGATGTCTAAAGTTGCTCCCTGCTGGGAAAATTTTAATTATGTTCCGCATATCCCTAATCTGAATGGTTCTGTGGTAAATTGTAATGTTTTTCCTAGCTATCTGTTTCCTTTCCACCCTTAAGAGGAACACACATCTGCAGCCTTTGTCACATCACTTATAGTGCCTTCTGTAGATACCATTGGCAATATTGGCCTTGTAACTTGCTTTGGCCATTGGTATGTGAGTGAATAGGATGTAGGTGGCATCCAAGCCAAAGCTCCCTGCTACTAGAAGAAGCATGTTGTACAAAGGGGCTGCTCTCTTATCCTGATGTTCAGAATGGGAAGACATGTGGAGCAGATTTGTCATAGACCTGGAACAAAGCTTGAATTGACTTGCAGCCTTCATGTAATATGTGTAAGAAACAAATGTTTTATTTTCATCATTTTGATCTATTAAGAAATGTTTAATTCATTTGTTAGCATAGCATATCTGAGTAATAGAGGCTCAAGAAAGTATAGCAAAGAGTTACAACAGCTCAAGGTTGAAGATACATCAGAGGTCAATGAGTTCTGGCCTCTATCCAGAATGGGAGTTACTACGTGGAGTAGCATATCAGCCACCAAGCCATTCACTGTTTAAAGTTTGTCACTCCCAAGAAGCTATCTTATCAACTGCTCAAGCATTTCTGAATCTCAGTGTGTCTAAATGATACCTCGATAATGTTGCTACATCTGTGACAGCATCTGAGTTGTGCCTTTCCAATAATTACTAATAATTTCTTTTTAATTAATTTTTATACTTGAATGAATTTACAAAACAAGGATACGTTGTTATTACTATCAGAAATGTGAACCCAATTCACTTGCCTTAAACAGAAGATCGTTAAAAATACATACATACATACATACTATAGATATAAAACAAAATTATTAGTTCTAGCTATGCTAAATTCCTGTAGCTATAGGCCTTTTTCTGTTAACAAGAATTATTAGGAAGGATTAGAAATTGATCTCTACTCCTTGTTACTAGAAAGATGAAAAAGAAAGTAAAGGGTAACTTACTGTGTGATTGGGGGCTATACAATCTGTGCCTTTTTGTGGGCCATCAGGAAGACACAGCAGAAAATAGAAGGATGAAATAAAAGGAACATCGCCTCTCTCAAGGACAGTTAATCATCAATGAACCCTTTTCAACAACTTCTTTTATAATAATATATTGATATCATGGGGATTGACTTTGATGAAAGATGATCAAATTCTAATTTTGCTTCTACTTGTATATTATCACCTCTCCCTGAATTTCTAACTCTTTTTTTTCTCCAGGGAAAGCCTTTCCAGGTCATTCAACTTTTCCTTGTGTGCTATGCTTTCTATGACTCTCTGTCAGTCTAGTCTCCCTCTCCTGGCTGTCTTCTTGTCGTTTCTTTCAGTCTTGTGCAGAAGTAAGCAGAACTCATTTTTGAACAATTGTTCTGGAAAACTCTTGTGTAAAATTCACTATTTTTTTTTTCTGTCTCTCAAATTTAATTAGAGACATAATGGGAGACTTTGGACTAATAATCAAAAGACTAATAATTGATTCTCTCTGGCACAATGACAAAAATCCTTCCCTTTCTGAAATAAGACTTTTCCTGAAACTTTTACTATTAGCTTTGGGATCAGCAGAATTTTAAGGTGTCCTAAGCCCAGCGCTAGTTTTATTTTAACCATTCCATTACCGAGAGGGCATCAAGACTGCTGTTCCTACAAATTGCCTTCCTGTTCCCATTCAAGAAAAAATGCAAATCAGTTAAGTAAGAGATTTTAGCAGTAGGACTTAGTCAAATAGAGTAGTGAAGCAGGACAGTTTCACTGTCAGGGAAGAACCTATCACGCCACCTGGTAGACTCTTTTGTAAGTAAAGCTATTAGACTCTCAATTTGACTTGACAATGTCAGCCACAGACATGCTAAATTGTCACACTTCTCTAGCAAAAAATCCTGAGCAGTAATCCTTGAGTTAAAATAGCCTTCAGACCTCTCTAGCTACCACGAATTTAACTGGACTCCTCTGCAGTGAATGCCTGATTAAACTCCCCTGTGCGTGCACTGGGAAGGAGTCCGTTCTTCACCTCTGCAGATTGCTCATTAGTATTGTATGTGTGCCTTACCAGTACCACTGAAGAGGGAAATAAGCAGTTCAGCCAGTTATCACATTACAGCATTGAGTTCCCCTCAAATGGCTTTGTTTTAGTATTTTCCTTAATATTTCCCTCCTAAGCCAAGTAGAGTGATATAAATAGTTAGGGAAATAAATTAAACTGATTTTCTACTGGTGTGGCTTGCTGCCTTTTACTTCTTCATAGCTGCTTTTCTGGCTCCTGGCTCTATGGTCTTGGACAGATGTACCTGTCCCTTAACTTCTTCCAGCCTTAGTTTATTCCTCAATAAAAGGGGAATTTACAATGCCTTCCTCCAAAGGCCATTGTAAATATTCAGTGAGAGGACATGTGAGAGACTCCTAAGTTACTGCCTAGCACATAGTAAGTGCTCAATAAATGGTGTTTAAATCAGAATGAAACTGTACAAAATATTAAATTGTGTTCCTCTAATGTGAATGCCTTACAGGTAAAGTCTGTCTTGATTCAAAGAGCCTATAAGGCCTTCATAAAGGGCTTATGTGCATTATTCATCATTTCTATTCATACAGGACTTAATGACTGTGGGAGAGAACTCAGAAAAGAGCAGTGAAAATGATAAAAGGTCCATAAGGTCATTGCTCTGAGGAAAAGGTTAGAGGAGATGGGTTCTTTAATCTGGGCAGGTGAAGATTGCAGCATGACTTAATAATGGTCTTCAAGCATGATTGATGTTAGTAACTAAAAGAGTAATGGCAGGGTTGCATTAAAGTGGAAACACATTCTATCACTCTCCCAAGACCTGCTGGGTATTTCCTAAGAGCACAAGCAGATGAAATAGATTCCTCTTGCTTCTAAGAGTAGGTATTGAGGCTGGAGTCAAGGAGAAAACTCCCTTACCTTCATACTTGTCAGAGGCAGGCTCTGGATGGCTGGGGGCTGGGTATTTTTGAGACTCATGGACTTTAGACAATTTCATGACATCTACAGACTGTGATCTTGTCTCTTAATCTGGGCTAAGCCCCCAATGCTAAGAACAGTGCCTGACTCACAGCAAATGTGCGACAAGTGTTTGCTAAAGAGCTTTTTTTCTTGTCTTTTGAAAAATGGAGATACTGTGCTACCCTTAGTGTTGATGCACATGACATATGCTAACATGGCAAATACTAGCTTTCTTTATACAGATTTTGTAGTGGTGGTGGTAGGAGGACAAATTGCATGTTAGGAACTGGATAACTTCTGTTTTCACCAAATTTTGAACTCCATGAGGGCAGGTTGCTTACTCTCCCGTGTTCAAGCTCAGTGGCCCTCAATTGTGGTTGTACCTGGGGTGCCTGGGTGGCTCAGTTGGTTAGGCAGCTGCCTTCAGCTCAGGTCATGATCCCAGGATCCTGGGATCAAGCCCCGAATCGGGCTCTTTGCTTGGCGTGAAACCTGCTTCTCCTTCTCCCATTACCCCTGCTTGTGTTCCCCCTCTTGCTGTCTCTCTGTCAAATAAATAAATGAAAATCTTAAAAAAAAAAATCATGGTTATACCTTAGAATTTCCTGGGGAGCTTTAAAATAAACTCTGAAGCCAGAGACTCAAACCAGACTATTGGAATCCAAATCTCTGGGCACTGCTGTTTTTTACAGGGTACAGTCAGGTTTGTGAATTGTTATTCTAGCTGAATGCAAAAACAGAACTAGAGAGTAGTGGGCAGGTCGCTGGTATGTGTTATAGTCCTTATCTTAACAGTTGGGAACTCTTGAAAATTCCAGAACCATCCTGAAAAGAACAAAAGTGTAGTTTATTTAGAGTACCTTGGAATTTTCTCTCTCTCTCTTTTTTTAAAGATTTTATTTATTTATTTGATAGAGAGAGAGAGATCACAAGTAGGCAGAGAAGCAGGCAGAGAGAGGGGGAAGCAGGCTCCCTGCCAAGCAGGGAGCCCAATGTGGGCCTCGATCCCAGGACCCTGAGATCATGACCTGAGCCGAAGTCAGAGGCTTTAAGCCACTGAGCCACCCACGGTCCCAACTGGAATTTTTTCTTACCCTTTTAACACTGACTCTCCATGGAGAAGGGACACCGGAAGGTTCAAGGTAGTCTCAAACTTTTGTTTTTCACACCCTCCCATTTTAACTCATCTCTCATATAGATGATAAAAACTGCTTCTTTTAAATCTGCACAAAGAAGGAAGGCTTTTTATACCCGTCTTTTACAGAGTTTTATATACTTCTTGACTTTTATGCCAAACATTTGCAGCAAAGATGTAAACATCTCGTTTGTTCTGGAGCCAGGAGCAGCAACTCATGCTGAGGGTATTACATTACCTGGTTTTATATGCCAGGTAGATACCTGAATGTCTCCTAGGGCCACAAAAGTCTGTAGACCATAATGACATGGATGGTTAATATCTGGAGAATCTTAAAGGATGGATGAGCATTTAACAAACAGATAAATATCCCATATTGGATGTTCAAAATAATTAGGAGAATATTTAAGAAGGGTAAAAGAAGTGTGCCTGCAGCTCAGGTATTCAGATCATTCTGTCTTAAAATAATTACCGAAATTTTGGCAGTGAGGGGAAATGGAGAGGTGTTCTTTCCGCTCCTTTTTATCCTCATAATTTCCTTAGAATGTGACCACGCTTGTCACAAGGGTTAGTTACTAGTTGGAAGAACATTTACTTAAGAATCTAATACCTTTTCCATGAAAAATACCGCTCAGTTGCAATTTACCCCTGCAAGAGTGTGTGGCATTTTTTTGTTTTGTTTTGTTTTTAACCTCAGGAACATGCTATTTTTAAAGGAGTATTATTAAATGAAAAGAGAACAAAGCAAAATTGTCACACAACTTCTAAACATCAGAAAATTCACTTCAGTATACCCCTGGATTTATAGATCCCGTTTGATGAATGGTGGCTGGCTTTATCATGCTTCCTATTAAGCTTCTATAATGTGTGTGGAGAGTAAAAGAATGCCTGCCCTTCCCTTTCCAGCACTCTGTTCAGCAATTCTAATGAGTAGCTGTAGGACAGTTGTTCTGTATTGATGGCCCAAATGAAAGCCAGATTCAAGTGCCTTTGAAAAAAGATCAAATTAACCTTCTGTTAGTGTGAAAGAATTCCACTTGTTTAATTACTTAGAGGCCAAATCACTTTAGCATGAATGTGGTCAGAAGGGCTGCTTCCAGGTAAAGCCAATGTTTTATGTGCATTACCCCATACTTCAAAAAAAGAAAAAAGTAGCAAAAATTTCTTGTTTGAGGCACACGCTAATACAAGCTTCCTACAATGGACACCTTCAACAACCTAACTTTAATGAATTGTTACACAGGGTTGTTTGTGGTTATCAACTGACATGTAGGTCTGAATCTCCCGAGTACAATGATCTAAATACTGTCAGAATCAGAGGTGCTAGTTTGGGCAGTAATTTGCCAACTGGTTTAGCTATTAGGTAAAAAGGCTAGTAAGGCAATTCTGCGCTAAGTATCAAGATTTTTCAAAAGTCTTCACACCTTTGGAGTCAGAGTCAGGATTCAGTTTGTAAGAGAATTCCTAGGGAAACGGTACAAACCAGTATTTATATGGAAAATGTATCTTGTACTTCTAGTTATTAATCAAAAGAGAACAAATGAAAAGTGAACAGTGTTTTTTAGCATTAGGTATAATGAACTAAATTAGCATGCCCAAATAATGAAATATCATATGATTATCATATTTTGGTATAATGTTAAGTAACAAAGGTATGAAATGGAATGTATGGCATATACCCTCATTATAAAAGAATGCATACAAATGTTAATAGTAGTTGGCTTGGGTAGTGGAATTTTTTTTTTAAAGATTATTTATTTATTTATTTGACAGAGAGAGAGAGAGAGAGATCACAAGTAGGCAGAGAGGCAGGCAGATGGAGAGTCCCAACTGAGCAGAGAGCCCAATGTGGGTCTTGATCCCAGGACCCCGAGATCATGACCTGAGCCAAAGGCAGAGGCTTAACCCACTGAGCCACCCAGGTGCCCCTGGGTAGTGGAATTTAAGGGAGATTTTCCCTGTTACTTTTTCTGTTATATAAATGTCCAAGCTTTCTACACTTTTTCTTCCATGATGTTAAATGATTCTCTTACTTTTTTCCTAAAACAGCAACAAGGAAGAAAACACTTGCTGATACAGAAAATTTAAACATGAGCACCTAAGGAGAAAAATAAAATTCATTTCCCTACACCCTCAGAAACCACCCTCATTTTTTTCCATATAGACATGTGCTCTATACTTTTTCTTTTTCTTTTTCTTTTTCTTTTTTTTTTGAAGGTATTTATAATGCTGGGTTATCCTGGGCAACTTTTTTTTGAGGGTTTTTTTGTTTTTTTGTTTTTATTTGACACAGAGAGAGAGATTACAAGTAGACAGAGAGGCAGGCAGAGAGAGACGGGGAAGCAAGCTCCCCGCTGAGCAGGGAGCCCAATGCAGGCCTCGATCCCAGGGCCCTGAGATCATGACCTGAGCCGAAGGCAGAGGCTTAACCCACTAAGCCACCCAAGTGCCCTTTTTTTGAGTATTTTTTAAATTTCTCTTTTTTCCCCCATTTTTTCATTTCTTACTGTAGCTGGACCTCTTTCCCTTGTAACCACCTAATATACACAGTTACAAATATATACTTCAAGATTATGTAGGTAGAAGTTTGTGTTTATATACACCTGTGTTTGCATTATGTACATACATATCTATGTATGTATGTAGATGTGGTATCTATGTCCATATAACCTATGTAAGTATATATTATATTTACAAATGTATGAATAGCAATATGGAGTTGCCAGTATTCAACTGCTTTTGACTTAGAAAAATGCAGCTTTATATGATATATTCTTCAAGTTAATAGATTCATTCATTTTGAAGGTATTAAATGGCATTCCATGGTGTGGACAAACCACAGTTTACTGAATCTTTTACTTATTGATGAGGTTCACTTTGTTCTCAGTAAAAGCAATGGTCCAATAATCATCATTGTACATATATTGTGAATACGCAGAGTTTTTATACCTAAGTGATATATTTTGTGTGTGGTAGAGACGTTTACCAGAGCTATTTACATATATTATTAACAAAGACATTTTAAATAATATTCTCTGGTATTTATAAAACTTTTAATTTTGTCCTTTTTTGGCTAAAATGTAAAAAAATATCCTAAATAATAATGAATAGCGGTCTTATCTGACTTTTTAAAAATTTTTTAACAAATCTCTTTATCCTTTAAGATTGCTGCTGCTATTTTTTAGTAGATAGACTTTAGCACAGATAGGTTGTTTTCTAATTCTATTTTGTTTAGAGTTTTTATTTGGAATAGTTACCAAATTTTATCAAGTGTCCTTTAAGCATTTATTGTTTTAGAATATTCTTACAAAACAGCATTTGTAATTCATTAATGTGTTGAAAGCCATATAAAGTGAACATTTGTGAATAAACCATCCAACTTAAAATATAAAGAACATTACCCATAATTTGAAGCTATCTTATTCTTGCTCATTGCTCACTATTCTCTGCTTTTGTCCATTATCCTTATGTGCAAAGTCTTTTCAGAATTGTGTATTTATTATTCCCTTGCATTTAAAAATATATAATTTCAACACAAATGCACAAATAAATATATGTTTTTGATCTTCAGAAAAATGGCATCATACTATATATTTTGGAAACTAGGCACACATCCTGCCAGCTAGTAATCTTATTCTTAAGTTTATCCTAAAGAGGCACTTACCAATATGTGTACTGGAGATACATAAGACCTATATCCTCAGTATTATTTATAATGGGAATAATCTGGAAGCAGTATAAATATTCATTAATGGAAGAATAGGTGAATAAAGTATGGTATATTCACACCGTGTAATATTAGAAATTAATATAAATTAACAGTAGTGTAATTATTAGAAATAAATAACAGATATTTCCACAAACATGGATGAATGTTATAAAAGTACTTTTCATTGGAAAAAAGCAAGTCATAAAAGTCCCATCTACTGATTTCTCTCCCATAGTGAACTGAGGTTGAGGACTGTGTTGATTATTTTATTAGTGATATTGAATCATCTATTTTATTCTTTGAATAAATCTACCTTATTCATAGTGTATTAATTCTGTTCTTTTTAAAAACTTTTAAAAACATCTTTATTGAGATATTCAAATACCATGAAATTTCCTATATGATGTCTATAAGTCAGTGGGTTTTTCATATAGTCACAAAGTTGTGCAACCATTGCCAATTTCTAATTTTAGAATATCTTTATCTCCCCAAAAAGAAACCACAGATCCATTAAGCAGTCACCTCCAAAACCGCTTCACCTCAGCCTCTGGCAAAAATTACACTACTTTCTGGCTCTCTGGATTTGCCTAGTCTGGTATTCTATTTTAATAGAATCCTACAATATGTGGGCTCTTGTGTCTGGCTTCTCTCAGTAAACATGTTTTTCAAGGTTGATATCCATGTTTTAGTATGTATCAGCGCCTCATTCCTTTCCTTGGCCAAATAATACTCCAGTGTGTGTGTGTGTGTGTGTGTGCGTGTGTGTGTGTGTGTGACATTTGCTTATTAGTTCATCAGTTAACTGATTTTGGGATGGTTCCATACATTTATTATGAATAAAGCCACTATAAATATCTCTGTCCAAATCTTTGTTATATATATATACACCTATGAGTAGAATTGATGAATCATATGATAATTCTACATTTAACCATTTGAGTCACTACCAAACTGTTTTACACAGATGGCTATCCCATTTTACATTCCTACCAGCAAAGTATAATTGTTTCAAATTCTCCACATCCTTTCCAACACTTGTTACCTGTTTTGATTATAGCTATCCTAGTAGGTCCGAAGTGGTATCACATTGTGGTTTTGGTTTGCATTTCCCAGATGACTAACAAAGTCAAGAATGTTTTGTATGCTTTTTGGGTATTTGCACATGTTCTTTGGAGAAATGTCTATTCAGATCCTCCCAAGTTTCTGCATGTAATATTAATATATTAAGAATTTTCATGTAAGAATTTAGAATTTTCATTCGTATATGAGCTGCTCTATGGTTTTGTTATTTATCTATATTTGGTGTTGATTCTTTATAAGCTACATTTGAGAACTGTCATGAAAACATATGTTAAGATTCATTGCTTTTTAAAATGCCAGTAAATTTGTCTATACAGTCACTTGATCTTAAAACCTTTGAAAATAATAGATTTTTTTCACTTTTCCAATCTCTTCTAAGATGGGTTCTTCTCAGTACTTCTTTTATGGACAATTATGGTAATTAATACTTTTGAGAAATTATCCATTTCCTAATAATTTACAAATCAGTTACCAACAGTTTCTCATGTAATTATTTTAATCTTTTAATAGCTATGATTATGTCCCTTTTTCCATTCCACGTTGTATTGATGTTTGCTCTTTCTTTGTATTCATAATTAGGTTTCTGGGAGTTTCTTTCTTTTCATAGATCTAGTTTTTGATGTATTTTTGTTCTTATTTCAATCTTACAAATTTTAGCTATTAAACTGATTCTTTCTGTTTTCTTGTTTTATTTAAGATTGTTTTTATTTGTTAAGAAGATAACCAACATTTTTTTATTTAAATGTAGACCTTTTTCTCTACTCACATCCCACAATTTTTTAAAGGTTTCGACTTTTTGTTTTCTGGGTAGCTCACGATTTCGGGTTTAATTTTCCATTTGGTCCAAAGCTTGTTGAGGAAAGTCTTTTGAAGTTTCAGGTAGTTAATCAGTATTAAAGTGCTTTAAAATCCATTATTTCTTATTTAATTTGTTATATTATAAAATATGAACTAACAAACATTTGTTTTAAAAATATTTTAATATTTTATTCAATGCCAGAGACCTAATCAACATTGTATCTCTCACAGATAAAATATCTTACTGATTTATAAGCTATTAAGTATATACAAAATATATAGTATATACACATATAAACTGATTTTTTGTAATCAATATTTTTCTTATATATATTAGATCTCTTTGGTTATTAAGGGTGTATTGTTTAACATTTTCAACAATAATCTTTTGTTAAATTCATTTGTGTTCAATACTTGAATTTCCTCTTTCCAATTATTTGCTTTGTTTTATGCTATATCCAGGTATATACCTGTAATAAATATATTCTTTTCAGGTTTTGCCTTAATTTTTTATTTTATTGTATCTTAAGTTTTATTCTTAAATTACAACTTATCTGATATCAGTGTTACTACTAGAACTTTGTTTGCATTGCCTGGTAAGTTTTGGCCTGTCATTTTAAATCTTTCTTATTTTACATTTTAATGAAACAATACAACCACAGGGACAAATACAAAGAAAAGTACAACAGATGCCCATGTACCAGGATCCTTTTAGTAAATATTTAATATTAATATTTAACTATATTTGCCAGTTTCTTTTTACCAAGAATTACAATATTGAAAATTTGGTTAAAATTGAAGTTCTTTTTGTATTTCTTTTTTCTTTTTTTAAGATTTATTTATTTGAGAGAGAGACAGAGCTTGAGAAGGGGGAGGGGCAGAGAGAGAGGGAGAGAAAAATCTCAAGCTGATTGCCGACCCCAATGCAGGATTCAGTGTCATCACCCTGAGATCATGACCTGAGCCAAACACTCCACCGAATGAAAAACCCAGGTGCCTCAGTATTCCTTCTTAATCCCATTCCCCCTACACTTTTCTCCCAAGAGATAACTACCTTCTAAAAGTGACATACATTCTTCTTGCTTATATTTTTATTATTTTAGTACATGTATATATGTATGTTATCATAAAAGTATATAGATGTTGTGTTTGTATTTAATCTATAAGGAATCATGTATGTTTATCTACAGTTTTTTAAGTTTTATTTAAATTTCAGTTAACACACAGTGCAGTATTAGTCTCAGGTGTACAATATAGTGTGATTCCGCAATTCTATACATCTTGTGGTCATCATCATGACGAGTGCACTTCTTTTGTTTTTATTTTTTTCTTTGTCTTTTTTAAAAAAAATTTAGAAAAAGAGCATCCATGAGCAATGGGAGAGGGGCAGAGGGGAGGGGGAGAGAGAATTTCAAGCAGTCTTCAAGCTCAGCATGGAACCCACTGCAGGGTTCAATCCCACCATCCAAGTCAAAAATCAGGAGTGGGACACTCACCTGACTGAGCTGTCCTGGAGCCCCATGAGAAGTTGACATCTTAATCCTCATCACCTATTTCAGGCATCTCCCCACACCCCTCCCCTCCAGGAACTATCAGTTTGTTTTCTGTAGTTAAGTTTCTTTTTATTTGCTTCTCTCTCTCTCTTTTTTTCTCCCNATCAGTTTGTTTTCTGTAGTTAAGTTTCTTTTTATTTGCTTCTCTCTCTCTCTTTTTTTCTCAATTGCTTTACTCAATTGTTTTGTTTCTTAAATTCCACATATGAGTGAAACCATCTGGTGTTTGTCTTTCTTTTTTTTTTTCCTTTTTTTTTTTTAAGATTTTTTATTGATTTATTTGACAGAGAGAGAGAGGTCACAAGTAGGCAGAGAGGCAGGCAGAGAGGAGGAAGTAGGCTCCCTGCTGAGCAGGGAGCCCAATAAGGGCCTTGATCCCAGGACCCTGAGATCATGACCTGAGCCAAAGGCAGAGACTTGAACCCACTGAGCCACCCAGGTGCCCGTGGTGTTTGTCTTTCTCTGATAGACTAATGTCACTTAGCATAGTACTCTCTGGCTCCATCCATGTCTTTGCAAATGATAAGATTCCATTCTTTTTTATGGCTGAGTAATATTCCATTGTGTATATATAACATATATGTATGCTATATGTACACACTACCTCTTCTTTATCCATTCATCAGTCATTGGATACTTGGACTTTTTCCATAATTGGGCTATTGTAGATAATACTGCTGTAAACTTTGGGATATATGTATCCCTATGAATTAATGTTCTTGTAGCCTTTGAGTAAATACACTAAGTACTGCAATTAATGGGTTGTAGGATAGTGCTATTTTTAAGTTTTTGAGGAACCTCCATACTGTTCTCCAGAGTAAATGCACTGATTTGCTTTCCCACCAACAATACAAAAGGGTTCCCCTTTCTCCACATCCTTGCCAACATCTGTTTCTTGTGTTGTTGATTTCGCCATTTTGACAGGTGTGAGGTTATAGCTCATCATAGTTTTGATTTGTATTTCCCTGATGATAAGAGATGTTGGGCATCTTTTCATATGTCTATTGGCCATCTGGATGTCTTCTTTGGAAAAATGTCTATTCACATCTTCTGCCTGTTTTTAATTGGATTATTTGTTTTTTTGAATGTGAGTTTAAGTTCTTTATATATTTTGGGTACTATCCCTTGATCACATATATCACTTATAAATATCTTCTCCCATTCCAGAGGTTGCATTTTACTCTTATTGATTGTTTCCTTTGCTGTGCAGAAGCTTTTTATCTTGATGAAGTCCCAATAATTCATTTTTGCTTTAGTTTCCCTTGCCTAAGGAGGTGTATCTAGAAAGAAGTTGCTACAGCTGACATCAGACAGGTTATTGCCTGTGTTCTCCTCTACGATTTTGATAGTTTCAGGTTGCATGCTTAGGTCTTTCGTTTATTTTTGTGTATGGTTTAATAAAGTGGTCCAATTTCATTCTTTTACACATCACTGCCCAGTTTTCCCAACAGCATTTGTTGAAGAGGCCATCTTTTTTCCACTGGATATTCTTTTCTGCTTTGTCGAAGTTTAACTGACCATATACTTGTGCATCCATTTCTGGGTTTTCTCTTCTGTTCCATTGAGCTATGTGTCTGTTTTTTTGCCAGTGCCATACTGTCTCGATCAGTACAGCTTTGTAATAGAAATCGAAGTCCAGAATTGTGATGCCTCCAGCTTTGGTTTTCTTTTTCAAGGTTGCTTTGGCTCTCTGGGGTCTTTTGTGGTTCCACACGCATTTTAGGATTATTTGTTCTAGCTTTGTGAAAAATGCTGGTGGTATTTTGATAGGGATTATATCAAATGTGTATGGCTTTGGGTGGTATAAATATTTTGACAGTATTTGTTCTTCCACTCCGTGAGTATGGAATGTCTTTCCATTTCTTTGTGTCNCTTTTTCAAGGTTGCTTTGGCTCTCTGGGGTCTTTTGTGGTTCCACACGCATTTTAGGATTACTTGTTCTAGCTTTGTGAAAAATGCTGGTGGTATTTTGATAGGGATTACATCAAATGTGTATGGCTTTGGCTGCTATAAATATTTTGACAGTATTTGTTCTTCCACTCTGTGAGCATGGAATGTCTTTCCATTTCTTTGTGTTGTCTTCAATTTCTTTCATCAGTGTTTTATAGTTTTCAGAGTACAGATCTTTTACTTCTTTTGTTAGGTTTAATTCCTAGGTGTGTTATGGTTTTCAGGACACTTGGAAAGGGGAGCAATTCCTTGATTTCTCTGTTGCGTCATTATTGATGTATAGAAATGCAAAAGATTTCTGTATGTTGATTTTGTATCCTTTGACTTTACTGAATTTGTTTAACAGTTCTAGTAATTTTTTGGTGGAGTCTTTCGGGTTTTCTACATAGAGTATCTTGTCATCTGCAAATAGTGATAGTTTGATATTTTTCCCTGCTGATTTGGATGCCTTTTTATTTCTTCTCATTGTCTGATTGCTGAGGCTCAGTCTTCCAGTGCTATGTTAAATAACAGTGGTGAGAGTGTACATTCCTCTCTTGTTCCTGACTATAGAAGAAAAGCTCTCAGTTTTTCCCCATTGAGGATGAGTTTAGCTATGGTTTTTTTTAATATATGGCCTTTAATATGATGAGGTATGTTTCCTCTATCCCTACTTTCTTGAGAGTTTTTATCAAGAACGGATATTGGACTTTGTCAAATGCTTTTTCTGTGTCAGTTGAGAGGATCATATGGTTCTTATCCTTTATTTTATCAATGTGGTATATAGTATGTTGTTTGATTTGTGACTATTGAACAATCCTTGAAACCCAGGAATGAATCCCACTTGATGGTTGTGAATGATTTTTTTGAATGTATTGTTGGATTCAATTTGCTTGTGTTCTATTGAGAGTTTCTGCACCCATGTGCACTGGGGATATTGGCCTGTAGTCCTCTTTTTTAGTGGTGTCTTTACTGGTTTTGGTATCAGGGTAATGCTGGCCTAATAAAATGAATGTGGAAGCTTTCCTTCCTTTTCTATTTTTTGGAACAGTTTGAGAAGAATAGATATTAACTCCTCTCTTAATGTTTGGTAGAATTCCCCTGTGAGCCATCTGGCCCTGGACTTTTGTTTGTTGGAATTTTTTTTTATTACTGATTCAGTTTCTTTGCTGGTTATCAGTTGGTTCAAATTTTTTATTTCTTCCTGTTTCACATTTGGTAGTTTATATATATGTTTCTAGGAATTTATCCATTTCTTCCAGGTTGTCCAATTTGTTGGCATATAGTCTTTCTTAATATTCTCTTAAAATTGTTTGCATTTCTGTGATTTTATTTACTTGGGTCCTTTCTTTTTTCTTTTGAATAAGTCTGATTAGAGATTTATCAATTTTGTTAATTTTTTTCAGAGAACCAGCTCCTAGTTTCTTTGATATGTTCTTTTTTTTTTTTAGTTTCTATATCATTTATTTCTGCTCTGATCTTTATTTCCTTCCTTTTACTTTTTTTTTAAGATTTTATTTATTTATTTGACAGAGAGATAGAGAGTACAAGTAGGCAGACCTTCTGCTCTTTTAAGTCTTCATTTGTTGTTCTTTTTCTAGTTCCTCTGGTGTAAGATTAGGTTGTTTACTTGAGATTTTTCTTGCTTCTTGAGGTAGGCTATTGCCAAAAACTTCCCTCTTAGGACCACTTTTGCTATCCCAAAGGTTTTGGACTATTGTGTTTTCACTTTTATTTGTTTCCATGTATTTTTTAATTCTTCTTTAATTTCCTGCTTGACCCATTTATTGTTTAGTAGCATGTTGTTTAACCTCCATGTATTTGTAGTCTTTCCAAATTTTTTCTTGTGGCTGACTTCAAGTTTCATAGCATTATGGTCAGAACAGGAACATGGTATGATTTCAATCTTTTGTATTTGTTGAGGCCTGCTTTGTGACTTAATATGTGATCTATTCTGGAGAATGTTCCATGCTCATTTGATAAGAATGTGTATCCTGCTGCTTTAGGACGGAACGTTCTGGATATGTCTAGTAAGTCTATGTGGTCCAGCTCAAAGCTTTTGTTTCCTTGTTGATTTTCTGCTTAGATGATCTGTCCATTAATGTAAGTGGGTTATTAAAGTCTTCTATGACTATATTACTATCAGTTCCTTTATGTTTTTATTGTGTGTGCTCCCATGTTGGCTGTATAAATATTTATAATTGTTATATCTTCTTGAATTGTCCCTTTTATGATTGTATAATGCCCTAATTTGTCTCTTGTTACAGTCTTTGTTTTAAAGTCTACTTTGTCCGATATAAGTATTGCTATTCCAGCTCTCTTTTCACATCCTTATGTGTTATACATGTTTCTGCACCCCCTCACTTTCAATTGGCAGGTGTCTTTAGATCTCAAATGAGTTTCTTGTAGGTAGCATCTAGATGGGTCTTGTTTTTTTGTGTTTGTTTTTGATTTTTGGTTTGTTTTTTTTTTTTAATCCATTCTGACACCCTGTGTCTTTTGATTGGAGCATTTAGTTCACTTATATTCAAAGCAATTATTGATTGATATGTATTTACTGCCATTTTATTACTTGTTCTGTCATTGTTTCTGGAGAGTTTGTCTTCTTGCAGGACTGGTGTAGTGGTGATGAATTCTTTTAACTTCTGCTTGTTTGGGAAACTCTTTGTCTTTCCTTTTATTCTCAGTGTTAGCTTTGCTGGATAGAGTATTCTTGGCTGCAGATTTTTCCCATCCAGAACTTTGAATATATTGTGCCACTCTTCTGGTTTGCCGGTTTTCTGTTGAAAAATCTCCTTTTAGCCTTATGAGTTTTCCATTGTAAGTTAAGGAGTTCTTTGTCTTGCTGCCATTTAGAAATTTTTCTTTGTCACTATATTTTGCAAATTTAATTATAGGATATGTTGGTGTTAGCCTGCTCTTGTTGATTTTGTTGGAGTTTTCTGTGCCTCCTGGATCTGGATGTGTTTTTTTTCCACAGACTTGGGAAGTTTTTTGCTATTATTTCTTGAAATAAATTTTCTGCACCTTTTTTTCTTTATTCTTCTTTTGGGACTCCTCTCCTACAAATGTTGTTACATTTGATGGAATCACTGAGTTCCCTACATTTATTTTTGTGTTGCAAAATTCTTCTTTCTCTCTCTTGTTCTGCTTCATTATTTTCCATTATTTTGTTTTCTAGGTCACTAACTGCTTCTTCTGTTTCTTCTCCCAGCCTGCTGTTCATTGCATCAAGCCTATTTCCTATCTCATGTATTGCTTTCCTCATCTCTGATTGATTCTTTTTTAAACTGCTTTATCTCTGTCATCAGGGTCTCACTGGTGCCTTCTTTTTCCAAGCCTAGTGAGTGTTCTTATGATTTTTGCTTTAAATTCTTCATCAGACATGTTATTTATATCTGTTTCACTTAGACCTCTGGCCATGGCCTTATCTTGTTCTTTCATTTGGGAAAAATTCTTCTGTGTTGGCATTTTGTCTAAGTCTCTGCTTTCTTCTCTGTGTTAGAAAAGCCAATGAGGTCTCCTACTCCTGAAAGTAATGGTTTTATGAAAGAGAGGTCATGTAGTGCCCAGGGCATAGTGCTTAAGGGAATGTCTCCAGTGCGTGCTGTTTGCACTCTGCTCTTGTGTTTTGGCTGCTCTATCCCTTAGGCCAGTTGTCTACAGAGGCTCTCTTTGTCTGCTCTTGGCAGTGTTTGGTCCCTGGCCTGAATGTGGTGAGTTTTAACTAGGTGTGCTCTGGTCTTCCTGTGAAATGAGACCTGATACCAACTCCACCAAAACTGAGGCCCTGCAGAACTCTCAGGTTGGGAAACATGATGTGGGCATGGGTTTGTGCTGGTTTTCTGGGGAAGGGGCCAGCCTCACTGGAACTAAGGGTAAGCTTGATTAAGAAGGGCTTGCCAGCTGAGTGCAGGAGGTGGGCCTTTATCTAAGCAAGTTAGGCAGCCAGCTTAGGTGTTGTACTGCTTCCAGCAGGCGGCTTTGTGTTTATGCTGAGGGACAGTGGAGGGAAATGGTGCCAGCCAGCTTCTTTGTTCCAGGAGAAGTATTTCTGTGAAGGCTGCTTCTCAGGGACATGCTCCAAGAAGAGTGAATGCTGTCTTCCCTGTGTGTACCAGGCATTCCTCAGATCACTGCTTCCATGATGTCTGCCCCTGTGTTGTTTGTTTGCCTTCACTCCAGGAATAGCATGGTCCCCTCTGGGCTTTATCTCAGCATTGCTCGCTGACCTTTAGAACTCCAGGCTTTATGCTCCCTGGAGCAACTCCCTGGTTGCCAAAACTCGTGAAATTTAACCCCTTTCATTTTCTACTCCCTTGTCTTTGGGGTATCGTTCTTATGTTTTTCCGGTGTGCTCCCCTCTCTCCTGCCATTCTGTGTGACCATGGCTCCCTCCTCCTCACAGCACCCTTGATCCACTTCTCCTTTCAACCATGTCTTAGAACTTCCTATCTTTTTGATGGGGCCTCTTCTCTCCCTTTAGTTGTGGAGTTTGTTTTGTCAGTCTTCAGGTCAATTTCTGGATTATTTAGGATGATTTGTTAGTTATCTAGCTGTGTTTGTGGGACAAAACAAGCCTAAGGTCCTCTTACTCCCCCACCATCTTGGGCTTTTTCTATCTACAATTTTCATTCACTGTTTTTTTAGTTATATACATATAGGCACATGTATTTCTAATAATATGTTTTAATTGATGTATAATATCCTATTTCAAGTAAATATTTAGTTTTTATTTTTCTAGTGATCAACTTTTAGGGTGTTTCCATTATTAATATTATAGTGTCATAATTAATATCCTGTGGAAGTCCCCTTGTAAGCTTTATCTTGTGGAAGTCCCTTCGTAAGCTTTAACTATTGAAGCACTGGGAGGAAGATTTTTCTGCTGGTCAACTCTACTTCTCTTCACCTTGGCATGAAACGATTCAGTCCTCCAACTCAGCTTCTCATGATTCTCAAGGACAGGGAGTGGCAGGTGCTTCAGGGTTATTGGCATAAGTCTAAAAAAGTCCTTCTTCCTATAGGTCCAAGGATCTTTGAATACCACAGGAATCACTGTGTTTTCATCCTTTTCCCAGGGCTACTCAGCACGAGTCTAATTACATTTCAAACTCAGGATGGGAAAGCATATGTCCACAATTTAAGTTGGGACTCTAGATCCTGGCTTAGCTTGCTGACATCTACGAGGACCTGACTAGTTGCCATAACCAGACCTGCATTCCTCAGGAGAAGACATAGGTGGTTGGATTAGACTTAAGAGAGAAGGGAAAAAGGATATGTTTTGGCCTTTATCTTTCTAGAATCTTTTCTTCCAAATTTTATGTAATGATGATTTGCTACTTTGATCTGAAAAAAGTTAAAGTAAATCAGTGAAGGATTATCTTCTTTTTTGTGGCATCCACTTCCCCAGATAATTAGCCTGATTAAATACGACTACTTAATAAGAACATAGTACTTTCAAAACCTTATGGAATTTGGGCTTTCACCTCTCTTAAGAATTCTTACTTATGCTACTTTAAAGTATACTGCCTGACCCAAAAATACTTCCAGTAATGATAAATCTTATAAATAGTTTTAGGTCGTTTCTCAATTCTCACCAAGTGCTAAAGCAGTATTGCATCTAATTATTATGTCCCTTTAACTTGTTTACTCCTCATGGAAGCTTTATTTTAGGAACCCCACCTTTATGGCTTGCCCTTTATGGCTTTAGTATTTTATTTTCTCCCACGATATTTATAATCAATCAGAACTGCAATTTCCAACAGTTTGCCTTGTCATTGAAATGTACATACATTTGGGTGGCAATTATTTATACTTCCTTTTTATTTCTAATACCCAAAACCACTGCTCTAGTCCTAATATGGGGTTTGTCCATGTTACCTCTGTTGTAATTTATCCTTTTTTACAATGATAAAATACTAATCTTCTTACGGTATTGGAAAGTTTAGATAAAATATTATGTTTATAAATTTTTTAGAAGTTGTCTACAAGATATTTCAGACATCTCATTTGAAGTTAATTCTTACTCTGTAAAGAAAGCATTTATTTTCTCCCTTAGAGGAGAGAAACTGAGATCCAACATCATATTTATAATTCTAAAATATATCACAGGACTCCAACTCATATTTTCTGACTTTTATTTTAGTATTGTTTCTCTCCCCCATGTCAAATTCTAATGCACAGAATGTTAAAATAGTTTACCTATTATAAGTGGTTAATTTTTGTCACTAGTTGTCCCCATGGTACTAGAGGATGTGTTTTTTTACTGTTTGCCATCTATGAATATTGTCATGGAATAATATTTTAAAGTCCCTGAAACTAAATATAACTCTGCCAGTATGCCTAATATTTAGGTCTTCAAATGTGGTATGTATGTGTGGAGGGGTATTTTAGTGAGTTTCTTTTAATGATAATGATATCTCAAAACTTGTCCATGGTTAGAAATTTTTTATCTCTATGGGTTTGGCAATTCAATGATGACTTGTTCTATTTCCCTATCATTTTCCTCCTCTTCCTCCTTCTTCTTCCTCCTCTCCTCCTCCTCCTCCTTCTTCCTCTTCCTCCCCTTCTTCTTCCTCTTCCTCCCCTTCTTCTTTTCCTCCTCCTCCTCCTCCTCCTCCTTTCTTCTTCCTTCTTTTGTCTTTCTTCTTCATGGAGCTGGGCATGGAGTTGAATGCAGGGCTTGAACTCATAATCCTGCGATCAAGACCTAAGCTGAGACCAAGAGTCTGATGCTTAACTGCCTGAGCCACCCAAGCTCCCCTCCCCTTCATTTTCATTCTTTTTTCTTTCTTTTTTTCTTTATTTTCATTCTTAGTCAACTAGAAAGCCCCTGAGGATGTGTTATTTCATACTGGCATACAGTGGCAGTGATTTTCTTGCATGTGACCAGGCATTAGGTAAAGGTTGGCTCACATTCCTTAGATACCATGTATAGAACCTTACATTAGCAAGTTACATAGTAGGGCTTGCTTTTTCTTGGTATTTATTAATATGGAGAATGTTGTGACAGCTATTTAATTTCATCTGCATATCTCAACTGATNAGAGAGAGAGGGGGAAGCAGGCTCCCTGCTGAGCAGGGAGCCCGATGCGGGCCTCGATCCCAGGACCCTGAGATCATGACCTGAGCTGAAAGCAGAGGCTTTAACCCACTGAGCCACCCAGGCGCCCGAGGATGTGTTATTTCATGCTGGCATACAGTGGCAGTGATTTTCTTGCATGTGACCAGGCATTAGGTAAAGGTTGGCTCACATTCCTTAGATACCATGTATAGAACCTTACATTAGCAAGTTACATAGTAGGGCTTGCTTTTTCTTGGTATTTATTAATATGGAGAATGTTGTGACAGCTATTTAATTTCATCTGCATATCTCAACTGATTATGCTGTGAGGCAAAATAGCAGGAAACTCCCTTATTTGAGGGAACCCAACAAAAGAATGTGTAATTGACTGTGGGCAATGATATGTGCATTGTTGGGATGTAAATTAATTTATCCCATCTGCTGTAATTTCTATAAATCTGTCAAAAATGACAAAAAAGAGTTACAGCTTATTACTTTTTAGCCAGTGATGTTTTGTAGTAGGTCAGGATCTCTGCTTTGTGGCCTTAGTTCACCATTTACCTGAGTAATGATCTGTTTGTGATGGGGTAAATGGAGTAAGTGGAGTAAGACATATACAAATAGTGTGCAGGAGCCAATATAGTTACATATTATAGCTCCTCTTATTGCACCTCTCCCTTTGCCAATATTTTGTACTTTTCTTCCAAGACCCAAAAGTTTAATCTTTTCTAACATCAGCCCTGGATAAAGCTCATTAACCCTCTTGCCCTCCTGTCTTTGGGAAATAGTGACCATAGGTTTGAAATCCTCTCTTCTTATTTTATGTGTTGCCTGCCAACTCTCCCAGGAACAGAACTTGCTGAAGTTTGGGAAGACAGATGCTGGTGGCCTCTGATTTACATTGACTGATTTCCTACATGTGCCACTCCATTGATTTATTATTAATAATATTATAAATTATGGAAGTACGTGGTATGATCAAAATTCACAAAGAATGGAGAGGTGAATAAGAATTATCAGTATAGTATAGGAGGATGCTACTGTGGATAAGTAACTAGTCTTGATTGAGGGATCTCTATGAATTATCTGGCACTGGGTTAGATGGGAAAACTGAGGAATAAAGAGGACACATGACAGGGACGTGGCAGAGTTGTAGTAAGATCTTCAGTTTTTAACATCCATAATCTTTCCATTGCAAAATACTAGCACAGGGGTGCGTGGATGGCTTGCTCGGTTGAGTGGCCAACTCTTGATTTCTGCTTAGGTCATGATCTTGGGGTTCTGGGATCAAGCCCCATATTGGGCTCTGTGATCAGCAGGGAGTCTGCTTGAAGATTTTCCCCCTTCCCCTCTTCCTCCGCCCCTTCCCCTGCTCTCACGCTCTCTCTCGCTCTCTCCTGCTCTCTCCAAATAAATAAATAAATAGATCTTTAAAAAAAAAAATACTGCAGGAAGCATGAATTTGCTTTAAAGACTGATTACTGCATTTATTCTCACCCTGATTGTTGGGACTTTCTCCACCAAGCTCAGGCAACTCTATTATCATCAACATTTACCATATGGCCCTGGGGAAGTTAAGTACTCCTGGTGTTTCTGCAGCCTGATTCATCAGAATCTTTTTCAATTTAATTTTGAAAGAAGTTCTGCCAAAAATCTCTCTATTGCCTTTTAGTTCCGTGTTCTTCATAGTCTTCCTGCATCTCAGACACTTGAGGTTTAGGATCCTTTTGCAAGCAGATACATCACAGTGACACTTTCTGGCTACATACCCGTAGTATGACTGTGCAAGGAAGTAACAAAACTGGTACAGCATATATGCACGGTTTTCCTCCTTGAGCAGGTCATTGGAAATCTGTCTGCTATTTATGTTCATAGAGTAATTCCTTTTCTGGTCTTTGTTCCCAAAGAAAGAACACACAAAGCGTATCTTGAATGATAAATAGGAAATTGAAGGAAACAGGAATGAGTATGAAGAGAGGCTCAGATTTCTGCCAGCTCCTCAGAGTACATTAAGATTCCCCTCTCAGGGCGCCTGGGTGGCTCAGTGGGTTAGGGCCGCTGCCTTCGGCTCAGGTCATGATCCCAGGGTCCTGGGATCGAGGCCCACATCGGGCTCTCTGCTCGGCAGGGAGCCTGCTTCCTCCTCTCTCCTCTCTCTCTGCCTGCCTCTCTGCCTACTTGTAATCTCTCTCTCTGTGTCAAATGAATAAATAAAATCTNAAAAAAAAAAAAAGATTCCCCTATCAACCACATTTCAGTCAAGACATAGGATTTAAGACGTGTATAAACCAGTGTTATAATCAAATAAAGAAGTGTGTTTTTCAGTAAAAGAAATAAGTAATTCTGAATATTTCTTGTTCTATCATACTTTTGCTGTGTGTCTTGGGCAAGTCCTCATATCTGTATGAACCTCAATTTCCTCATTTTTGAGAATCTTCCTTAGGATTATTTTAAAGTACAGTGGTAGAACATGAGTCAGTACAGAACATGATACTTGATGCAGCCTCTTTCCTTTGTCATAAGCATATGTAAACTACAGAGACTGAAAATGATGATATCGAAGTTTCCTTGAAGTTCTAATATTCCTGCTAACCTCTAGACCTGTGATGTCCAAAATGGGAGCCAGTAGCCTACCATTCAAAATAAGGCCGGTGCAACTGAACAATTTAATTTTTCATTTTAATTAATGTGTTCAACGTTCTAAAACTGATGCACTGTAAAATATTTTCCCTTTAGCGCAACTTTATTGTGCTTAGACTANGGTCCTGGGATCGAGGCCCGCATTGGGCTCTCTGCTCCGCAGGGAGCCTGCTTCCTCCTCTCTCTCTGCCTGCCTCTCCGCCTACTTGTAATCTCTCTCTCTGTGTCAAATGAATAAATAAAATCTTTTAAAAAAAAAAAAAATAAAATAAAATAAAATAAAATAAAATATTTTCCCTTTAGCGCAACTTTATTGTGCTTAGACTACCTTTCACTGTATTGCATCCTGTTAAGAAGATTGTCATTGTTACAGTATGACTGTTGGCTTCGATGTTTCTAGTGGCTCATGAATAAATGTTTCACTTTGATTTCATGTTGAAATGATAATAGTTTAGATATATTGAATGAAACAAAAGATATTGTAATTAATTTAACTCCTTTCTTTTAACTTTTTAAATGCGGTTTCTAGGAAATGGGAAATTCCACATCTAGCTCATATTATATTTCAGTTGGACAGCACTGCTCTAGGTAGCTCTGGAGGATGCCTCGACATGAGGGTTGATATGTGCAGCCCAGAAGACAGCTCTGTGTAAGTCTGGAGACTTAGAGGAAATGTCCCCTTTGTGTGCTTATTACGAGGCTGGGGTCAATCCCTTACTCCTTACTTGGTCCAGTTCCTTATTGGAGAGCTCTCAGGTAATAGATAACATTTACATCACCCCTCAACTTGATTAACTGAGTATAAATCCACTTATTTAAGAGCTAATCTCAGTCAGTGAGACCCTGCAAATAATGCCTAATTCAGACTCTGCCTCACGATTCCTCAGATTCTCCGTATGCACGGTCCTTCCCTTGCCCAATCTAGTTCTTAATTTTGGATTCTGTTTCATGGGTATGATGCTTGGCTCTTTTTCCTGTTTTTTGAAATCCAGTAATTAATCCTTGAACCCACTTCGCCTCCATATTTCTCCTTAATTCCAACTTTGGTATTATAATGAACACTGTGACATTACCGAGAGACATGTCTTATGTCCCTTGCCTAGTGCTGGATCCAGGAACTACTGAGCCGAATGTTCAGCAGGGATTTTTCTCTTGCCCAAACCACACTAAATTAGTAAATAACTTGTGGCTTTTTTCTTTCTCACTGTGAGAATGTGGGCTCCATGAAAGTTCTGTGACAGCTGGGACCTTGTTTGTCCTCCAGGGCTTAAAGCAGCCGACTGGCATATAAGTGTCCAGTAGATATTTTGACTGGGTAATTGGAGGCTAGGATGGTTTTTCCTAAGTGCATATAACTTTTAGTGTGCTAATACCATCGTAATAATAATTCACATTTGTCAAGGGCTTTGTAGTTGACACATGCATTCACATCCATTATCATATTTGATCTTCACATCAGCACCATACAGGGATTATTTCATGTTCTGAGATGCAAAGGCAGAAGCTCAGAGAGGTGAGTAAATAGTGGGGCAGGAGTTGGAACTTCATGTCTTTTGATCACAGACCTATTTACTTTCCTCTACTTATGCAGCTTCTACCGTCTGACCCAGTGTTTGCGCATAATTGAATAAACGTGCAGGGTGCCTTTGTTATGCTTGTCTTAATTAACTTGATGTTTATCACGATGTCCCTATACTAGGCTATGAGAAACTTGGTTTTCAAAATTGCTGATTCTCTCTCTTCCTATCTTTATCTGAGTCATGTGCATTTGGTCATTTTTCTGCTTTTCCTCTGGCTTCCGGAGAGCATATTTTAATTTTAATTTCAAATTTGATTTTTACTTATTTTAAACTCTTTCACCCTCTAGCATGAAGCAGAGATGCCAAAGTCATGTTCAGCTTCTCATTCTTGTCTCTCCCCAGCCTGCCACCAGATGCTATTGATTCCACTCTTGAATCCCTCCTTTCTGCACACTCTATGGGTAACACTCTTGATATCTCTTGCTGATTATTTCATTATGGTAAGATTGAGAGTCAAAAATTTTCTATACTAAAGATTTTTCTAAAATTATCAGTAAGTGTCTTGATAAATGAGCTAAAACTTCGTTGTCATACTGGCTTTGGGATGTCACCTCACATGAGGTCTTCATCTGTTCTAAGGCTTCCTAGATGATTTTCCTGTTTCCAACCAGTCCTCCTCCAATCTTTGCTAACCCATGTCTCCAGAGTGATCTTTTCACAATAGAAATGTGATTGCCACGCTCCTGCTGCAAAGCCTTTGGATGAATTTCCACTGTGTACATGATTAATAGTAACTAAACTCCAGTAGAACTTCAATCATGTTCTTTTGTAGAGGAATCCCATCCTATCTTATCAACTCTCTCTCTTCCTCACTTTACTCCTCCTTAAGCCCTGTATTCTACAATGTTTCCTGAACAATCTGCATTTTTTCCTGCATCCAGATTTTTTACACACTGTATTTCCTGGGCCTCTCATGCTCTTTTCTGTCCATCAGGTAAAATTCTGTTTGCCTTTAAGGCTCAGCTTAGATTTCTCACCCATGCGATCTCTCTAACTCTCATCTCTACCGTCCAGTAGCTCCCCTTCTAAAATAACTTGAATCATCCCCTCTACTTTAACTTCTAGAATACTGATGTAATTGTCTATTTCTCTTCCTTCAGACCATGACATCTCAAGTCTGGGGACCATGGCTTTTCTCTGTGTGTGTTCTGTGCCTTGTTTTTCATCCTAGTAACCTTTCAGTAAATGAATGATTGACTAGAGTTTGGAATCCTAAATTTTCCCTAGGTGCACACTAAAATTCCAAAACCATCTAGTCAGTGCAGGGCCACCAGCATGCCAGAGTCTCATAATACAAATATCTTAATATGATAAGACAGACTGAAAACCGATTTTAAAAAAATCATGCTGGTGCATGTGTGAAAAATATACTTTTGCAAAATAAGTGTACTATCTTAGTGATTTTTTAGAAAGATCAGCTTTCAAATTGGGTTGGATTATTATACTTTAAAGAATTGTTGAGGAGCTAAGATGACAGAACCGTAGGAGGACCCTAGGCTTGCTTCATCCTTCAAACACAGCTACATAAATATAAAATCATTCTGAAGACCCAAGAAATCAATTTGAGAACAAACTGCACAACTATAGGGAAAGAAGAGGCCATACCATGGAAGATAAGAGGTGTGGAGACATGGTTTTGCGGGAGAAATGGATTTCAAGTGCTGTGAAGGTAGCCCTGGTTGTGGAAAGAAGAGAGAGAGAGAACGAGATTGGAGCACATGGGGGACTATACAAGGAAAACACTTCCCCGAAGTCATTGACTGGGAAAACAAGAGGGGCTGATTTTCAAGGGTTTTTGTAACCAACAGACTAGAGTTTTAGTGGTCCATGGCATGGCTGGAATAGAGCCCTGAGGGTCCTGCAGTGCTCTTGTAGAGAAGACCAGCAGGTAACCCCGGGGGCAGATGGCACAGTCTGAAGATAGCTGAAGACAAACAGGGAGAGAGACAGTTCCATCTTCTTGGAGCACATCTGAAAGAGGGGCCTTGCCTCTCTGGGGACTACAGAGCCAATGGGTAATATTTCCCTCCCCTGTCCCTCAGCATAGGTGCAGAGACACCTGCTGAGGGTGGTTTACCTGGCACTGGCTCTTTAGCATGATTTGCTCCAAACCCCATGCTCCTGTGCTCTGGTTTTGACTGCCTTTCTGCATCACACCTACCTCAATCCCAGCATCACCGGATCCTCCCCCAGAAGACCAGCACAGGTCTCCACCACATCAGACTCAGATGAGACCTAAAGACACCTGCAGATTGATAGCAAGGTGGGGAGAAACATTTATCATGCAAATAGACATCACAAGAAAGCCAGAGTAGCAATACTTATATCAGACAAACTAGATTTTATTTTTTTAAAGGGAAAGAGTGCAAACATGGGTGGAGGGGCAGAGAGAGGGGAGAGAAAGAGAATCTTAAGCAGGCTTCATCCTCAGTGCAGAGCCTGATGCAGGGCTCAATCTTACGACCCTGAGATAATGAACCGAGCCAAAGCCAAGAGTTGGACACTAACTGACTGAGCCACCCAGGTGCCTCTGTAAAGAACTTATAAAACTCAACACCCAAAAAACAAATAATCCAGTTAAAAAATGGACAGAAGACATGAACAGATATTTTTCCAAAGAAGATAACAGCTGACTAATCGACACATGAAAAGATACTTAACATCACTCATCATCAGAGATATACAAAAGTACAATGAGATATTACTTTACACCTGCCAGAATCATAAAATTAACAACATAGGAAACCACAGATATTGATAAGGATTCATAGAATGGGGAACCTTATTACACTGTTGATGGGAATGCAAACTGGTACAGCCACTCTGGAAAACAGTATGGCAGTTCCTCAGAAAGTTAAAAATAGAAGTAGCCTAAGATCCAGAAATTGTGCTACTAGTATTTACCCAAGGATACAAAAACACTGACTCAAAGGGATGTGTGCACCCCGATGTTTGTAGTAGCATTGTCAGCAATAGCCCAATTATGGGAAGAGCCCAAATGTCCATCGACTAATGAATGGATAAAGATGTGGTATATGTATATGTATACACGTGTGTACACACACACACAAACACACACACACACACACACACACACACACACACACACACCATGGGATATTCTTCCACCATAAAGAATGAAATCTTAGTATTTGCAAGGACTTGGATGGAGCTAGAGTGTATTATGCTAAGTGGAACAAGTCAGAGAAAGACAAATACCATATGATTTCACTCATATGTGGAATTTAAGGAATAGATGAACATAAGGGGGAAAAGGCAAACCGGAAAAAAGACTAGACTATAGAGAACAAACTGAGGGTTTCTAGAGGAGAGATGAGCAGGAATATGGGTTAGATGTGTGGTGGGCATTAAGGAGAGCACTTATTTGGTGAGCACTGGGAGTTATATGTAAGTGATGAGTCACTCAGTTCACCTGAAACTAACTAGCTGGATTTAAATCAAAACTTGAAAAAGAAAAAAAAATACTTGTCTACAGCCATACCACCCTGAACGCGCTCAATCTCGTCTGATCTCGGAAGCTAAGCAGGGTCGGGCCTGGTTAGTACTTGGGTGGGAGAAAAAAAAATACTTGTCAATTTGGCTGTCATTTTCTAATTTATGAATTTATTTTGCCGTTCTCAGAAAACTTAAAGCAGCCTGATAACGGCAACCTAGAACTGCAGTGGCACAGTTCAGCCTGGTGTTCAGCATGGTATCATCCCCGACTGACCCAACCGTTCACAGGCCCACCTTTTCCCCAAGTCATGGTGTTCAAGCATAGTTGGGATGATGTGTCTGTGACTTTCTGGCCTAATGGGTCCTAGGACACTTAAGAATAACACTGTATAATGACTTTGTACTCTTAGTAGGAGCTACCTTTTAAGACTCTTGAAGCAGGATCTGAAGTAAAATGGCCTGTGCTTTAATCCAGCTTTAAGGTGTTCTCACTGTATGATTTGGGACTTTCATTTCATCATCTGGAAAATTAGGCAGACACTTCATGCAATTGATAGAGAAACGAAGGAAGATAATATATTCAAAGCATACAGAATTGTGAGCATTATTATCTCAAAACACTTAACTGATCTAAGTCCATTAAATTCTAACCCTGGAGAAAGGCATTAGGTTCAGTCTAATGTTTCCTACTATATAACCCTGTTTGTCAGTCCTTAGTATGGAGGAGATAGTTAGTAAGTATTTATTGAATAAATGCCATGATTTTTAGGATCATGGCCAGAAAGATAGTAGACGAGGGGTCCTTTCAATGGCTGCACTGTCATTCTGTCTTACCAAGGAAGAAATGGAAGAAGAAGAAGACAGGGCTATCACATCATATATTGAATACACATTATTTCCCAGGCATTCTGTTAGGTGGATTCATACTGTATATATTTAATCTTCACTCTGTCCATGTAATATGTGCTCCATACTTTAAAACACAAATAATCAGGCATACACTAGATCAAAGTCACATTTTGGAAGAAGCAAAGTCAGAATTGACTCAAGACTACTGAGTTCTTTCCATCAAGTTAAGTGCCTGGGACATCCTGAACACAATGCATCTTCAGTTTTCTAAAATTTTTTTCTTCTTCACTGACTATCTTCCCTTCATATGAAAAAACATATTGCAGGGGAAAAAAAAGTTTGGATTCATGTTACATTGGTGCGGGAGAAACCAAAGTTTAAACATTAGGTTAAAGGGTTTTTGTTTTATTTTGCTTTTTAGAGATTTATCCTCCTGGGGTATCTGGTGGAAACAAAGTCTCTTCTTTCTGGAGGAACTCACCACCACCTCTGGTCCCACCAGGTTCCCAGATATAGCGCCATTGAGCACAATCTGCCATTCAAAATTTCTAACTAATATGAATGAGAGTCAGAAAAATAATAAACAATAGATGACATGTACAGGGGCTTCAGAAAATAGAGTTTTAGGTCCCAACAGATATTTCAGGAATTATAATAGGTTATTAAGTTTGTTGAATATAGATGATGTGGTTTTTGAGGTACCTCAGACCTTTTGTGAGTGTAGAAGGCTATAAAATTAATGATGAACATGTACAACTTATGAAGTTAACAAAAATAATCACAGAACAAAGCAGAGTGAATCAAAGAGAAAAAAATGATAAAAATAAATAAAATGAAAATATCTAAATCATCAACACTAAAGTTATCTTTTTGAAAATATTTTTTTATAAACCAAATCCCGGTAGCACTAATTAAGGACGAAGGAGACAAGGTACAAAAATAATCATGATTAGAAGTAAGAACTGGTACTTAAACACAAATACCACAAATATTTCTTTTAAAATAATAATTTTATATTATAATTTGAAAACTTTCATGAAATGCACATATTAATGGAAAAATGTAATTTGCCAAATGACTCAAGACATTTTTTAAATGAATAGACATATAACAACTAAAATTTTCAATTAACTAAAAATCTGTGTTCACCTAGACATACACATAGATACTCAAAACCCAAGTACAGATAAATACCAGCAAGTCCAGTTAAGTACCCAGGAAACATATGCTGCTCATCTTTACACGATATTCCAGAGAATAACAAAGGGGAAATACTTCCCAATTTCACTTACTATAGATAACATAAAGTTGTTACAAACTACATAGCATCAATTTAATAAAGGAAAATCATGGTTTCGTATTACTTATATTTTAAAATTCTCTTCTGAACAAATGTAAGTAAAGCAACCTGAAATGATTCTTTTAAATCTCACAAACAGGTTGCCTTTATCCTAGAAATTCAAGGATAATCTAGTAGTACTTAAATATATCAATATAATTAATTACATTACACGATACAAAGAAAGAAATATGTAGAATCATCTCAACGAGAAAAAGCTTTCAATAAAATTAATTCACTAAGTTTTTTAAAGAAAAAAACTTAGCAACAGAGACACAGAATCTGAAAACCTATAGCATATGTCATATTTAATGGTAAATCAATAGAAACCCTTTTAAAAACACAAAAAAAGGGGAAAGATTGAAAACCATTTTACATTAGCATAATTTACCTTCTGTTCATCAAAAAAACTGTCCTCTCAAAAAAGTGAGGAGTGCCTGGGTGGCTTAATTGGTTGTGTGTATGACTCTTGATTTCGGCTCAGGTCATGATCCTCGGGTTCGTGAAATCGTGCCCTGTTTTGGGCTCCACACTCAGTGGGAAGTCTGCTTTGGAGTCTCTTCCACTCCCCACCGTGCACTCTCTCAAATAAATAAATCTTTGAAAAAATGAAATTATAAACTACATAAATGGAGAGAAGATATTTGCAAAATATATAAACCAACAAAGGTAATATATAGATTATATAAACAACTTGTTCAGATCTATATAAAAAATGGACAAAAATTATAAACATAGCTTACAGAAACAAAAATCCATAAACCTATGGAAAGATGTTCAGTTTCACTAATAATCAGGGAAATCTAAATAAAACTGCACTGAAATACTATTACACATCCACTGCAGTAACAAAACTTCTGACAGTACCAAGTGTTGCCAAAGACATGAAGCAATAGGAAAAATCACACACTTTTGCTGGAGCATATATTTATATAAATTTTGAGCACTTTGGAGTCATTGCTTTACTTTGGTAGAGGTGACTGTGCACATACTCCCTAACCCAACAATTCCACTTATAGGGATATATTTGAGGAACCCTTGGACACGTACACAAGAACCCAAAACAGGAATGTCTATAACTTCATTGATTATGATTGCAAAAATCTGGGAACAAAATTTCCATCAAAGAAAGGATTAAGTAATAGTATAGAAATTGAGTAAATTAGGCTTACTCCTCTCAACATCAATAAATGTCAAAACAATGTTAAATGATAAGAGGAAGTTATAAAAATGTGTGTGCAGCCTGATTCCATTTACATCATTAGAACACTGTGTGTTGCTTAGGGATTCTTACATAAAGAGGTACACCGGAATAATAAAACTGCACTCACAGTATTGGTTAGTTCTAGGAAGATATGAGCTGATAGCCTTATGGAGTGGTCTTCAACTGTATTAGTAACTTCCTTAACTGAGTGCTGGGATATTGATGCTTTTATTGCATTATCTTTTATGCTTTTAGATTATTTTAGCATTTCATAAAAATGACAGGCATCTATATAAGTGAGCAAAAAGGATTATTAGTTTTCTCATTGCCTTCATGGTAATTAAAATTAATTCCACAACTGCTGTGGGTTGCAAGTACAATGTATATTATTAATCCTTGGGTTTGATCTATTAGAAATGGCGGTGAATGCATGTACACAGTGATAACCCATGAACCGAAAGTCTCATTGAAAAGTCCAGGGACTGAGGCCTAATTAACATCTCAGGCACTTGTGTTGAATGACAAGACCTCTCCAGCCCTCTAGGAGGGGCCCAGGATGACTTTACATGAGTCTGTAATGTCAGTGAATGCACGACTGGTCACATCTTGTTTCCAATTATAGATCATAAGCCATAATGGATGCCTTTTAGAAATTGTATTTATAAATGTGCAGAGAGGCAGAGAATAGTGGCTGTATTCTATAAACACCATAAATAACCATGCTGGAGTGGAGCACAGAATCCAAATGCAGTTTAGATATTCTCTATGGAATTTGTAAACCATTTTCTTAAGCACAGCTGGGAAAATTCCCATTTCTGCCCTTTACTTGAATTATGTAGAAGCATGTAGAAAAGCTCAATTTAGTCTTTTTTCTTGGTGTCAATCTTGCCCTTCTCACAATTCTGTGGTTCAGCTAACACACAAACATTTGTTGAGAGCAAACCTTAGTACAGTTTCAGCAGACAAATTGCAGTTCGTTTGTTCTTACCCAGATCTGCCCAAACGCTGTAATGCAGCCTGGCAAAACAGCTTTAAAGTGTGGTATGAATTCTTGGAGCACAAAAAGATACACCTGTGTGTGAGCACTTTTTTAATATATCTATTTTGAACCCTCAAGAGTTCTTTATTCACCTCAACCCCTCTAGCTTGATTGCTTCCTGTTCTTGTAACCACGGTGCATGTGGCCTCCCTTTCTGTTATGTGACCCGCCCTGCAGCTTCTCCACCTGTCAGCTGTACACATCTCTCCGAGCCAAGACCTCCTTAGCTATTCTCTTTAAGAGTAATTTCTTATGTGTGCTTGCTATTTCCACGATTTGACTTGAAACCATAGTTAAGAGAATGGAAGCATACTCTCATGGTTTATATCTCACTTCCTTCATTTTTTGGTGGGTAATCTTGAGCAGGTCCCATAACTTCTTATCTGTAAAATAGGGATAATAATAGTACTTATATCATCAGGTTGTTGAGAGGCTTAAGTAAGCTGATGCTTGTAAAATGTTTGGCAGAGTAAGCACTTAATGAGAGCTAGTTGTTGTTGCTAGTATCACTATCATTATTAAGATGTTATCCATTGGCACCTGGGGGCTCAGTCAGTTAATGGGCTGCCTTTGGCTTAGGTCATAATCCCAGGGTCCTGGGATCAAGCCCCACATGGGGCTCTCTGCTCAATGGGGAGCCTGCTTCTCCCTCTCCCTCTGCCTGCTGCTCCCCCTGCTTGTGCTCTGTCAAATAAATGAAATCTTTTAAAAAAATGCTATCCCCAGTATACTCAAGCAACTGTGTGTACTGGAATAATTTCTTGCTCAGGTCCTCCAATACACCCTAGTTCCTACAACTTTCTTATTTAAATTTTCCCTCTGGAGTTACTACTGGGCTTACTCTGCATGCCCCAGCAGGCACCAGGCAATGACCCAAAGCAGCCTTCCACGGAGCTTGCTATCCTTACCAACAATCATCTAGAAGGCTGTGGGGGCATGGTGGTAAACAAGGCAGAGGAGTCCCTGCTTTCATGAGATTATATTCTAGTGCAGAAAGACAATACACAGATGTATACACCAGACCATCAGATACTGACTAATGCTATGAAGAAAAGAAAGCGTGGTCATGGAATAGAGACTAAAGAGAGAGAAAGCTACTTTATAAATGGTGGTTGAGGAGGGATTCTTTGAGATGGTGGCATTTGAGCAAAGACCTAAATACCAGAAGGAGCTGGTTGTGTTTATTAACAGTGTTCTAGGAAGAGGAGACCACTAGTACAAAATCTCTAGGTTAGGTAACGAACTAGAGAAGACCAGGGTGTCCACAGTGCAGTGAGCGAAGGGGAGAGTGGAGTGGGATGGGAAAAAGGGTAAGGAGGGTCCAGGTATTATAGGAAATTGTAATACAGTTCAAAGCGTCTATTAAAATCTAAATACAATAAAATCCATGCCTTGGAGAAAGTGGGCTTAAAATATGCGCCTACCCAGGGAGCCCCTCCAGGGTTTAAATTCACCCAGACCTTGCTGCTATTTGGTGCCCTCTGGTGGTGATTGTCCTCAGGCCTCAATGTCACATTGAATGTGCTAGTTCCTTGTCTTGGCTGGAACATGGTCGCTATTCCAGAAATGTTCTACTGATTTGGTGCTTATTATGACAGCTGATGATCCCAGGAGATGGAGCTAAGAGAACATTGGGTACATGGGACCCATTCTCATTCCCAAAGCAGGGCCAAATTTTATTTGTTGCTGGCCTTGCATTCTCTTTTCTTCCCCTTTTCCCAAAAAGATAAGCACTGTATTCCACCTCTCTTTGAAAATAAAGGCTAGTCAGGGGTGGCTCAGTTGGTTTTGCCTCCAACTGTTGATTTCAGCTCAGGTCATGATCTCAGGGTTGTAAGATTGAGAGCCCCCATCAGGCTTGTGCTCAGTGCAGGGTCTGCTTGAGATTCTCTCCCTCTTGCTCTGCCTCCTCCCCAGCTTGTGAGCACTCTCTTAATAAATAAATAAATAAACAAATAAATAAATAAATAAAATCTTCATTAAAAAAAGAGCGGAAGGAAGAAAGGAAGGAAGGAGGAAAGAAAGAAAAAGAAAGAAAGAAAGAAAGAAAATAAATGGCTAGTCAGAGAATGAGCACAAAGTAACCCTCAGAAATCACATTATATTTGAAAACATGTAACCAGGGAGTATGTCATCCCAAGATTTTACAGGTAGGATGACATTGGAACTTTGGTTTGGTACTTACTACATTTGATTTATAATTATATTATTATACTAATATTTTAATTAAATATGTACTGGCAACCTTCAAAGAATGTGAACTTCTGCAGAGCAGGAAGAAGTCTTATTCATCTTTGTGCCCTGGTAGCAAAGGGGTAAAAGAAACCAACATTTTTATTCACTGACTACAAACAGTAGGACAAGTCTCACTTAATAGTCACAAAAAGTCTGTAAGGCAAGAATTATTATATCTCTTTTAAAGATGAGGATGAATTCAAAACCATACAGCAAGGAAAGAACATTTCTATGAATTCAACCCTAAACCATCTGAAAATATAAGCTTACATGTCATGAAAAAAATATCTCTGCAATATATATAAACCAAAAAGCGTATTTGCATTCCACCTCACCAGATCCATTGCCTTGAACACTCAAGCAGGTTACCGGTATGTGGCTGATGTCTAAGAGATGATTGATGGGTTATACATCAAAAACCTGCTTGGTGATTTTGGAGTAAGAAAGTGGGGTTAATGACCCTTATTTGATTAAACAAAGTAAAGCATTTGAGGTAATTGGATACCAAATTTATTCTCGAGCATTAAGCCCTCGGGCAGCTGAGGTCCGGGACCCCAGGCAGCCCTACTGATGCTGCCACAGCAAAGGCACTTGCCAATGCCCATCAGTCCATCCCTGCTGTTCAATTAGCTTCTGACTTGTGATTCTCTTTCCTCCCTCACCATTTTACTCAATGAATTGTAGTCAACACCACAGGAAAAATTAATGCCTGTGAAATAATGTTTGAGTAAGGGGAAAAGAAGCGTTACTGTGCAAACCATTCACATTTATTAACTAGTCAGGGCATTATCAAAATAGTATGAAGTTGATCTTTTGCTTTTGCAAAGTCATTTCTTGGTGAACGTGTCTATGTGTGCGTGTTCGGGAGGGGGCACTGGTGGCTAGAGATTTGGAAAAAAAAACTTTTGCTAGATTATGACCACTCAATCCTTTATTATTATATTGACAGAAAGTCATCTTTTTAAATTAAAAAAAAAAATATATATATATATATATATTATTGTGGACAGAAAATGAGGAAGTAAAAGCAAAGCATCGAGTTCTCACAAAGAGATGCCCAAAAGAGTCCATTAGAAATAATTGTGTTGTTAGCTAAATGACAATAGAATGGAAATAATAAGACTTAAAAAAATAAAAGTTAGCTGATGTTGAACATGGGCTCGGAATTCAAAAATCAATCTGCAGGTATCTTATTGAAATATCCCAGTGATGTAGCCATCATTTCCCCCCGTCAGTGCCCTGGACCGAAACAAATAATACCTGATTTTTTAACCAGTATAAGGCAGAGTCAGAGTCCAAGCTTGGTTCTGGCTGACTCTATAATAATGTGTTTTAGAGTCTGAGCTCCCCTGATTCCGTTGTCCTTAGAAAGTATGAAAGAAATGTCATGGGCATTTCCCCTCTGCCCTGTAGCACCAGGCATGTACCTCAGGACTGGCCACATAAACCCACTGGTACTGAAATACTAGAATTTCTGTTTCTATTAGTTTTTATTTTGTAAAATAAAACTTTTCTAATTTTTAATTGTGAATTATTTAATTGCAAACAATTGACCTGGCAACATCATTTAATTAGTATATAAAGTGAAACAAGATTAAGAGAAAGGGGCACCTGGAGTGGAACAGCTGGTTAAGTGTCTGACTCTTGGTTTCCGCTCAGGTCATGATCTCAGGGTTGGGAGCTCGACCCCTGCATCTAGCTCCATGCTCAGCACAGAGTCTGCTTGAGATTCTCTCCTTCTCCCTCTGCCTCTCTCCCCATTCGCACTCTTTCTCGCTCTCTCAAGAATAAATAAATAAATAAATGAAATCTTTTTTTAAAAAAAGATTAAAAGAAAGATTTTCAGAATCAACTAAACATATTCCATCACTTTGCAAATATTAAAAATAGTACATTACAGCAACCATTTTTTGAAATTAGTAAGTAACCATGTAATTAACATTGCTCATTTAAATTTTTAATTAAAATGTTTTACTTATGATTCTTAATTTTTAAGCTTTGTATATATTTGGTGTTGAAAAACACTTATAGGGGGATTGTATGCTAAAAGTATTCCTAATGTCAGAGGTGCACCATCCAAAAGTTTAGAGATTTTGTTGCCCTTGCCAGCAGGAGGGCAGCCTCTTCTGGCGGGTGTCACAAATTTAGATGTCTACACCTGTCAAAGATGAGTCAAGTGAGCCAGGAATGGACTTGTCTGCAACGAAGCGTCCGTGAACCATTTAAAGGTGGCGGTGGCAGCCAGTGCTCATCTTTTGCCAGTTGTTGCCATGTGGAATGTGGATCCAGGTTTGACACATTAATTTTTTTTAAAGATGCCAGGATTCCCAAATTTTATGTGAAAACTGCAGGCTCTTAATATTGACAGTGGTTCAGTTGTTAAATATAATTCTCTGTGTGCCAAGCAAAGCCATACAACGTGTGTGGGCTCTTTCTTGTCCCAGGGCTGACTGTTCAGGTCATCTGTTGTGAGGCCACAGGAGTAGATCTGACACAAGGGCTTAGGCAGGTTTGTTTGTGACAGGAGAGCCCTGCCTTAGGAATTGGGAAGCAGTGTTCATTTTGTCGAGGACTGGTTTTCAATTTTATTTCTTCCTTTTTCAATATGATTATTGAGAAGCAAGGGATTAAGCAGTGAAGGTAGTACTAGTGGTGATGATGACCGCAGTGGGTGATAGAATCCTTCTTGAAAAAAGGTTTCCTAGAGCTTGAAGGTTGATAGGACTGAAGGTAGAGCCACAAAAAAATGGTAAAATGCTCTGAAGGATGATTTGACTCTTCCTGGGCAACCTTAATGGAAACTAAACTCATTTAATAATTCTTCTTTTCTGGACATTTGCGTCACTTTTCCAGGACTGCCCGTCATATTGTGGCCCTCAGTCTGTGGACTTCTGTGGCTGCCATGTTTCTACTTCCTTCTGAAAATCTCAGTCTTTAGTCACAGGACATGGAAGAGGATGGGGCCAATGGAAATAACTTAGTGAAGATGGCTGAAAGAGAAAGGACCCAAGAATAGTGAAAGCTCAGCTGATGAGGAGGGAGCCTATAGAAATATCACCAGTAGGAGTCCTGCTCCCCTACAGCATGTTAACTAATTCTCTCTCTCTCTCTGGGGAAAACTTCCTCTTGCTTCCTGCCACTCACTTCTTTCCTTTCTTTCCCCAAATGCCTGAATAGCTAGCATATTAGGCTACAAAAAACATAGAGCTAGGGTGCAGGGCTTATCCACGGTGAGCACTCTCTCTGAACTTCTGTTTCCTCATGTTTGAAGGCACAGTCTGAATCCCAAAGTGCCCACCTCACTGTGGTAGTGTGTGGATCAAACATGCCTTGTGTGATAGCACATTGGACCTGGTTCTCTGCTGCATGTGCCCGAAGGGATCAATCATTATTGCCAAGCCTACAAGGTACAGCATTTCACATCAAAAAGACTCTGTTAGACACTCCCTGGTCTGAGTTTGAAGCCAAAACATCCTCTAAGATACCAAGGGGTAGGTTGCCCACCCCCACTTGGTTGATTGCAGGTTAAGGAAGGAGAGAAAGTGAAGCTCCACTGAAGTGAGTAAGGAGCTTCCTGAGGACCTGGCTCTGGATGTGTCCCCACAAATACTATAGTTTCTCAGTGTAGCTGGCACTGAGTTTCCCTCAGAGAAGTTCTTTTTTTTTTCTACGTGTGTCTCCCCAAACACTGTGAAGCCCTCAAGTGAAGAGGCCATGTGTGGTTACTTACGAATTCACAGAAGAAGGTGGAAAAAGAGGCAATGTTGCAATTAGTAGGAAGACCAGAGTATTTGGTATTAGCTAGATTTGTGTTTGCGTCCTAGCTCTATCATCTGTGATCTTGGGTAAGTGACTACATTCCTGGATTTTTTATCTGTAAAATGGGGAGAAGAGAGAGAAAATTGTGCTTTTCAGCACTGCCATGGAGACTAAAACATGGTGCCTGGGCTCGGAATAGACATTGAAGACATATTCATTCTCTCCCTTTTTTATATTTGGTATATCGCATGATCACATATCACCTGAACACGTCAGGTGATAAATGTGTGTGTATGTGCATGCATAAAATATGTGTAGCAATTTGGCATTGCTACTCTTTAGACAACCATTGAACTGATTCATGCTGTTAGGGATTTGTCTAATGAGCTAAGAGAACTTAGATACATCTCTCTCAATGGTACTCAGTTTTCCTACATGTAAAAGGATGGTCATTGGACTCAGAGTTTACAAACTGGAAGCTCAGGTTTGATGAAAACATGTTTCATTTATTGTGTCCAGTGTTGGCCCAACTGGTGTTTTAAAAAAAATAAGAATAAAACCAAACTTCCAGCCAGACTTAACCAGTGGTGAAGGTTAAAGGAGCAGTCTTTGCTGGGATCCCATCATGGAATAACGTGATGATATTTCCTAGAGCTAAGTAATAACCACTCCCATTGGGCAGGGTATATAGGCCTGTTTACTAATGCCTGGGTTACATTATTTACTTAGATTGTCTGCTTGGATCTTCTAATTATTGGAGTGTATGACCTTGAATGTGGTAGCATATAAAAATGAATATGGTAGCATCCATTCCTTTGTTCCACTGTGACTCAATAATTTCCAAGCACATGGAATTTAGAAATTCTTCATTATCACAAATATTACAGTGGCTAACCCACAGAATTGAAAGGAGCTGTTGTTTTTCTATGAGCACTGGAAAGGGGTATATAGCAACCATAGATAATGCCACTATCCTCTAACTCATTTCTGAGTGATCTTCATCCCATGTAGTCTGTCTTCTCTCAGTAGTCTATCTACTCTGGATATCTAAACAGGTTTTTTTTTT
>LNAC01000062.1:8243093-8273335 GCA_002007465.1 Ailurus styani
TGCACCCGAATGTTTATAGCAGCAATGTCCACAATAGACAAACTATGGAAAGAACCTAGATGTCCAGCAACAGATGAATGGATAAAGAAGATGTGGTATATATATACAATGAAATACTATGCAGCTATCAAAAGAAACGAAATCTTGCCGTTTGCAACGACATGCATGGAACTGGAGGGTATTATGCTGAGCGAAATAAGTCAATCAGAGAAAGACAATTATCATATGATCTCTCTGATATGAGGAACTTGAGGGGAAGGGTGGGGGGTCGTGGGGGGTAGGGAGGGAAAAATAATGAGTCTCTCCCTTTTGGGCTTGGTTTTCTTATCTGCAAAATAGAATATTCTATTAGTTAGAATTGCTTTTGGCTACAAGTAACAGAAAACTCAAATAATTGCGACTTAATAAGAAAATTTTTAGTTACATCTCATGACGAGCAATCTGGCAATATGTAGCTCTGTGGTTGGCTTAGTGCTATCAGAAGGCTAGTTTGGTATGCCCATGATTTCATTGGATTTTCTCCCACGGTACCAAGATGGCTATATCTCCACTTATCAAAGCTTCCATCCAGCTTGCTAAATAAAATGGATATGTCAGAAATTCTGTTATTTTACCATGAAAGGCAACCCCATTTTCATTTCCATCCCCAGCAGACTTTACTTTTCACTGGCCAGAACTTGGTCACATGCCCAGATCTGGACAGGTCACTGGGAAAGGGAGAAGGATAACATTATTATTGTAGACCCGTCATTCTCAAAGTATGGTCCTTAGGATGATTCTGGCCAGCTTGTTAAAATACAAATTGCTGGACTCTACCCCCAGAATATTTGATTCATTATGGCGGGGTTGATCATTTTCATTTCTACTATGTTCCCTGCTAATGTTCATGCTGCTAGGCCAAGGATCACTCTTTGGATGACTCACTTAGTTCAAGAGTGATTCGACCCCTGGGGCTGGGATATGGGCCTACTTTTTTTTTCTGAGATTAAGGAATCAATCATTACTCTTTAAACAAATCAAAGTTCTATTTTTTTTAAAAACAAATCAAAGTTCTAACATGGGAAGGAAATGGAGGATGGTGTATCAGTCACAATCTAGATGTAAATGATTCTGTGGAGATAATTTAATAGAACGAAATATTTGCAAAAGTGTTAGAAGAGCTTAATGAGAAAATGGGGGGAGTAGGAGTAACCCAGAAATGAGCATCTCTGGCAACCACTACCGCTGCTTGGGCTGAAGTGGTGTACCTGTAGTCAGAGAGGCCACCAAAGGAGAGCGTATGGAAGAAACAGCCCGCTTCTCTCTTCCCTCCTTCCTCCCTCTCTCCTCCCTCCTTTCCTTCCTTCTTATCCTCCATCCTTCCCACCCAAGTCACCAGTGCCTCCAATCAGCCACAGCTAACCAAAAGCTAGTTAGCAAAAGAGTCTGAGAACTACAACTCTGAGGAGTCAACAGAGGAAAAGCAGGTACCAAAATAATAGAAACAGATCAATGACTGGCATAGGGGTTGGGAGGCTGACTCATGGTCAGCCACAAATGCTTGCTATTTATAAAGTTGATAGAAGAATTTTAAAACATTTAGAGTAGTTAACACCATACTAGTTACACAACAAAATTTCAGTGAATGGTGATGATAGAATGAAATGATAACCAGGGAATTGCCAGAATGTATTATGTGACCTCTAAGGGTATGAAATATACTGTGCGACCTTCGTAGAGTCCTCAAAGAGGTTTCTTTTATACTTAGTACGGAGAATGATATTGAATGCTTAATTTACTTTCTCGATAACAATGGATGCAGATATCAAAAACTTTGACCTGATATCTAGAGGAGAATAGAGAATTGAAGGTGTGCTTTTATCCTGGGGATGATTCCAGAGGGATGCTGGAAGATTGTCCTGAGTAGCATGGTTGCATGAGCCTGTATATCCATCTCATGGTGCACTGCAGTTGTCACATAAATATTCAATTAAACTCTGTTCTCAGTTCAAAATACTGCAAGTGGAGCTGATTTTACATCTTGCTGCAGGAATGGCCTGGCAATGCAGACATGGCCACAGTAATTATTCCAGGACTCAGCGAGGGACCAAATTGAGACCAATGAAGCTCAAATCCTACATTTTTGACAGTACATTTTAAGAATCTCTTTTCCATAGATTTAGAATGATGTTAGTCTAGAACAGCTGGAATCACTACATGAAGAGGCTCTGGCTCCAATGAAGCTAATATGATGAAGAACAGAATGGTGAGAGGAGAGGGAGGGCTTCTAAATCCTGATGATATTTGCTTGATTATATTTAGTTTCCATAGATCCTAGAGACGCTAGACTTTCCCATTATGTGAGACAATATGTTTGTTTCAGGGGAGTGAGTTAAGCAAAGTTAAAGTATAATTTGCAACTAATGGTCCAAAGTCAAAAAGTGTTTCAGCACTACTTAGTATTCAAGTACTCATTCCTGCACCTCTTTCCTGTGCCTGTTCCTCACACCCCATGCTGACCTGCTTCCTGTTCTCCTAGATCTCTATTTCACAATTACCTCTCTAGTCCTTGTTGGGATGTGCAGAACCCTATTGTTGTGTTTTCTCCAGTTCTTAGTATCAAAAATTTGCATTTGGCTTTTCTGCCTCAGGTTATGTTAAGAAATATCCCTTCTAGTTTAATAGTCTGTGAGATATTGTGTTGTCACTAACCCTACCTCACATACTCCAGCCCTGTGGGCAGAACCGATATAGTGTAAAACCTGATTTTACTAGTTTTCTACAGTGGAAAGTTACATCATTGGGTTTAAACTTTTCTTTTTTCTAATAGAAGCATTATAGCCATATATTTGTGCCTAGGCATTGTTTAGTTGATTCCCACCAATTTTAACATGTTGTATTTTTTAAATTCAATTCACAACATTTCATACTTTCCTTGTGATGTCTTTTTAATCTATGGGCTTTTAGAAGTGGTGTGATCTCTAAATTTAATTTTCATCTTTTATGGATATTTCATTGTTATTTGATTTCTAATTTGATGTCTTTGATCAGAGGATACTGTAGGATTTCAGCCTTTTGAAAATTTTGAGGTTGTTTTATTAAACATTTGTGTTATATCTTGGTCAACCGTCATGTGCGCTTAGAAAAAATATCTGTGCTCCAATCATTAGGTATAATGTTCAATAATGTCAATGAGTGTTGTTTAGGTCTATATTCTTACTGATTTTTTTCTGTCTGGTTATTCTATCAGTTACCGAAATAGGGATGTTAAAATCTCTGGGTTTCTGTATTTTTCCCTTAAGATCTTTAGTTTTGTTTCATGTAGTTTGAAGTTTTGCTATTAAGAACTTTTAATATTTAAGATTGGTATATCTACCTGATGAATTGACTCTGATAAAATGTCTTTTTATCTTTACTAATTTTCCTTATCTTGAAGACTTTTTTCTAATATAAATACAGCTAATCCATCCTTTCACACAGTTTACATATAAACAAATCATGTTACACACTTCAAATACATTAAAATTTTGTCAGTTTTAACTCAATAAAGATGAAAAAATATAGCTATTCTAGCTTTCTGTCATTGATGTCTGCATGGTCTATCTTTTTCTATACTTCTATTTTAAGTTGTTTGTTCTTTTTTATTTATTGTGTATTGCTTGAAGACAGTATATAATTGGGTCTTTTTTTTTATCTAGCCTGAATAACCTTTGCCTTTAGCTAAATGTTTAATATATATGTGTACTTTTAAAAATTCTGTAATATTTAAGTGTTATATTAGTTTCAGGTGTACAATATATGTTTCAGCAATTCTATATATTACTCAGTGCTCATTAAGATAAGTGTACTTTTAATCCCATTCATGTATTTCATCCATTCCCCCCACCTACCTTCTCTCTGATAACCATCAATTTATTCTCTATATTAAGAGTCTGTCTGTTGGTTGTCTTTTTTTCTTTCTGTGTTTTTTTAAATTCCACATATGGGTGAAATCATATGGTGTTTGTCTTTCTCTGTCTTATTTTGCTTAGTAGTAAACTTTCTAGTTCTATCCATGCTGCAGATGGCAAGATTTCATTCTTTTTTATGGCTGAGAAATATCCATATATATGTGTGTGTGTGTGTGTGTGTGTGTGTACATATATGTATGTATATAATGTGGTATGTATATATATACCACATCTTCTTTATTCATTCATCTATTGATGGACACTTGGACTGTTTGCATAATGCAGCTATTGTAAATAATGCTGCAGGGCACCTGGGTGTCTCTTTGGTTAAGCATCCAACTCTTGATCTCAGCTTAGGTCTTGATCTCAGGGTCATGAGTTCAGGCCCCACATTGGGGAGCCTACTTAATAATAATAATTATAATGCTGCAATAAACATAGGGGTGCATATATCTTTTTGAATTAGTGTTTTCATATTCTTTTGATCAATACCCAGTGGTGTGATTCCTGGATCATATGGTAATTCTATTTTTAATTTTTTGAGGAAACTCCAAACTGTTTTTCACAGTGGCTGCACCAGTTTGCATTCCATCAATAGTACAAGAGGGTTCCTTTTCCTCCACATCCTCACCAATACTTGTTGTATTGTGTACTTGTATTGTTGATTTTAGCCATTCTGACAGGTGTGAGGTGGTATCTCATTGTGGTTTTGATTTGAATTTTGCTGATTATGAGCGATGTTGAGCATCTTTTCATGAGTCTGTTTGGTATCTGGATATGTTCTTTGGAAAAATGTCTGTTCATGTGTTCTGTCCGTTTTATAAAAGTATTATTTCGCTTTTTAGTGCTCAGTTGTACCAGTTCTTTTTATTTTTGGATACTAAGCCTTTATCAGATATGTCATTTGCAAATATCTTCTCCCATTCAGTAGGTTGTCTTTTAGTTGTTTCCTTCACTGTGTAGAAGCTTTTTATTTTGTTGTTGTTGTTGTTGTTTATTTATTTATTTATTTTGAGAGAGAGAGAGAGAGAGAGCATGAGCAAGGTGAGAGTAGGCAGAGGGAGAGGGAGAGAGAATCTCAAGCAGATTCTATGCTGAGTGCAGAGCCTGATGTAGAACTTGATCTCAAACCCTGAGATCACAGCCTGAACCAAAACCAAGTTTTGGATGCTTAACAGACTGCACTACCCAGGTACCCACCAATAGTTTATTTTTGCTTTCGTTTCCCTTCCCTCAGGAAAACTATCTAGAAAAATGTCGCTATGGCCAAGGTCGGAGAAATGACTGCCTGTGCTCTCTATGATTTTTATGGTTTCAGTTCTCATAATTAGGTCCTTAATCTATGTTTTCTTAATTTCTCTTTCTGCTTCTTTATTATGAATGTATAAAAATGCAAAGGATTTCTGTATTTCTGATTTTGTATCCTGTGACCTTACTGGATTCATTTGTCAGTTCTAGTAATCTTGTGGTGGAGCCTTTCAAGTTTTCTCTATATAGTATCATTTCATCTGTAAATAGTGAAAGTTTATTTCTTTTTTTAACAATTTAGATGCATTTTATTTCTTCTGATTGTCTAATTTATATGCCTGGGACTTCTAGTACTGTGCTGGATAAAAGTAGTAAGACTGGATATCGTTGTCTTATTCCTGGTCTTAAGGAGAAAGCTCTCAGTTTATCCCCATTGAGTATGATATCCACTGTGGGTTTTTCATATATGGCCTTTATTACATTGAGTTGTGTTCCTCCTAGCCTACTTTCCTGAAGGTTTTTATCATGAATGGATGTTGTACTTTGTCAAATGCTTTTTCTGCATCTATTGAAATGATTTGGTTTTTATCATTTCTCTTTGATGTGATTGATCATGTTGATTGATCTGTGAATATTGAACCACCCTTGCATCCCAGGAATAAATCTCACTTAATCATGGTGAATTATTTTTTTAATGCATTATGGGATTTGGTTTGCTAATGTTTTGTTGAGGATGTTTTATACCTATATTCATCAAGGATATTGACCTGTAGATGTTTGTTTGTTTGTTGTTGAAGTGTCTATATCTGGTTTTGGTATCAGGGTAATTCTGGCCTCATCAAATGAATTTGGGTGCTTTCCTTCCCTTCTATTTTTTGGAATAATTTGAAAACAATAGATAGTAACTCTTCTTTAAATATTTGATAGAATTTACCTGTGAAGTTATCTGGACCTGGACTTCTGTTGGTTAGGAGTTTTTTTTTATTACTGATTCAATTTTATTGCTGGTAATTGATCTGTTCAAATTTTCTATTTCTTCCCACCTCAGTTTTGGTAGGTTATGTTTCTAGGAATTTATCCATTTCTTCTAGGTTGTACATTTTGTTCAGATGGTTTTTCATAATATTCTCTTGAAATTGTATTTCTGTGGTTTGGGTTATTATTTCTCTTATTTGTGATTTGAATTATGTGGGTTCCTTGTCTTTTCTCTGTGATAAGTCTGGTTAGAGGTTTTACCAATTTTATTAATTTTTTTGAAGAACCAGTTCCTGGTTTCATTCATCTGTTCTAATGTGTTTTGTTTTGTTTTGTTTTAGTTTCCATATCAGTTATTTCTGCTCTCATCCTTATCATTTCCTTCCTTAATGGTTTGGGGTTTTGTTTGTTCTTCTTTGTCTAACTCCTTTAGGTATAAGGTTAGGTTGTTTATTTGAAAAAAAAATTTTTTTTTTTCTTCTTGAGATAGGCCTCTTTTGCTGTAAACTTTCCTCTTAGAACAGCTTTTGCTGCATCCCAAAGATTTGGACCCTGTGTTTTCATTTCCATTTTTCTCAATCTAATTTTTTATGTCTTCTTTAACTTCGTGGTTGACCCATTCATTTTTTGGTAGCATGTTACTTAACCTCATTGTATTTGTGCTCTTTCCAGATTTTTTCTTGTGGGAGATTTCTAGTTTCATAGCATTGTGGTCAAAAAATGCATGGTATGATTTGGATCTTTTTGAATTTGTTGGGACTTGTTTTGTGGCCTAATTTGTAGTCTATTTTGGAGAATGTTCCATGTGCACTTGAAAAGAAAGTGTCTTCTGTTTTAGTATGGAATGTTCTGAATATGTTAAGTCCATCTGGTCCAGTGTGTTCTTCAAAGCCATTGTTTCCTTGTTTATTTTCTGTTTATATGACTTGTCCATTGATGTAGTAGTAGGGATAAAGCCCCTACTATTATTGTATTACTCTTGATTATTTCTTTTATGTTTATTAGCTGCCTTATGTATTTGGGTGCTCCCATGTTGGGTGCATAAATATTTACAGTTGTTATATCTTTGTGTTGGATTGTCCCCTTTCATATCATATAGTGCCCTTCTTTATTGCTTGTTACAGTCTTTGTTTTAAAGTCTGTTTTGTCCCATATATATGTGTTGCTACCTTGGCTTTCTTTTCTCTTCCATTTGCATGATAAATACTTTTCAATCCTTTCACTTTCAATCTGTATGTTTTTAGGTCTGAAATGAATCTCTTGTAGGCAGCATGTAGATTGGTCCTGGTTTTTTAACATTCTGTCACCATATGTCTTTTGATTGGAGCATTTATTTATTTTCTTACTCTTACTTATGATCTTTCCTTTCCACACAAAGAAATCCCCTTTAACATTAGTGTTGTTAGTGGGCCAGTCTGGGGCCACCGTGAGCTCGAGTTTATTCAGACCAGGTGTTTGCTAGAGATGTAGTGGCCCTGAACTGCCGTAGCACTGAACTGTATTCCCTGTGTTTTCCCCTTAGAAGCTTTCTTTGGTGTGCTTATTGTTTTGCGGGGGTTGGGCTGGTGTTTGTGGTTATTTTCCCATCTCCCTGGGTCAGAAGTCACTTTGGAGTGGTACTCACAGCCCTTGTCAGGGTTCCTTGCACACTGTCAGGCTTGTGGCACTGCTTTAGATGTGTTCTAGTCAAAGGTATATGGAAGTGGGGAAGTCCCTGGAGAATGTGGGGGCTAGGCAGATGGTGTTAACCAGGTTTGCACAAGGTCTGCTGTGGGAGGGGACCTAGAGTCACTTAAGAAAATTCCTTGAGTGCCTGGGTGGCTCAGTCAGTTAAGCCCCTGCCTTTGGCTCAGGTCATGATCCCAGGGTCCTGGGATTGAACCCCATGTCAGGCTCACTACTTCTTCCTTTGCCCCTTACTCATGTTTTCTCTCTCTCTCTCTCTCTCTCTCTCTCTCTCTCTCTCTCTCTCTCTCGTGCTCTCTTTCTCTCTCAGATGAAATCTAGAAAGGAAGGAAGGAGGAAAGAAGGAAGGAAAGAAAAAGAAAGGCAGAAGAAAGGCAGGCAGGCTGCTGAGGGCAAGGGTGCCTGGTGCTGGCAAGTTCTATACCTGTCCACTGTGGGAGGGCATTTGCAGCCGTCCTGGAAAATTTCTTCTGCGGCCAGCCTGACTGGAGGATGCAGATCTGCAGAAGTATGTGGGGGCAAAATACACTGTTAGCAAGCTAGGTGGAGAGTGTTAGTACTGCTGTGGTTCCCACAGGTGTTCATGTATCTAGGCTAGGTGCACAGGAGGGCCATAGCACCTGTCTACATTTTTTTCCTTGGAGAAGTCTCCCAAGCATCTCAGTTCCTCTAGTATAGGCTCTAAGATAAGTAAATAAATCCAGGCATTTTTCAAACCACTGCTTCCATGCTGTATCTCAGTGACTTTTTGTTGTGCTGTCTCTTTAAGGGCAGGGACTGGTTTTCTCTTACCATCTCTGCTCTCCTAGAGCCAAGACAGCTGATTTTTATAGTTCTATGTGTCAAGCCCTGCTGATTGTAAGAACTTGAGAAATTTGGCCCCTCTGGTTTTCAAAGCCAAATGTTACAGGGATTCATCTTCCCCATGGCTGAGGTGCCTGGTGTGAGGGTGTGTGTTCCTTTCCTCTCTCCACACTCTCCATATCCCTCCCTCCCATGGACATTCCTGTGAGTCTCTTTAGCTCCTGAACCTGTCTCCATCCTTCCTACTCTCTTCGATGTGACTTCTACTTTACTTTTAGCTGTGGAGAGTCTGTTCTGCCAGTCTTCAGGTTGTTTTCTGGATTATTTACACTGATGTGGGTGTTACCTAGTTGTATCTTTGGGATGAGGTGAGTTTAGGATCCTTATGCTCTGCCATCTTCCCTGGAAGCCTATATAAGTAATGTAAATACTGCTGTGGTTGGATTTGGGTTTACCGTTTTGTGGTTTCTTTTCTATTTTCTCTTTTGGTTTTTATTTTTCTCTTATTTATGATTTTTTGGAGCAAAATCAAGTGATTTTATTCTATTAGATTTTTTTCTTACTTTTTCCATTATTTCTAGTGGTTATCTAGGAATCTTCTAAGCATCTTTAATTTATCCATCTACTCTGAGTTACTAATGTACTAGATCAGTATAGTTCCATTTTTCACAAACTACTTAGAATTAATGTTTTAATACTTCAGTATAGTTTTATTTACCACTCACCTGTTCCTTTTGCTATTGTCATTTGTTACATTTATATACATTATGGATTCTATAATAATGTTATAACCTTTTATTTGTATTTGTCATTTGTGTTTTAAAGAGAAGAAAAAAGGAAAATCCATATATTTTTTAATATTTTCACATCAATTTATCATTGGTAATGTGCTTCATTATTCCACTGGATCTGAAATACCATCGGGTTTCTTTCTCCTTCAGCTTTAAGAATTTCCTTCAATATTTCTCATAGTGCTGGTCAGCTTGCTGTGATTCACTGTTTTAGGTTATTGGAAAATATCTTCTTGTTACTTATGTTAAAGAAGTTTTACTGCATATAACATTTTGGATGTATAACCATTTACACTTAGTGTGATTATTGATATGGGTAAAGTCTCTCATCTTGCTGTTTGTTTTCCATTTGTCCCATATGTTCTTTGTTCCCTTTTTGCTTTTTAATGTATTTTTTTTCCAGTGAGTAATTTTTAGGATTCCATTTTGTCTCTATTATTTCCTTATTACTTATAAAACTTTTGTTATTTACCGGTGGCTTTTGTGTTTATAGTATACATCTTTAAATTATAAATGTCTACCTTCATGTGATATTATACTACCACATGTATAATATAAGAAACTTACAGTAGTATACTTCCATTTTTTCCGTGTGCCTTCTTGTTCTTGTGTTGTCATATGTTTTACTTCACGTTTTAAACCCCAGAATACATTGTTTTTGCATAAACAGCCAAAATTCTTTAAAGAGGTTTAAATCATAAGAAAATAAGGTAAAATTAAAAATCTTAAATAAAAATAAAATTTTCAGTAAAAATAATAAAGAAGAAAATAATTTTCTTCATTTCTAGTATCCTTCATTCTTTTATGTATGTTCATATTTTTATCTGTTACTATTTTCCTTCTGCCTGAAGAATTCCCTTTAACATTTTATGTAGTTAGTGCAAAAAGGAAGGTGATGATATCTTTCAGCTTTTATCAGTCTGAAAGGTTTATTTCACCTCGTTTTTGAAATTTATTTTTGCCAGGTATAGAATCCTAAGTTGACAGGCTTTTTTTCTTTTTTTCTTTTTATTGCCTTAACACTGTTATTTCAGTTTTTTTCCTGGTGTTGTGTTTCTGAAGAATTCTGCTGACATGCTTATCTTTGTTCCTCTGCATGTAACGTGTCTTTTTTTCTCTCTTGCTTTTAGCATTTTCTTTCTTTCTTTCTTTCTTTTTTTTTTTTTAACTTTATCACTCTTTGGAGGAAGTTTTATTATGTTATGGTGTGCCTTCATGTTTTATTTCTTCATGTCTCTTGCACTTGGGGTTCACTGAGCTTCTCGGATCTGTTTCCTTATAGTTTTTAATACATTTGGGATATTTTCCTGTTTTCCTGCTGCTTATTCAAGGATTCCAATTACACATATATTAGGCCACTTATTTCTCCCCATAGCTCATTGATTCCCTTTTATTTTCTTTTTCCTTTGTATTCATTTTGGATAGTTTCTATGTCTTGAAGTTCACTAATTTTTTCTTCTGTAACATCTCACCTGCCAAAAGCCCCATCCAGTTTATTTTTCACCTTATGCATTGTAACTATTAATTCTAATAGCTTGATTTGGAGTTATATATGTGCATGTGTGTGTGAGTGTGTAATATATAATATATATGTGTATGTTTATCTTATTTATAATACAAAGCATGTGTGTGCATACACACACACACTCTTTATCTCTCTGGTCAGTTTTTTAAACATATAAATACATGTTCTGTCTTTTAATTCTAACATCTGTGTGAGGTTTGTGTTAGCATCAAATGATTTATTTTCCTCTTCATTTTGAGTTAGATTTTCCTCTTTGCATTCATGCCACTAATTTTTGATTGGATGCCAATTAATATTGATTTGACCTTGCTGGATATTTTTATATTCCTATAAATATTCCTAAGCTTTTTTTCTTAGACACAGGTAAGATACTTATACACAATTAGATCCGTTTGGATCTTGCTTTTAAGATTATTGTTGGGGCCAGAGCAATGTTTAACATAGGACTAATTATTCTGCACTACCAAAGCAAGATCCTTTAATATACTCTATCTGGTATTATCCAATGAATTAGAATTTCCAGTCCAGCTTGTGGAAGCATGCATTCTTCTCTCCTTGTATAAACACCAGGTACTTTTTGGTTGTTTTTTTCCAGCTTTGGGTATTTTCATCACTCTTATTTTCCGACCAGTACCCTTCTAAATACTTGGATATCACACCTTGTAGAGGCCCATCTTTGTTAAAATAAAATTCTGTTCAGTTTTCAACACTGTATGCTTTTATTTCAGTCCTTGGACACTTTTTTTTTTTTAGGTTCTGTATATTAAATCCAACATCTGGGTAAGATTAGAGTTGGTTTCTATTATCTGCTTTTTCTCTTTGGCATGAGACACATTTTCTTATTTCTTTAGGTGTATAATAATTTTTTCTTGTGTATTGGATATTATGTTCTTCCTTAGTAGAGGCCTAATCTTCCTCTGAAGCGTGTTTATTTTCATTATAGAAGGCAGTTGAATTAGTTAGACTCAGACTCCAAATTCTGCCTCCTCTGTGATATCACTGGCTGAAATCTCCCCTCAACTATTTCACCAGGAAATCTTTTCCTAACAATGAGTTAAGTCAGCTGTAGGCCTGAAATGGTGCTTAGCTGTGGGTGGAGATAAAAGAGAAGCATCATGTGAGGATACCATGAGAAGTGGACAATCTGCAATCCAGAAGAGGGTTCTCACCAGAACTCAGCCATAATGATACTCTGATCTCAGGACTTCCTGTTCAGAACCGTGAGAAATAAATTTCTGTTGTTGATAAGCCAGAGAGAGAGAGAGAGAGAGAGAGAGGGAGAGAAACGGAGAGAGAGGGGCTGCTGCTTCCTTTAAAATATGCAGATGCTATACGGTTTAATGGTTAATAGTATGTATTTTTGGGGCGCCTGGGTGGCTCAGTGGGTTAAAGCCTCTGCCTTCAGCTCAGGTCATGATCTCAGGGTCCTGGAATCGAGCCCCTACATCAGGCTCTCTGCTCAGCAGGGAGCCTGCTTCCTCCTTTCTCTCTGCCTGCCTCTCTGCCTACTTGTGATCTCTCTCTCTCTCTCCCTCTCTCTGTCAAATAAATAAAATCTTAAAAAAATAGTATGTCAAATAGACATTGGTTTGAATTCCCACTCTGCTGCTTTCCAGATGCTTTACTATGAGCATTTTATTTAAACATCTAAGCCTCCATTTTCTATAAAATTAAGGTTGTTCAAATTATGTCAGAGCTATTCAGAGGATCAAATGAAGTAGTAAATATAAAGCATTTGTCAGAGTGCCTGAGACAGAAAGTTATTAACAGGTAGAATTTTAACCATTCTGCTTGGTAGGGGGAGAAACTATAGCAAGAAACAGAGTATTCTAAAATAGAATAGATGTAAGAGTTAAATAGGGAGGTAAAACTTTTAAACAGTTAGGAATTCAGAGAAAAGAAAGTAGACTTCTTTGTCTAATTAATGTTTATGCTTGGATTTTAATTTTAAAAAAATCACTTTCAAGGTGGGAAGCATGAGATGAAATTCCGTATAGAATATGTAGATTCTAAGGCTCCCAGGCCAGAGTGTACAAAGATTTATTACTGAAAAACTCTGAGAAATAAAAGCAAATTGGTAGGTAAAGTGAGGTCAGATTATTTATGCTTTGAATGGCTGCTGGGAGGTTTTTATAATAATGATCGTTTGTAATTACTAGGGGAATGGGATATAATAAAGTCACAGAATCATAGAAATTTCAGACTGGAAGTGAATGTGATCTTGTTCAATTTTTTTTAACCATCAATGTTCATAAGTAGTGAAATGTTAATAGATGTATTTACAGAAATGCATAGTTGCTCAGTAATCCCTCAAGGTGGGTCTATCTAGAGATTCAGCTGTTCTGCTTAAGAGAACCATCATGGAAATCTAGTGCTGTCTACAGTTCTGCTTGAAAAACTTTGACCAGTTTAATCTTTGCTTATCATAAAAATGAAGAATGTATTGAGTTGGAAAGTGACTTACCTATATGCTCAAGTAGCTATTGAATCGCAGAATAGCTAGTGTTACTTTAAGTTTTGCTGAGTCATTAGTTTGGGGAACATTAACCTATTCTTTCTATAGACATTAGAGAGGATAGAGACTGAAAGACCCTCTAGGAGACACTGTAGTCATTCAGGTCTGAAAAAATAAGAAACTAGAACATGGAGTTGGCAACAGACCTAGAGAGTGGATACAAAGCAGATTTTTAAGCCATATCAAAGAAAGAGTTTTCAGGGCATCTTCCGTCCTTTCCTCTGTTTTTCCCACATCCAACAAGTATTCATTTTTGCACACATTAAGTTCCAGGTCTAGTTCTGTCTTCATATTACCCAGTGGGGCTTACGTTTTTGTGAGGGGAAGGAGACAGAAAACAATAAGATATATATGTAAAAGTCAAAGTAGTTAGGTGGTAGTAAGTGCAAAGGAAAAAAGCTAGCTAGAGAAAAGATAGGGACTGTCTGAGCTGGGACAAGTAAACATGGTTTTAATTTTAGATACAGTGGCCAGGGCGGGGGGGGAGGTGCTTGCTGAGAAGATGGATATTTGGGTGAACACTTGAAGGTTGAGAGATTAAGAAGTGGAGCTATCTGAGAGAACACTGTAGGTAGAAGTCACAATATACATGAACAATACGCGAAAGCAAAAGCATGCCTGGTCTGCCTGAGGAATAGCTAAGAAGTCAGTGTACCTGTCCTGGGTAAGCAAAAGGAACAGTGTTTGATGAATTCAAAGAGATAAGAGCGTTTGTAAGCCATTATGAGAACTTCGACCTTTTATTCATTGATTGTGAGGGATGAGAGCTAGGAAGATGTGCTGGGGAGGAAAATGAGTTTGAAATATAGAAAGACACATGTTGCGAAATGCTTTGGGCAGAATGAGTATGGAGAGAGTTTGGCTAATCTGCCGGTAATAGTAAGTGTGTATATGAACTTGTGTTAGAGTCCGGTTTAGAGGTGTGGACCAGAGAGCCTCAGGACCAGAGAGAAAAGTTCGAGGACAAATAGATTGGTGCTTTATGGGCAAATTTGGGAATGACTTGTTTAGCCAAAAAAGAAGGACTTCAGAGTTAAAATTGGAAGCCTTCAACCAGGAAGAGACTGAGTCTCCTGTGCCAAGTTAGTAAAGAAGATTTATAGAAGGCAGAGAGCCAAATCACCAATGCTATTGACACCATTATTAATAGCAGGCACCTTCAAGTTTAATGTATTAACACTAGTTGGTAATCAGAATTTACAAAGAAGAAACAGTAAGAATGATGTCATCATATATTTTTTGTAGCAGTTAATTGACTTCCAGAGTTTCTTCATACCTTACTGGAGCTTTGTTTGTGACACATGCAAAACATGCATTTTTTAATTTGACTAATGAAGAAACTGAAGTTGCTTAAAACTTATAGCAAGCACTCAGTTGGTTAGTAGCGGATGAAGGTCTAAGCCCAAAGCCCAGTTCTCCCATCTTCTGGGTGTTAAACCTAGAAGAGCACTGAAGTGTGCTATAACACAATCCTTTCATTTTACATATGAGAGTTGAGGTCTGGAGACTTGGACTGTCTTGGCGTGGATACATAACTCCTCTGTGACCAAATGAGGATTAGACATTAGAGAATGTTAATTATTGCAGCACCTAACAACTGCCTGCCTAACTCCGTAGAGTAGTTTTACATTGATCTCATTCAATCCTTGAACCAACATTATGAGCTGGGTGAAACCATCTTCATTTAAGAACCAAGGAAACTAAAGCTGAAAAAAAAAAAGAGAAATGATTTGCTAGAGTCCCATGACTGGTATTAACAGAGTCAAGATTCAAACAAGTATATCTGACTACAAAGCTTTGTCTCATTCCAACACAAAAGTTCTCCCACCTCTTCAGCTGTCTCTGATCTGTGATTGGTGCTAAGGTGTTTTTCCTGTGTGCTTGTTTTTATTTTTAGTGATTGTGTCTTCATGAGTTCTGACCTCTGCAGTATTTCCCCTCAATATGGAAAGTAAGGAAATTTTGGCTGCATCAGTAAAGCAGCTTACAATGGTGTGGTTGCTCAATAAGACAGAAACATAATTCTGCTCATATAAATAGTCCGTGACAGTTTCAGGTCTGTGGAAGGGCTCCACTCTACATAGCATGCAGGCTCTACCATTTTTAAGATGGGCTTTCAAGGTTTCCCTATACAGTAGTCTCCAGTGTGAAGGTGAAAATAGCATGGAGGTTCACGGGGCATTTTTGTGGGCTTATACTGAAATTACATTCCTCCTAGCTCTAGAGCTAGAACTCAGTCATATGGGCTCACTCATCTGCAAAGGAGGTGTGCTCAGGACATACGCTTGGGTGCCCAAGGAGAAGGGGAGTTCAAAGAGCTAGCCTGTTTCTATCACACAGTCTCTCTGCTTCACTAATTTATCTTTTTCCCTTAAACATTCTGATGCATGCTGTATGATCAATGCAATCCTGGAATTCAGCAAATATTAAGTAATAATCAGTGTTGTGTTTACTTTATTTGTGTTTTATAGTATTTGTGTTTATATATTTTATGTTATTATATTTTATATATTTAATTTATATATTATATAATTATAATTTATAGATTTAATTTATATATTGATATAAATATTTATTTATATTTTACATGTTCTTATATTTTATATACACAACAGCTTTGTGTTTATGTATTTCATGTTACTGATTCCACTTAAATTCATGTGACTTTTGGGGGAGAGAACCCATGTTGTTATGTGGTGTATATTATAGACTCATGGATTCTATTCCTTAGTGGTTTACGATGTGACAATTATCTCAAAATCCACATGAATATTTTTAAAGATCCAGAAATAACCTCTGTGTCCTAACCAGCTTCTTGATTACAAGTTAATATTAATTTTTTGTTTTATCTTTTTAATTTTTTAAATTTTTAATTCTTTTCCAATTTTTACTTAAATTCTAATTAACATATAGTGTAATATTGGTTTCAGGAGTAGATTTTAGTGTTTCATCACTTACATAAAATACCCAGTGCTCATTGTAACAAGTGCCCTCCTTAATACCCATTATCCATTTTAGCCCATCCCCCACCCACCTCCCTCCATCAACCCTCCGTTTGTTCTCTCTCATTAAGAGTCTCTTGTGGTTTGCTTCCTCTCTCTCTTTTTTCCCCCTTCCCGTATGCTTTTCTGTTTTGTTCCTTAAATTCCACATATGAGTGAAATCATATGGTATTTCTCTTTCTTTGGCATATTTTGCTTAGCATAATACACTAACTCCATCCACTATTTTCTATATTTTTAGCAGCATATAGAATTAAAAGTTAATATTCTGTACAATAGGAGAAATATAACAGGTTTTGCTTATGAGTCTTTCGTTCATTAATCCTATAAAGTTTGATTTTATTTTCCCAACATCTACCCAACATCTACCCAACATCTCAACATGTTTGATGAGAAAACAAAGATTTGGAAAAATCTATACAATATATTAGTGTGTTGGTGAGCAGGAATATGAAGTCATGTTTGTCTCCAAAGTCCATGTTCTGTTAACCATGGTTACTTTTTTACATTCCATAGACTGTAAGTGCCTAGAGCACAGGGATATTTTCTTTTCATCTCTGTATCACATGGTATGATACAGCATTTCCTATATGTGTGCTCAACAAACTTTTGTCAAGTGAATGAAACTATCATAGTTTTTCCCATAACTCAACCTCCTCACTCTGTGAATCCTCAGAAAAGATAAAATCCAGGGTACCTGGCTGGCTCGGTTGGTTAAGCGTCTGACTCTTGATTTCAGCTTAGGTCATGGTCTCAGGTTGTGAAATCAGAACCCATTTCAGGCTCTGTGCTGGGCGTGGAGCCTGCTTGAGATTTTCTCTCTCTCTCTCCCCGCTGGTCATGCATGCTATCTCTCTTTCTTTGTCTCTGTAAACAAAACAAAAACATAAAATCCAACTGCTTCTTGAGCCTCTACTTCACCGAGAACTTTAATCCATTAATATGATATGTGATCCTATATCCTTGAAAATAAGCTTTGAGATAAACTTTATTAATTTCATAAATTTCCAAATAGCATATTTGAGACAGAAGAGATCAGGTAAAGGAAGAAATTCATCTAACTCAAGAAACAAGAATTTTTGCAAGAATCTAAGGATTTGTTTGCAAATGGCTTTTAATAGTAAATTCATTGTACATTTCAAATAGGATTAAATATGTTCCTTAGGACACATCCTATGGAAAACCCTTTAGTAGTCACCTGGTTTTCTTTGTGATAAAAAATGTCAAGGTGCAGGTAGGCTTGTTCACTGATGTAGGTAGAGCTATGTGTCTTTTTGTTGCCTATTCCGCCTTAAAAATCTCTGAAAATTAGACCTGGAAACAAAGTATTAAATAGAAACTACATGTTGTCTTCTCAGGGTAAATTACATATAAAGATTAAACTAACCCTATTTTATTTAGTTTTGTGAATTGATGTTGTATCTTTGTGATTTGCAGACAGCAGAAAATCTTGTGGTACTTTGAATCTGTATTACAGCACTTTTTCATTGTTCCTTTCATTCAGTCCATTGTCAGTTACTTTTATATTCATTTTCACACACTTTTATTGGATACCTTCGTATTACTTGATACTCACTATCACTAGAAATATAAATCTAAGATAATATCTCTGTTCTTGGGGAAATTTGGATTTGAGTGATGAACATAAAAGGGGCATTACTGTGATAGAGCAAGACATGTGCTTACATAGATGGGCGCATATGCACTGAGCCATTGCAGGAGGGAGGACCTGTGGGTCTGGAGGAGTGGAGAAAGTGATACTGACTGGGACTTAAAGGATGCTTGTATACACCTCCTCCCTTTGGTCATGAGTGCTTGCATTTCAGGAATCATATCTTTGCTTCTGCATCTGCCACAGCACAAATATCCTCTTTAGCATGTCATGTTCTCAGCTCTGCAAATATTAGAGAATTGAATAAATGCTATATATTTGTGTAAATCTTTCTTTCTTCATTTTTCAATGAGATGATTTGATAAAGTAGTCACAGATACAAGTTCTAGCTAGTTCTGAACTTGGTTTTGCCATTGTTACCTGTGTGACCCAGGCTATAAGATGAGCTATTCGTAGCAGATACTTGGCACTGAGGACACAGAAATAAATACTGTGGATTCTGCTTTTAAGAATCCCCCATCATCTGTTGTTTCCTCTGCCACATCTTCGGCTCTGTGCTGGATTAAGCTGAGATTTAACAAAATTCTAGGACTTGTTATAGGAAGGAAAAATGATACATAGCTTTTGCTCATTTCCTTTGAAATGAGTAACCAGTTGTGTGATGCAGCCAAGCTTTTGGTTTGCACAGTAGCCTCTGTACATGCAGGGCAGAGAAAGGCAGAAGAAGGAGGCAAACCACTGCAGATTAGCAAGTGGCGGGTATAATACACAAAGGGATTTAACATACAAGGCTTGTCTTGCACAGCTGCAAAGTGAGTAGATCTCCTCACCCATCCGCCAGAATCTTAAAAGTTTATATAGAGGCCTTCACTGGGTTCAATCATGTATACTGTCCAGATGGTCTCAACAACACATTGCTTTCTGAAGGCTGTGTCCTTGAAAACAGCTCTCCGTATGGAAACAGTGGGCAGAATATATATTCCAAGAATAGGGGAGGGGCTGAGGAGCCTCTGATTGCCTGGGTCCAGCTCTCTGGTCAACCAGCAGTAATGTCCTTCCTCTCAATGAACTTCCCCGACACAAGCTCACTGTAATTCATGAGAATTCATTGAGAAAGTGTTGGATTCCATAGTGAACTTGCAGGGACCCTGTTCCCAAGGCATCTGTCTTGTTTGTTTGCCTGTGGCAAGTGTTGACTGGGAGAAACAAATCTCTGAGGACCAAGGCAGCCATTACCCAGTTATAATTTTTAAAGTCCCCAAAATGTCACCATAAGGCCTTTAAGTGTTTTCTGTATTTGGGTTTGTGGTGGTTGCTTTTAATACTACTGTGATGACATAGAAGAAATGGCCAGTTTTATGAACACAATGAAAATGTGAGCACCTCATGTGTAGTCTGGTTGCATATAAAATGAAAATTTGGGCTTCAGTTGTAGACCCTATAGAACAAATATGCAGCCTTGTTACCAGGTGCTGGTACGTGAGGAGTCCTGGTTATTCCCAGTGAGTTGCCAGAATCTGCTATGCACAGTGCATCTCCCAGGCAAGGGACATCTCCACTACTTTTCTCATTTTCATTGCAAGGAGGGATTTCCTGGTGCCTCTGGGGCCAACTATAGACATATAACTGTCTGGTTGTAAGTTCCCCTTGCTACGCAGATAACTTCTGTCCTGCTGAATCACAGAAGGCTTTAATGGTCTCTCTTGTTATTATCCCCATTTTAGGAATAAAAATATAATATATATGATTTGAAAAATTTTTGCACATGATTCACCACTCCTGCCTCTCCTAGAAATTGAACATTGAACTGAGGGCTGGAGGAAATATTTGAAAGATGTTCGGGTCATTTATCCTCCAAACTGGTATGCTTTTGAGAAGGAAATAGGCAGCAAGTGTAAACATAGGACTTGTGATTATTTTGGTTCTCTGAGAAGGTTTTGCTTGTGTATTTCCTGATTTCTCAATATATTAAAACTGTGGTTGGATGGTTGTTACCTGAATACTGTCAGAAGTCTAGACATGACAGGATGTGTGGGGGTCATGACCACCTTTCTGCGGGCTTTGGAAATCAGTGTTCTAGAATTTGTTGCTGCTCCATTGCAGAGAGTTGTCTTTCAGCCTTACGTGGAAAAGCAATCTTCAAAAATCAGTCTTCTCTTTACACTTGTTTCTCTTGGTGACCCATATTTAAAAACACTGAACTGACTCCATAAGCTAGGGCCAGCTCTTTCTGTCTGTGAGACATAGCCTCAAGGTACCTCTCTATTTCAGTTTTTGAAATTTTAAGTGATCCAAGGTGTGTCCCGCAAAATCACACATCTGTAAAATTTCAAAAATTATATCCATTTAAAATTCATTTTCTGGGGATTTATAATACATGTACAAACAACCTGACTGCAACAGCTGAAGGTGCCCATGGCTCCTTTGGGCTTATTACATTTAGAAGCCTAAGGAATGTGATTGGAGTCTGGTGAGATAGCTGAGTAAGAGGACCCTAAGCTCACCTTGTCCCATGGATACAGCTAAATAACACTCACAGCAGCATAAATAACCCCCCAAATGGCCCAAGGCCTGGCAGAACAAACATAACAACCACAGATAGAGAATAGGCCACATAGAAAAAGGTAGAAAGCATAGAGGCATAATTTGAGAGCAAAATGGACCTTCGCTGTCTGGTCCAGAGGGAGCCTGGGTCTTTGAGAAGGATGAGAAACAGACTGTCACACCAGGGAACCCATATGGAGAAGACATTTGGCTTTAACAGTGAAAGGGCCAGAATTTCATGAGTTCTTACAAGTGAGACTTTTAAAGCCTGAAATTTTAAAAATCAGCAGGCTCCACTTTGGGATAACCTAGAAGGTGTTAGCAAGCGAAGTCCCCAGCCTTAAAAAGACAACACAGCAAACAGCCAGCAGAGATACAGCATAGAAGTAGTAATAGGGGTAGGAGAGAGAGTGATTTACTCATCTCAGAACCTGTCCCAAAGAGACAAGGATCTCAGGGAGACCTCCTCCAGGAAAAAAGGAGCTGGCACATGCTATTCCTCTCTATTGCCCTCCAGTGTAAACCCAGGACCACGTGCAGGAACCAGGAAGACACCAACACTCACTATCCAACATGCTTACCCCAAGACCTTCCCCCAACACTTGGGCAGATCTGCCCTCTCCACTAAATCTTTCCTCAGTCCCAGCACTGCAGCACCCAGAAGACCAGTGCAAGCCTCACCAGTACTCCATCTCCTGACCAGCATCTTTTGCAGGGCTTCATTTCTGGGGGCAGTGGTGGCAGGTTGTGTTTCACGAGCAGACCAGTACATACCTTGTTAGATGTGCCCCATCAAGCCAGGGACCCAACACTGCCCATGACAGGGAAAAAGAGAGTCCACGTACAACTGGACTGAAGGAAAAAGAGGCCAGGACTACAGTAAGCCACACACAACATCCATAGGAGACACCCATGAAGCACCAGATCCTGAGGAACAAGGTACACTGCACACAGGGCACCAGAGGACCTCTTCTTTATAAGCCCATTACTTTCAAGACAAGATGTAGCTGACTTTCCTAACACAGAGAAACAGATACAGAGAGTTAGACAAAATGAGAAGACCAAAAAATAAGAGGACCAAACCACAGCAAGAGACCTAAGTGAAACAGAGATAAGTAATAAGTAATGTGCCTGACACAGAATTTAAAATAATGATCATAAAGATACTCGTGGACTTGAGAAAAGAGTGGAGGAGATCAGTGAGACATTTAACAAAGAGATTTAAAAAAAAAAAAGAACTAATCAGAGACGAAGAACACAATAAATGAAATTTGCTAGTACACTTGATGGAATAAATAGGCTAATGGAATCAGAATAATGAATTAATGATCTGGAAGACAGAGTAATGGAAAGTAATCAAGCTGAGCAAATGAGAGAGGAAAAATTATGCAAACTGAGAATAGCCTTAGGGAATTCAGTGATTCCATCAAGTGAAATAACCTTTGTACTATAGGGATCCTAGAAGAAGAAGAGAGAGAAAGGGGGGCAGAAAACTTACTTGAAGAAATAATAGCTGAAAACTTCTCAAATCTGGGAAAAGAAACAGATATCCATATCTAGGAGGCACAGGGAAGTAGTCCCCGGCAAGACACAGTAATTAAAATGGCAAAAAGTAATGAGAAGGAAAAAATCTTTAAAGCAGCAAGAGAAAAGAAAAGGGTTACATACAAGGGAAATCCCATAAGGCTTTCAGGTGATTTTTCAGAGGAAACTTTGCAGACCAGAAGATATATTCCCAGTGCTAAAGGGGAAAAATCTGCAGCCAAGAATACTCTGTCCAGGAAGGCTATCAGTCAGAAGAGAAGGAGAGAGAAAGAGTTTCTGAGACAGACAAAAACTAAAGAAGACACCAGCAGATTGAAAGTTAGGGGATGGAGAAGCATTTATCATACAAATGGATGGCAAAAGAAAGCAGGGGTAGCGGTACTTATATCAGACAAAGTAGACTTTAAAACAAAGACTATAACAAGTGACAAAGGACACTGTATAATAATAAAAGGGACAAGCCAACAAGAAGATAAACAATTGCAAATATTTAAACACCCAACGTGGGAGCATCCAAATACATAAGGCAGCTAATAATAAACATTAAGGAAGTAATCAACAGTAACACAGTAACAGTAGTATTGTGTTACTACTGTTAGTAGTGGACTTTAACACCCCACCAACGTTGATGGGCAGATCATCCAAACAGAAAACCAACAAGGAACCATTAGCTTCTAGTGACACACTGGAACAGATGGATTTAACAGATATATTCAGAACATTCCATCCTGAAACAACAGAATGCACGTTCTTTTAAAGTGCATGTGGAATATTCTCCAGAATAGATTACATATAAGGTCACAAAACAACAAATTCAAAAAGATCGAAGTCATACCGTGCATCTTTTCTGACCACACTGTTATGAAACTAGAATTCAAGCATAAGAAAAAATCTGGAAAGAGCAGAACACTGAGATTAAACAACATGCTACTGAACAGTGAATGGGTCAACCAGAAAATAAAAGAAGAAATTGACAAATACATGGGAACAAATGAAAATGAAAACACAATGGTCCAGAATCTTTGAGATTCTGGACAGCAAAAGCAGTTCTGAGAGGGAATTTTATAGCAATACCTCAAGAAGTAAGAAAAATCACAAATAAAAAAATCTAACTTTGTACATAAAGGAGCTAGAAAAAAAGAACAAACAATACCTAAAACTATCAGAAGAAAGGAAATAAAGATTAGAGCAGAAGTAAATGAAGAAACTAAAAAACAATAAAACAAATCAATGAAACCAAGGCTGGTACTTTGAAAGGTCAACAAAATTGATAAACCTCTAGCCAGACTCATCCAGAGAGAGGACCCAGATAAATAAAATCACAATGAAAAAGGAGAAATACCAACCCACCCCACAGATATATAAACAATTATAAAAGAATATTATGAAAAATTATATTCCAACAAATTGGACAACCAAGAAGAAAGTATAAATTCTGATACAAAACAAAATCAGGAAGAAATAGAAAATTTGAACAGATCAAATACCAGCAATGAAATTGAATCAGCAATTTAAAAAACTGCCAACAAACAACAGTCCAGGACCAGATGGCTAAACAGGTGAATTCTACCAAACATTTAAAGATGAGTTAATACCTATTCTTCTGAAATGATTCCAACAAATAGAAGAGGAAGGAAAGCTGCCAAATTCATTCTGTGAAGACAGTATCACCCTAATATGAAAACCAGATAAATTCACAGCAAAATAAGAGAACTATAGGCCAATATCACTGATGAACAGAGATGCAAAAATTCTCAACAAAATACTAGCAAACCAAATCCAACAATACATTAAAAAGAAATCATTCACCACGATCAAGTGAGATTTATTCCTGGGATGCAAGGGTGGTTCGATATTTCCAAATCAATCAGTGTGATATATCACATCAATAAGAGGAAAACCACATGATCATTTCAATAGATGTGAAAAAAGCATTTGACAAAGTACCACATCCATGATAAAAACCCTCAACAAAGTAAGTGTAGAGGGAACATGCCTCACAAAACATAATAAAGGCCTTATATGAAAAACCCACAGCAAACATCATACTCACTGGTTCAAATTGAGAGCCTTTCCCCTAAGGTGAGCATCAAGACAAGGATGTCTGCTATCACCACTTTTATTCAGTATAGTACGGGAAATCGCAGTGACAGCAATTAAGACAACAAAAAGAAATAAAACGCCTCCACATCAGTAAGGAAGAAGTAAAACTTTAATTGCTGATGACATGATCCTGTATGTGGAAAACCTGAAAGACTTCACAACAAAACTATTAGATCTGATAGATGAATTCACTAAAGTTGCAGGGTACAAAACTGGTGTACACAAATCTGTTGCATTCCTATATATTAATAATGAAACAGCAGAAAGTGAAATGAGGAAAACAATCCCATTTATAGTTACACCAAAAATAATAAATTATCTAGGAATAAACTTGTCTAGTGAGGTGAAAGACTCTACTCTGAAAATATAAAACACTGATGAATGAAAGTGAAGATGACACAAACAAATGGAAAGGTATTTCATGCTCATGGATTAGAAGAACAAATGTTAAAACTGTCTGTACTACCCAAAGTAATCTATAGATTTAAAGCAATCTCTGCCAAAATATCAATAGCATTTTCACAGAACTGGAACAAACCATTCTAACACTTATATGGAACCACAGAAGACCACAAATAGCCAAAGCAATGTTTAAAAAGAAAAACCGGTACCTGGGTGGCACAGTTGGTTAAGTATCTGACTCTTGATTTCAGCTCAGGTCATGATCTCAGGGTCGTGAGATTGAGCCTCGTGCTGGGCTCCACACTCAGTGAAGTCTGCTTGAGTTTCTCTCTCTCTCTCTCCCTCTGCTCCTCCTCTCCATGCACTCTCTCTCTATAACAAATGTCTTTAAAAAAAAAAATCAAAACTGGAGCTATCACAATTCCAGACCTTGAGTTATATTACAAAACTGAAGTAGACAAAACAGTATGGTACTGGCATAAAAATAGACATATAGATCAATGGAACAGAATAGAAAATCCAGAAATAAACCCACAATTATATGGTCAATTAATTTTCGACAAAGGAATAAAGAATATACAGTGTTCTCAACAAATGTTACTGGGAAAACTGGACAGCTACATGGAAAAGAATGGACCCAGACAACTTTCTCACACCACACACACAAATAAACTCAAAATGGATTAAGGACCCAAATGTGAAACTTGGAGCTATAAAGTCCTAGAAATGAGCAGAGGCCGTAATGTCTCTGACATTGACCATAGCAACATTTTTCTAGATATGTCTCCTGAGACAAGGGAATTAAAAGCAAGAATGAAGTACTGTGACTACTTCAAAATAAAATTTTCTGCATAGTGAAGGAAACAAAACTAAAAGGCAACCTATGGAATGGGAGAAGATATTTGCAAATGACTTGTCCAATAAAGAGTATCTAATATACATAAAGAAATGATACAGGGGCTCCTGGGTGGCTCAGTTGTTTAAGCGTCTGCTTTCAACTCAGGTCATAATCCCAGGGTCCTGGGATTGAGCCCAGCATCAGGCTCTCTGCTCAGTGGGGAGTCTGCTTCTCCCTCTCCCTCTGCTGCTCCCCCGGCTTGTGTTTTCTCTCACTCACTGTCAAATAAATAAATAAAATCTTAAAAAAAAAAAACCTGATACAACTCAACACCCCAAAAACAAATAATCCAATTAAAAAAATAGGCAAAAGACATGAACAGACATTTCTCCAAAGAAGATACACAAATGACAAATGAGAGACAGACTCATGCTCAGACGCTCACATCACTCATCATCAGGGAAACGCAAATCAAAACCACAATGAAATATCACCTCACACCTGTCAGCATGGCTAAAATCAACGACACAAGAAACAAGTGTTGGTGAGTATGTGGAGACAAAGGAACCCTAATGCACTGTTGGTGGGAATGCAAAGTAGTGAAGCCACTGTGAGAAACACTATGGAGATTCCTCAAGAAGAACTATCCTCTGATTACCCAGTAATCACTTTACTATGTATTTACCCCCAAAATACAAAAACACTAATTTGAAGGGATGCATACACCCCCATGTTTATTGCAGCATTATTTACCATAGTCAAATGTTGGAAATAGCCCAAGTATATACTGATGGATGAGTGAATAAAGAAGATGTGGAATATTATTCAGCCATAAAAGAATGAAATCTTGCCATATGCAAATGAATGGAGCTAGAGAGTATAATGCTAAGCAAAATAAGTCAGAGAAAGACAAATACCATATGATTTCACTCATATGTGGAATTTAAGAAACATAACAAATAAGCAAGCAAAAAAATATACAAACCAAGAAACAGATTCTTAACTATAGAAAATAAACTGATGGTTGTTAGAAGGGATGTGGAGGGGGTTAAATAGGTTAACTATAGGTTACAGTGCTCAGTGATGAGCACTGAGTCATGTATAGAATTGTTGAATCACTCTATTGTACCCATGAAACTAATATATTGTATACTGGAATTAAAATTAAAAACTTTTTTTAAAAAATAAAATTTTAAAAAACCCTAAGGGGTGCTATGTGTCAAAGAATTATATGGGCTGAATGATTATAAGTCATAAAGGAAGAAACCACAATAGGATACCACCATACACCAGTTAGAATTTCTAAAATTAACAAGACCCAGGAAAAACAAATGTTGGTGAGGATGTGAAGAAAGGGGAACCCTCTTACACTGTTAGTGGGAATGCAAGCTGGTACAGCCACTCTGGAAAACAGTATGGAGGTTCCTCAAGACATTAAAAATAGAGCTACCCTATGACCCAGCAATTGCACTCCTAGGTACAGATGTAGTGAAAAGATACAGATGTAGTGAAAAGAAGGGGCACCTGCACCCCAGTGTTCATAGCAGCAATGTCCACAAGAGCCAAACTGTGGAAGGAGCTGAGATGCCCTTCAACAGATGAATGGCTAAAGAAGATGTGGTTCATATAAACAATGGAATATTACTCAGCCATCAGAAAGGATAAATACCCACTATTTGCATCGACATGGATGGAAGTGGAGGGTATTGTATTATGCTAAGTGAAACAAGTCAAGCAGAGAAAGACAATTATATGGTTTCACTCACATGTGGAACATAAGCAATAGCATGGTGGATCATAGGGGAAGGGAGGGAAATCTGAATGGGAAGAAATCAGAGAGGGAGACAAACCATGAGAGACTCTGGACCCTGGGAAACAAACTGAGGGTTACAGAAGGGAGTGGGGTAGAGGAAATGGGTAACAGGGTGATGGGTATTAAGGGGGACACATGATGTGATAAGCCCTGGGTGTTATATGCAACTAATGAATTGTCGAACACTACATCAAAAACTAATGATGTACTACATGTTGGCTAATTGAACATAATACAAAAATTAAAAATAAAGGGAGAAGATGGAAGTTGGCAGAAAAGAAAAAAAGGAAAAAGGAAAAGGAAAGGAAAAAAGCTGGATTTGCCCAGTATAAAGAACTACACTTTTTCTCTCCTTACTTGGCTGGCATGCCACAAGATGATACTGACAGTTTGCAAACTACATTCACAGCCCTGTGCACACCTTAGGACATGTCAAGGTAATAGAACAACTGGTAGCTGATTGCCCCAGAGCCAATGCCTACAGCAGGGCACTGCTGAGAAAGACTCCAAAATGTGTTTTATTCATTATGTGTTATATCACAATATTAATTAGATTTCTATTTGTAGAAGACTGGCATAGTTCAGCTATTTCCAGGAGACCTAGTAAAAGATTTCTAGCCAACAATGGCTATATTCCAAGAAACAATTTCATGGAGAGCTTCTGTAAGAATGAGCTGACCCTGGCATAACAATTGACAGCTTGTCTTTTCCCAATTGTGTCAGCTCCTTCAGCTCAGAGGCAAGCCTTTGGGCTAGAGAATCTGTGCATGATCTAGGCATTTGCTTATGTAAATAAGTCAGATCCTAGAGCAAAGTAGCCCAGTATATGTCCTTTCATCAGGAATGACTGAAGAGGGTATTTAGGAGGGCACGTGTTGTGATGAGCACTGGGTGTTATACGCAACTAATGAATCGTTGAACACTGCATCAGAAACTATATGTTGGCCAGCTGAACATAATGATAAGAAGAAAACAAACAGGGCACCTGGGTGGCTCAGTGGGTTAAAGCCTCTGCTTTCGGCTCAGGTCATGATCTCAGGGTCCTGGGATCGAGGCCTGCATCGGGCTCCCTGCTCAGCGGGGAGCTTCCCCTGCTCTCTCTGCCTGCCTCTCTGCCTCCTGTGAGCTCTCTCCCTCTGTGAAATAAGTAAAAAAAAAAAAAAAAGAAGAAGAAGAAGAAGAAGAAGAAGAAGAAGAAGAAGAAGAAGAAGAAAACCAGGAACGACTGAAGAATGAGGATCTCTGATTATCATAAATCAAGTCCTTAAGTTTTAATAGAATTAGAACGGTAGTTCCCCACCGATGCTCCCCAAAACAGTCTCACAGGACCAATCTATCCCTCAGCCAAATAAATTTGGGAAACAGTGCATATTATTATTCTCCTCCCTAAGTTTTGCAGGGGGTATGAATGTGATACGTCTCTTTGATAGAGCAGTATAAAAAAATCAGTTCAACACTATTTAACCCAGAGTTTCTTGAGCTTACTCCTTCATAGATGTTTTCAAAGAACATCAAACAATATCTGCAATTACTCTTTTGGGAACAGTGAATCCGAGAAAAGCCATATATACTCAATACCAGGAGTGTGCCAAACATCCTCAGTTTACTTTTTTGGTTATGCAGAAGCCAACACAATATTTGTAGGTAGGACGACTTCATGACCATCAGCTCTCATTTATTATTCCGTATATGAGAATCCATCCCAAGCTTTCCATTTGTTTGGTTTCTGGAAAAAAAAATGGGATTTGATTCTTCCTCTAACTTTCATTTTAAGTGACTAACCACTTTAACTGATCTGTTGACATGAGCATGTTTTAGGTGTTTACTGAAAGGTTAGTGTCAAAAAAAAATTAACGTCCTGGTGGGCTTGTGTTTTTCTCTGAGGCAGATATTGACGAATGCACAGAGGGAATCATTGAGTGCCACAACCATTCCCGCTGCGTTAACCTGCCAGGGTGGTACCACTGTGAGTGCAGAAGCGGTTTCCATGACGATGGGACCTATTCACTGTCTGGGGAGTCCTGTGTTGGTAAGCAGTTTTTAGATGCCCTCCATCCTTCTGGCCCTTTGCAGGAGGGGCAGCCTGCTTTGGTATTCTCTTGAGCTCCTAGTGTTAAAATATGACCCCTCACTGGCTAAACTCATCCGTTTTCAAATTTCCACCCTCAACAATTCAGGGATTAGGCCAGGGATTGTGCAGTGTGGGGTTTTAGGATTTCTATATGGAAACTGGGGCTTTCTATACAGAAGCCTGGGTCTGTGTGCTGTGGTTTTTGGTTCTTTGGAAGTAAAACCATGGTGGCTGGTTGAAATTTTTAACAGTTTGAGAAACAAAAGTGGGAGAAGAAGAAATACTGGTGGACTGAGAAAGTTGAGGTTAAATCCCAGCTCTCGTACTGAAAAAGGCACTGCTCCTCTCTGAGTCTTTGTTGGTGAAAGGGTAAAAATGGAATAATAATATTTATGGGTTGCTAGGATTAAATGGGATGCCACACATTTAAAGATCGTAAGCTTTCCACAGTTGTGCAGACATAATACAGCTGCATTAACTTTATTATTGCTATTACCACCATCATCCTTACAAAGTCTCCTTTAATCGCTCTTCTGCTTGAGGTTCTGTTAAATGCTGAACAGAGGAAGCTAGCAGATGGAGTTTTTTTACCCTACAATTTTCATGATACCCAAACAACTGATCAAACCTGTCATTGTTTCCATGAAAACCTTGGCCAATCCACTTATATCATGTCCTGTGAACTCAAGTAAATTCTTCATGCGAATTTGGATGGACCTACAGGGCAAGCCTTCTGACCTTGGGTTCAGACTGCTGAATTAGAAAATGGGAATGTGATTTTGAAAATTCATTGTCTCTGGTTATTCCATATATATATATATATATATATATATATATAT
>LNAC01000062.1:8273432-8315626 GCA_002007465.1 Ailurus styani
GTTTATTTTATATATATATATATATATATATATATATATATATATATATATATATATATATATATATATATATATATATATATAAGGTTGCTATTGAGATCCGCCTAGTGTTTTTCTAACTTCTTCCCTGAGGTTGTTTTAAAGTAAAGATGAATTAGGGAACAAAGTGCACACAGCATGAACTGTCCACCACAGTTTGACACTCCTATTGAGAGGCAGGCAGTATAGTTGTTAAAAGCATGGATCCTGGAGCCAAACTTCCTGCTGTCAAATTCCAGCTCTTTCATTTCTAACTAGGTTCCTGGTGGCAAGATCTTATCTAGTCCATACCTCAGTTATCTCACCTGTAAAATGGAAATATGGCTATCTAGGTCATGTGAGCATTGTGAGAATTGATTGACTTGATACCTGTTAAGTGTTCAGTAAATGTTACTTATCATTATCTTCAGTGTTTCTGCATATTCAGCACTCTGCCCCATGCAGAGTGGAGCAACTCTGCTATCCATGTTTCTTTTATTCTTTTTTGTTTGTTTATTTTATTTTATTTATTATTTATTTTATTATTATTATTAATATATAATGTATTATTTGTTTCAGGGTGCAGGTCTGTGATTTATCAGTCTTACACAATACACAGTGCTCACCACAACACATACCCTCCCCAATGTTTAATTTATTTTAAAGAGAGAGAGAGTGTGTGAGCTGGGGCCGCGGGGGTGGGGCGGGGTGGGGCAGAGGTTGAGAATCTTAAGCAGACTGAGTTGGAACCCGACTTGGGGCTGGATCTCATGACCCTGAGATCATGACCTGAGCTGAAACCAATAGTCGGATGCTTAACTGACTGAGCCACCCAGGTTCCCCTCTTTTTCTCTTTAAATAATGATTTGTAACCTTAGGGATGGGTTTGCAGTTATGCTGGGTCTTGACATACTTCCTTTACATATGGCCAAGAAGTTCTGTTTGTGTGCAACTCAGTGTAAATAGAGGTTATGTGAATAGGAATACATAGAATGGCAGTTGTGATTGAGGAATGGAGATAGAAAGAATATTGGCCTTATGTGGTATTACATTTTGGCACTAAAAATAAAAATCTCATTTTTAAACACTGTATTTGACCTCATTAAATGGGTGGTTCTTAGCTTTTTATTGCATAAAAGATCTTAGAGATTACCTAGTTAAACCAGTTTGATAACTGCCTGGACCTGCCATGGTCTTGGCACACTTAGATGCCTTGGCCTGTGCTGTCCTCTCTGGCTGGAATGGAACAGAACTCTGAATCAAAGATGACCGTATCTTTTCCTTGATTATCTTGATTCACATGGAAATTTCTGTTCTTTTTCCTAATTTCAGCTCATGTCCCACTGGGCCTCCATGAGGCATTTTTGGGTGTTTTCACTGGAGTCATCACTCCTGTCCTCTGCTAACTCTAGTTTTCTCCTGATGTATGTTTCTCTGGCTTAAACCTTAGAAATTTCTACCGTTGTACAGTTTATTTGTTCTCCAAATAGACTGTGAGTGTGAAATGGACTTTATTCTCCTGTCTCCCCAGTAAGATGCTTTGGTAGTTGGTGTCCAGTCAATGAGAAAAATGCAGCCACTTCATGTGCCTAATAAAGAAATTCACTCTCAGAAAGGGTGACACCTTGTTCCTGCCACCAAGTTGGTTTGATACAAGTCGAGATTCAAGCCTAAGTCAAAGGTGACTCTCCATTCCAGATACCAGGGGCAGTTCCAGTTTAGGCCTGGTGTTCTGATATAATTATCCACAGCACTCTGTCAATCTCATAAATATCCCCATTGGGATGACAGATCTCATGGTCGCCCCACGTGAATATTTTCCCCTGCCATGCTGAGGTGGTCAGCCCTCCCTGAGGAAGCGCTTTCTTCTGCGAACTGACCCCCAGTCTGCGCAGGAAAACTGCAGTACATTGGTTCCCTTCGCAAGGCAATAGAGTTGTTTTTATTAGTGGCATTTTTTTTTTATTTTTATTCTTTGCCCAAGGGGTACAGGTCTGGGAATCATCAGTTAGGGTAATTGTTAATCTGAATGCTCCTTCATTTCCACACTTTTGGAGATACCTTTGTGAATGGGTATTAATAAGAGTAGAAATTTGGCCATGCTTCAGTTTTTCATTGGTAGTTGAGAGCATGCTTATTTCAGAGTATTTCATGGTGCAGGAGATACATATGTCAAATCATGTCATTTTCTTACTACAACTTTCTAATGCCTTCCCGTTGAATGTAAAATAAAATCCTGACTTCTTCATGTGGCCTTCAAGGCTTTAGGTGATACTGCCTCTACCTACTCCTTGGACTTCACTCCCATAGATGTTAACCTTTTTAATTTTTCATGCCTTGAACATGACAATGAACTCAGAGCTTTTGCCTTTGCTCTTCTGTCTGGGACACCCAATGCCTGTCTTGTTACAATGGCTGTCTTCTTTATATCATTCTCAGCTCAAATGCCACTCTCTGACCATTTTATCTGAAGTAGTCCTTTTCTGGTGACTTCATTATATCACTCTCTTTTATAACTTTTGTAGCATCTTAAAATTCTCAATTGACTGGTTGTATCCTTGTGTGTAATTGTCTCCAGCAACAAGGGTACAGATTGAGGACAGAGAACTTGTTTATGTTTTGCCATGGTACCTCCAGCCGCTCGAGCAACATGGACACAAGTGGGGCATTGATTGCACAGATGTCAAATGTTTGAAGGACTAGATAATCAAAACCATATCAGGTCAGATTTATTTTCTGTTTGGTTTGAGATAACTAATTGTGTGCCTGATGATTATAACATAAGATATTAAATATCACAAAATCACATGTCTTTATTTCAGGAAAAAAAATTTATTGAGAAAAGTCCTCACACCAGCACTGTATTATTTTCTGGGAATATGTGTATGAATCAGATAAGATCTCTGTTCTTGAGGGATTTGTGAGCTGAAATATTCTGAATCATAAAAATGCACCTTCATGGCACTGAAAATCATCACATCAGAATGAGCCCTAAGTAACATCATCTACTAATACATATAAAGAAATAACATTTAAAATAACCTTTAAAACTTTTTAAAAGGTATGTTAGCAACAGGTGCTCAGCTATGCTTTTTCTCAGAATAATAGTGGGAATGGCCTATGTCAGAATCCAAAATGTGGCAGTTGAGGACAATTGCACGTCACTCTATGCCAGTTTCTGTTAGATTGGGAATAATAACACCTGCTCTGTCGACTTTATCAATTACCATAAGCATTGAATGTTATTGATATCCTTAAAAAAATGCACACATGCAAGATTTACTATTTCACGAGACAAATGTTTAAGATTAGCCTCTTGCTCCTAAAGAAGATCATATTATTGAAAAGGACTAGTATTAAGTAGTGACAGACAGAATCAGCATCACTGAGAAGTTTAACAGACTGTCTGCCTCTTTCTCATATGCTTGTGTATTTTTATAATTCCAGAGATGTGCACACAGAAATTTGCCAACTGGTATTTGCAGACAGGATGACAGTGATTACCTACAGTTGTTACCATAGGGTGCAGAGCACTCTGGGTTTGGATGCCATAGTTTGAGTCGGTGATTCTCAGTTATAACATAGAAGTTTTGAGAATTTGCTTTTTTGTCGAGACACAGTTATCTGGTCATCTAGAAATGAGAACTAATGTATAATTAACAATGGCATACGTAAAAAGCAGAAGTTTACGTTTTTGAAAAGGAGATTCAGACTCCCTCGACCTCCCTCTGTCTCCGTGATCTTGCTCCTGCAAACGAGACTTTATTTTGCTCTGCTTCCTCTTGTACTATGCATGCATCCACCAGCCTGCTCAAATCATTCTTCCACTCTTCTCAAACCCTGGACTCTTTCCTCTACTTCTTTACTCGTATGCTTTTCCCTGACCATCCCTCTGTCCTCATTTGCACATGTCAAAATGCTGATGAAGTCTTGCTTCCTAAACCAGTGATTTTTTTTTTAAGATTTTATTTATTTATTTGAGGGAGAGAGCAAGAGCACAAGTGAGCTGGAGAGGCAGAGGGAGAAGGAGAAACAGACTTTCCACTGAGCAGGGAACCTGACAGAGGGCTGGATCCCAGGACCCCGAGATCATGACCTGAGTCTAAGGCAGACACTTAACTGACTGAGCCACCCAGGTGCCCCTAAACCATTGATTCTCAAACCTGTTTCACAGTAGATTCACCTAAGTAGCTTTTTGAAAATAGTTACAATGGGCCAGCACACTGTGGAGATTCTGACTCATTTGACCTCTTGAAGGACTTAGAGGTCATTGTTTTAAAAAAAAAAAAAGTTTCCAAATGATTAGAAAGAATATTGAATTATCATAGGAAACCACTGTCATAGATTTTTCTCCAATAAATATAATAATAATAATAATAATAATAATAACCTCCCTTTTATGCATCCCTGTAGCCCTGTATTTATATCTCTCTATGGAACTTGCTAACTCAGGCTTGTCTTCTTCATCAGTCCTTTATAGCCTGCAGTCCAGTTGAGGTGTTTTGATTTCCTTTTTAGATTCGTGTTGAATTAAATTGTATTGGTCAAAGGCTTGTTGATATCACACAGGATTTTCAAATCCCAGTAAAACTCACTTTGTCAATGAAGGCACCCTGAAGGCTGACATGCAGCTGTTCTTACGGCCTCCATGGCTGCTGCCTCCACAGGACCTGGTTATGCCAGGCGGGTGCCCAGGCCCCACTGGAAACAGCCCAACAAGGATTTACTTGTCCCAACAGCTGCTGCAAATGTCATCGCTTGCATAAAACAGCCAAAAGTGGTCCAGTGGGAATCTCCTGGGAAGATTTCTCTTTTAACTGGTTGATAGGTCAGGACTGATTGAAATGGTCTGAGAATGGTGTGGGTTCTGCTCTCACTGCCCAGTGCCTGGTTCTCGTAGGAGTGGGAATAAAAAGCGCTAGGACCTGGAGATGCTCCCAGAGGGATAAGAGCTCCTGACAAAGGCGTAGTGGGTGACAGCATGACACGAGTCGGGGGGAGGCAGGTGAGGAGGTCGGTTTGAAGTGTATGTAGGCCTGGAATCGGATCCCAACTCGGCCACTTTCTACCTGAGCGGCCTTTGGCCAGATATTTAACCTCGATAAGCCTTAGTTCCCTTAGCAGACAATGATTAAAATAATACCTGCCGGTGGAATTTTTTGTAATCTAAGTGTTCTCATATGCAAATATCCTGGCAAGTAGTAGATAATAATAGTCAACATTTAACCTCACTTCACCTCAAATCCCTCACCTGTCAAATGAAGACAGCAACAGTAATACTAGTAAGAGCTAACATTTACTGAGAGCTTACTTGGTGCCAGACACTGCTCTAAGCAATTTGCAGAAGTGCCATCCTCATAAATTGCTGTGGAGTAATTGCAAGGATTAAATAAGCTAGCGTGGGGGGAAAGCGTTCAGCACTTGTGTTTTAAGTGCTCGGTAGCTGTTAGCCGTTACCGTGAACCCAGCACCTACACCCCGTGCCAAACCTTGGGCTGGGGAGTTACAGGCATCACCTAATTCAGTCCTTGCAACTGCCATAGGAGGGAAGGCCGCACCCTGTGACCATGGTAAAAACGAGGAAAATCAGGTCCCAGGATGAAGATAACTCGTCCCAGATTCCACAGCTGAGAAACGGGATGCAGAGACCATGATGCAGGTCTGTTAGATCCCAAAGCTTCTGCTTTTATTATGTTAGCACTGCAATGCTTTCTGGAGAGCAGGAGGCCAGCTATGAGCCCGTGGTTGAAGGAGGTGTTTGAAGCAGGGCAGCTGAAAGTCAAGGAGACATGGCAAAGAGAGAATGAGTGAGACCCAGATGGACAGTTGTCACATTCCGTCTGAATCAAGAGCACAGGAGAACTATTTTATCCACTGGACTCCTGGTCTGTATCTTGGTGTTTAAGACAGAGACATACACCCCAGTCTTGGGATACTCGGTGAATTTTCTCTCTTTGCAGACAATAAAGAGCCCACCCACTCGCCCCTGTACAGAAAGTATTTTCAGTTAAACAGCCCTAGTCAATGAGGTCTCACTGACTGCAAAATTGATACTTGTTGCTGAAGAACTTCAGAAATGTTAGCTTTGGTTTTCAGCCAAGAAATAGATTCTCTATTATTGAAGAGTCTTCCTAAAGGCAGATGCCACCTGGCCGTGGAGCTGTTTAAATTACTTTCTGCTTCTAACTAGAAACAGGATGAAGTATATTGGAGTGTGGTTTGGGGACTCAGAGGACTTCACTTGCATGGCACATGACTGACGCATGTCACTAATACGGCTCGGATGGATGGACCAGTCACAGACACCGCCCGGGTGTAGAATGGATACAAAAAAGGATCAGTAGGGGCAGGACACAGAATGGAGAGGTGAAGAACATTTGTCAGCCTCTCCTAGGTGTGATCTTCTGGGTCCCTGAGAATGGTCTTACAGTGGACAGTAACACACGGTCAGAGGTGTTAAATCAGGTGAGAAGTCTGTTCCATCAGACCCTCAGGGAACTTCCTGCTCCCCTTTCAAGTCCAGCCATACATACATGCGTAAGACGGGCCGATCAGCACATAAGGTAAATTGAATGTATTCTGGGGACTTCTCAGGGAACGCAAAAGCACCTCCTCTGTTTGGGTAATAAATACTTCGCAAAATGATGTCAGAATAGAATTCATTGCACCAAACTCAGGTATGAACCTGAAGTTCATTGGTCACCCTCAGACTATCCACGTTGACACAACAGACCTCTCTACTATTTTCCACATTAGTGGAGAAACTAAAACCAGACAGTTCAGAGAATTACTCTCACGGGATCTCAAACTAACTGTAGGATCTATTCTGTCAGCCTCCTTGGCCCTGTGTAGTATCTTTTCAGTAACAGTGTTCAAACACCTTCCTCATGGAGTCACTGCAGTTAGCCAGAGAGAAGATCAAAGCACTACAAGCTCATGCTTTAAAGCAGGGCTTAGTGGACTGGGGAACGGGGGGACCTCAATGCTTGTCCACATGAAGGTCATATGGACAGAAAGGGAAGAGGAGGAAAATTAGCTATTTAAACAAGCAAGCACAAAAACCCTCTGTGAGCATACTAATATTGTTGTAAGTTTTCAGTCCATCAAAATTAGCCTGCAGTGGTCTTAGCATGAGGACGGGAGGTGTGGAGGACGCAGAGACTCCTCCTTGGCTTAGGGACTATTCTTTCTGCCTCCCACAGGGACTTTAAAACACCAAGTTAAAGATAAAAATCAACACACATGAAACAAGCGGTAACTTTCTGAAACAGGTTATAATTAACCACAAAATTATGTGGTCAATGCTATAAAATGGGTAATTAGGGAAGAGAATGAACAGAAAGAGTCAAGGAACAGTCCTCCCAACCACACAGGGATGATTACCTTTGAAGGGTGGGAGGGTTTGGGTACATTATTAGTAGCTAACTTGATTACTTCATGTTCTAGGCAATTTTCTAAGAGCTTTTTGTTTCCGAACTCACTTCATCCTCAAAACAACCCCATCAGGTAAATATGGTTATGCTCTCCGCCTATTAGACAAACTGAGGCACACAGAGATATTCAATAAATTATTCATGGTCACACAGCTGTCTATTGGTAGAGTTTTTTTTCCAGAAAGCATTAACATCTTTTCTAAGAATTGTGTACATGTATTAATACTTCTATTAAGCAACCAAATATTGCTTTGTGGCCTGCTAAAGTCTTGCTGTAGGAACAGTAATACAAATGCCATATTTTTATTTATCAAATGCCAACCGTGTGCCACCTGACTTCAAAACCCTTTTTGAAATAGGTAGCAAATGAGGGGAAATACATCAAGTAGCTTGGCCAGGTGTGAAATGGCCTGTGCTCTTTCTACTCTCCCGATTGCCTCAGTCAGTTGTGTATTAATTGAAGATAACTTATGAAAGGTTTATATTAAGTGATGATGATTCAGAGAATCACGTCATTTTCTGCTTCATTGTATGCTCAGAGAAACCTTAAGTCCCTGATGTTTAAACATAGTTTATTTTACATGGGTGTACAGAAGACACGAAGATTTTTCCTCCCTGCCAGTGTAGTCTAGGGACTACCTTCATATCTCAACAAAAGAGAGGGATGTAGGTGGTGGCCATCTGAGAACTCAACCTGAGCACATCAGCACGCTCCTCTGCTGAGAGGTGGCCCCGGGGCTCCGGGGACTTCTAACACTGCTATGCAACATCGAGTTGTAGTCGAGGATCAGAAGCTCCTGAGTCAAAATGGCAGGCATACCCAAAGAGCTATAGCAGTGCACATGAACAGGCTGGCTCAAACTCTGTTCAGTAGCTGAGTCCTGAGTGGTTTGCTATATACTGTCTCCAGCTGCATTGAACTAAAGAAGCATGACTGCTTTGTAGGCCCTATATTTTTTATGGGGGTCTGGGTTTTATCTGGCATAGAGAGAAATAGCAATGTGATTTTGACTAAATGAAGCTTTTCTCCCCCCGTACAGATGGTGTCAGTGGTTAAAACCCAACTGGGGCAAGGCTTCAAGCAGAACATTTAGCGAAGTCTAGATGTAGACACTAATTCTGGGATATTTTTCAAAGAAGCATTTTATTAGCAAATATATTTGGGAAATTCTAAATGAAATATAATTAACCTGATTTTATTAACTGCAGGACTTGTCAGAGCCTTGGCTGAACATTGTTAGCGTCCTGAATTTATTTGGCCTTAAAACCTTTTTTTTTTTAAACCTAAAAACCTTGTGTTTTTGGCACTCTGTAGACTATACTTCCTGAAAACTCAAGGATGAAAATAGCCTACTCTAGGAATTTCTAGAAAATCTCATTTATTCAGTATCATTGAATAATGAGCTGCTCAAAAGAGGTCATTTTTCAAGTTCTACAACAAAAGATTATTGAGCACACCGCTTGTCCTTTAAGTACCTGTAATTTTTATACTACTATTGAATTTTGTTGTAAAGAATGTGACTTTTTGCCTATGACTTTCTTTTCTGTTGTGGTCATTAAAAATGCAAATCATTCAACTCTACTGTTCTCTAATCGAGTGATCTCCTTAAGGCGTATTGGAGTATTGCTGGTTTGTCCCTAAGCTAAATGGTCCCAGTCTTTATACTTTTGATAAACATATTTCTCTTTGGAATGGATATTTTTGTCTTCTTTTCAAATCGCTCACTTAACCTCTAGTTTTCTAGTCATAATGTAGAAGATTGCTTTCCTTTACAGTGTGGTAAATGAAGACTTGCTAATGTGATGTCTCAGGCCACAGCAACTCAAAAGCAGTACTTAGATGCCAGGTGCTTACTTAGACTCTAGGGAGGTGAAGAGGAATGAGGCAGGGTTCCAGAGGCCCTGGAGGGCAATTTTGCATTGCACGAACAGGCCCAGTGGGAGTTCTGTGAGAGGAAATGAGCAGGAACGGGAGCTGTGAGGATGGCTGGGATGGGGAGGCTTCTGCGCCTGGCCAGCCACAGGAGGGGTAGCGGTTGGGGAAAGGCTGATATGTTTCCCTTAAAGGTGCTTTGCAGTGCAGTTGTGGTTTCCTTTAAGCCCTCCCTGTCATTGCGAACTTGGCCTTTTTTGGGAAAGATTAAATAACGGTAGAGGCACTTTGATTTCCTCCTGCACAGGATCTTGAAGCTTGTAACATGCAAAATCTTCATGAAGTTTGAAATGATTTGGTTTATTGTTGTCACTTGCTTCCTAAACAGTTGACAGTTCCAACTGGGTGACAACAAAACGAGCATGGTATTCCTAGAGTTTCCTGACATTACTGTCTGTGAACTCAAGTCCATGTAGCTTAGGGCAGTAGTTCTAGAAGTACTATCAGCCAGCATGAGCATCACCTGGGATGTCATTGGAAATGAAAACACCCTACCCCACCCCAGACCTACCGAGTCAGCAAGTCTGGGGATTGGGCTGGTGATTTGGTTTTTAATGAGCCCTGTTTAGGTGATTCTGATGCCCACTCATGTTTGAGAATCACAGTGCCTTGGAGGTTTTGTTGAGAACCTTCAGAGGGCTGCGCGAATGCCCTGAAACTGAATTCAGGTTTGTGTGTATGTGTGTTACACACGTCATTTGGAGGAAGTGGAACCACACTTTTCACTGGGGTCTCAGATATGACCCCAACAATGTAAACACCACCGTTGAAATACCAGGATTCCAGTCACCACCCTGATTTAACTTCTTGAAGTTTTCACCTGGGGATCCACAATTTGATCTCAGTGAATGTTCGCCTGCCTTTCTCAGTTTCTGAGCACTTTTTGGTACTGAATTGCATATAGGTGCCAGATTCCTACCTCTTGAAACTCAGTGGAAACAATTGTTTTATTACAGAAAATTCTGGCTTGAATGTCTTAGAGTCAAAGATCATGTCTATGCAGCAAGTCAGAGGTGGGCATCCACAACCTCTTTTGAAATAAATATTGAATTGTTTGTTTTAGTCTGAGGTTAGTCATGCTGCTGTGAAATATTTACCTCTGGGTTTATGAACAGGGAATTTTAAATGATTGTACTCAAGCCAAACAAAGCACTGTCAACAACAACAACAAAAAAATCACCATTCACTTGTTCAGTGAGCATTTAAGAGGGTCTGGTCTGTGTTAGTCTATGTGCTAAGTTGTAGACACATAAGGAGGAATAGCCTTCAAGTCTGGAAATGGGGGAAGAGAAGGGGGTAGGGTTTCGGAGAGGTTGAACTGTGATTAGATAGATATATAAGTAAATAAAAATCAGACTCTAAGGAAACAATTACTAATTCCTCAGGTGGGGGCATGTGGGGACGGCAATGTACATAGGAATCTTTCATTGAAAATATGATTTTTATTCATTGGGTCTATAGGATATGAAGGAATTTGTTCCCGGGAAAAATAGATGCTAAAGTAAGTACTCAGGCAGGAATAGCAGTCTGAATGGAGCGGAGTCATGAAAGAGATCTGTGTCCAAGGGATGGTGAAATTCCCAGGGTTGATAAAGTACTTGCTATCCTATGAGAGCGTTGTAGGTAAGGAACAGTAAGAAAGGAGCCCTGCAAATAGATGTGGAAACCAGATTATAAAGGATCTTGGGTTCTAAACTAAGGAGCTAAAAGTTGTGAATCTTCATAATATCAGTGTCTCGATGTTGTTAAAATATTTATCTGTATAAATTGCTATAGAAATATATTATTTAGCTCTAAATACAGTATTTCTCACACACTTTTAAACCCTCTATCACACACGTCATTGTGATTTTCCACACCTGTGCCATTTTGCTCCTCCTATTCCTTTCTCTTAGAGTGTCTCCCCTGAGAAAAGTGAGGCCATCAGAATTACCTGGCGATTGATCATGACCCTTATCCTACAGCTACTATGTGCTAACATCTTCTGTAGTTCCCGCAACAGCCCTTCCAGTTGGGTGTGATTTCCCATTTTACAGTAGGAGGAAATGAAGAACAGAGAGGTCTGTTTTCTGCCACATGGTGAGTAACAATTTCTCAGCCGAGAAGCTGTCAAATGACTTACTAAAGCAGTTAGTTTGTGACATATATACATAAAATACAGACTTAATTGCACAAAAGTTTAATTTTGTGCAAATTCCTACATATATGACATTTTAGCAACTCCAACTGCATCATTTTCCTGCTAAAACATCCTTGAGATGAGAGAGTGGTATGATCAGATTGTTCATCTGGCTTCTCTTTGAAGAGATGTAGGCAGAGAAAACAGTAAGATGCTTTTATATGGTCCAAACAGTAGAAATGGAGAGGTGTATGTAAGCTGCATTACTGGGTAGATGGTGAGCCAGCCCTTGTTGGAGTTAGGCCCCTACCCTCCTGCAGACACTATGACACCGTATATACAGGTGTTCACGGAATCGAACAGGAAGTTTTTTTGGCAGCCTTGAACCTTCCCAAGCAGGAACTTATGGGGGCTTGAGCCATTAGGGATGTGCTCTTGCTTGTAGAAGCTGTACTAGTGTTTGTTCAAATGTTTTAATGTGGTGAGGTGGGGTGGGGTTCACAAAATCATTTGTGCTGAAAGTCTGCAGTGTTTATAGGCCACAGTTGAGGCCTCATCAAGAGGAGGGTTCAGAGAAGTCTGAATGGAGTTTGCCTAAAGAGAGAATCTTTGCCAGTGGCCTCCTTTGCTTTTCACTGGAAACCAACTTAGTTTGGTCGTTATAGTTTTATCTCCCCTCCCTAGGTTAAAAAACAAAGAAAGATAAAAGAAATTCAAAATAAACAGAACTTGTCACCTAAAAGTCTAGAGCAGAGTGGGCTAAAGTCTCGTTCCTTGCTTCATTTTCACTTGACTCCACAAATACCTTCTAGATCTTTCCAGAGAATATCCCTTCAAAATAGAAGATAGCCCCAGTCCATTTTTACTAATTCAGTTGACTAGGAGAAGAAATATAAAGAGAGGAAGAAGATCCAAGAGAAGAGATGGTCCAAGAAAAGACACTATGAGATGACATTAAGATTTTTTTTATAGCTTGTTAGTTCTCTCAGTAGATACTGCCCTTCTTGGCACAACTGTCCAAATTGTTATCTTTCATCAAAGTCTTAACTCTCCTTCTACTGAGAAAGAGTTTTGGAAAGAGCTTTGACAACTTACTAGAAGTTAGGGACCAAAATAAAAAGAGTGGCTGAAGGAGACAATAAATAATAGACATGGAAGGTCCCTGAGTTCTTAGGGGCTATAATTGGACCATCTTGCTGTTTAGATTAAGACCTGATTTTAGAATTGTACCACTGACAATGTCTTTTGACCTTTGATTTCTATGTAAGTTGTAGGACGTTTCCGGTAGTAAATGAAATTACTTTGTAACCTTTCTGTGAAGAAATTATTTCTCACCTGACAACTTGTTTGAAAGAATGATTTGTCAAAATAGAAAGTTAGTTTTGGTTTTCACAGCACCTGGATTCCCCATGTGTATTTGTCACCAAGGACTTCATTTTCCAAGTCTTCAATGTAGATAGAAAAACCATGTTTCTCTCTTCATTACTCTCTCTCTCTCTCTTTGGCACCTTCTTATAAACACTCATTAAGAGAGATAAGAGATGTTGCCAATAAATATTGGCTATCCAGGAAAAACTGTTTAATTCTAAAAAATCTCTTTGTCATCCTGAAGCTGGGTCCTTCTATTCTCCTCTATCCTGTTCTCCGTCTATTACCACGCATAGTCTAACACTGGAATTACAAATTCGGTCCTACAAAGGTAAAAAGTAATCATACCAACTGGAAATGGACAAGATCTTAGAAAATATACAATTCTTATACTTTAACAAAGAGAAAAATGGAAATCCCCAAAGGACAAGGGTTCTTTTTTAAATCCCAGCTCAACCAGATTCAGATTTAACACATGTGCATGCAATTCATAGCAGGCCAGAGACACTGTAAAGGTGCTGTGGGACATACAAAGATAAATAAGACCAGACTATTCCTTCTGAATGAATAAGGAAGTTAGAAAAGCATGTTCACAGCTCTGCATATGATGTAACATAACAGAGATATAAAATTAAAGTGCGAGAGGGAAATTCTTTTCAGTTGAGGGTGAAACTTCATTATACAATAAAATGAATAGAACAATAGAACATGTCTGACTCAGTGTTAGGGATTTAACAGCTTGTAAAAACATAACTGCTCTACTCAGGGACGCAGACGCAGCTCTACCATAACCCACCCTCTCACCTATAAGCAGATACATAAAAACATAAATCTAGGGTTGTTGGCATCAATACTCTAGCCTCTCCACAGTAAAATTCTCTTTGGATAGCAAGTATTTCAATATTTATAGATTTTTTGTTTTCTTCACTGGTCAAAATTATATTGATTTTAAACAGATTTAATCACTAGTTAAAGAAGCATGAGTTATTCATGGCAGAAAGTAAATCATCTTGGTTGATTTAGAAAGCTATTCTGCTTTTATTCTACTCCTATTTTCTTAAAAGGAATTGTTTTCCATCTGCTGTAGAACACCTAACTTTGTACAGTCCATAAAGGTGGTCTGTGGCCAGGGCAAGTCCATAGAGTGTTAAGAAACTATATTCTTTTAATACTAGTCACTTAATATTAACACCAGATTTACTCATTAGGGCTCAGAGAGAGCTTAGAGTGTTAGCATTTCTGGGTTTGGCTGGCCAATGTACTGATCAAATCCATGAGAATCTGTATGAAAATTTAGAATTCAAGTGGAAATCCTCAGTGAACAGATGAAGGTGTCAGCTTAGAAGGAGCTCAGGACTGCTGGTGTGGATTTGAGTATATCCTGAAAAGATGGGACAAGGGAATTCATGAGATGAGATGGACACTATGAGAGAAAAAGAATATAGAAACAGTATGATCAAGAACGACTATAACAGCTAATCATTTTTTAGAAATTACTATCATTTTTGAGAAATTACTACCTGATAAGCATTGTATTACATGCTTAGTGAAATTACCAGATTATCCCAGGAGTTATTATTTATCCACATTTTTCAAATGTAGGACCAAGGTTCAGCGATGTTCTGTAAATTTACCACAAACAATAGTTGTAGAGATGGGACTGGGGTGCGGGTGACTCATTTGTCCTCATTCGCCCAGAAGTTTCCTAGTTAGAGCAGTGAAAGTCAGCTATCTCAGGGATTCCCTCAGTCCTAGGCAAACTGGGACAACGGATCACATTAACTGGCACCCAGAGCTGCTGGATTCCAAAGGTTAAGCTCTTACTTGGGATGTTATGCCTCTTGCACTGAGGAGACAGAGAGCCAATGATCAGCGATGGAACCTTGGGAAATGTTAATGACTTAACAAACTGGAGATGTGTACAGAGTCCTTACTTGTGGGACTGTGTGTGTATTCTTTGCCTATTTTATCCCCAATCCCTAGCACTATGTCTCGGACAGGGTAGATGCTCAATGAATACATGTGTAGTTAATAAGTTGATGATTGGCGGTTAGTGATTGGATGAATAAAGGGGTAAGAGGGTATCACATCCCACAAGGGTCACTAAGAGAACCCTCAGACTGAGTATTGTAACAAATATTATTATTGATTAAAGGGTGATTGTTTTGTCAACTACTGGTCATGAGAAACTGCAGGATTTATTTTATTGTATTTTTTTATTATTTTTTTAAAGCTTTTATTTATTTATTTGACACAGAGAGAGAGAGAGATCACAAGTAGGCAGAGAGGCAGGCAGAGAGACAGGGAGAGGAGGAAGCAGGCTCCCTGCTGAGCAGAGAGCCCGATGCGGGCCTCCATCCCAGGACGCTGAGATCATGACCTGAGCCGAAAGCAGAGGCCTTAACTCACTGAGCCACCCAGGCGCCCGAAACTGCAGGATTTAGACTTTGAAGGGAGGGCCACTTGGAAGCTTGCAAACATTTAGAAGAGGATGAAGATCCATAAATGGGGGTGCCTGATAATGGTAGACACCAGGAAGTAAGAACTGGCTCTAGGGAATAGGTAAGGACAGGGTGAGCCCAAACAAGCTGCTTCATTTTCCTTTTTCCTTGGCTTAGAGAGGCTGCTCAGTTAGAAGGGCAAGCCTCACTGGAGAGTAACAAAATTACACACTGAGCAATAAGAGAAGCACCATTAGGAAAAGGTTTCTTCATGACTCAAGAAGAGGTGGAGGCTGGAACAAAGAGGAGTTAACCCTGGAAGGACACTGGAACTTCTTCCTAAGAGATACACAATGGCATCTCAAATAAACCAAACTACGGCTCACTTTTCTTTTAGTCTTTACCTTTTCGGTCGGAACACTTCGTGTTTCATTAAACTGAGATGAGTTTAAGTTCCTCATCGTGCTGATGGATCTCTTGTGATGGATCCTGTGTGTGTCAACCCCATCTTTAATAGTCTGTGTTTTGAGGGGATCATGATACCCAAGGACAGTATGACTAAGACACAGTAGAACGTGGCTATCACCTCTCTTGTTCTGGACCTGAAACTTTCGGTGCAGGTTACAATTTCGTTAGCCGTGTGTCTTGCAAGCCACTTCAGACCTCAGATTTATCTTCTTGTTTCTTTCACTGATTTTGCTGATGTGCAGTGTATATATTTTTCCCTGTAATTTTCTCTCTGCCACCGTAAAAGAAGCAATCTTGCTTTAGCTGTGGGAGAGGCATCTGTACCCTGTCTTGTCTATCATTAATAAACCCCCAAGCTCTGTTCTCATTTCCAAGCTACTAATGTCTGGTAATGATTTCCAAGTCAGAACACACACACAGCTGGATATTCAAACCCCAGGTAAAATTTGTTTTCTGACACATCACCTGTTTTGAGTTTGGAAGTAAGACTAGATGTGTTATGAAAGTTATTCAAGAAAGTAAAATATGGGGTAATGAAAAAATTCACTCCTTTGACCCAACCACTACCAAACCCCTGACAGAAATGTTTGCCTTGATCTCTGAAATCAACCTGAAGAACTTTCAGCTCCTGAGGCAGGTACCATTACTGTTGTTATGCTATTAAAATTTCTGCAGAACCATTTTTCTCGAAGGGCAGGAAAATTGTTTGGGGCTAGGTTGGGATTGGTTTGATTGCTGCTGATATAAACATTTCTGAATTGTGTTTTCTTACATGCCCAAATAACCCAAGAACCTCAAATTAAAGAACAAAGCAGATTGACTAGGCAAAACAGACTTTTTTTAAAACCAAAATTGAGTACAATAATAACAGCTTTCAGAAATTGTGAAGATGTCAATGCAAGAAAATTAGTTCTAATGTCAGCTTAGCCATAGAATTTTATTGAAGAAATTCTCATCTGAGCATGGAGCATTTAAATAATGAATTTACAAGGAGAAACACAAGGAAATCACAGAAAGCCATTACTTACAATAAGAAAAAACAAGTACACTTTAATGATTATAGATTTGAGTGTGGAATATTTTGCCTGATTTTTGTTTCATTGCCTCTCTGTCATTGGAGGCCTGTCAGATGATTTGGGTAAGTATCATGGGTGAATGTCTTTGTGTTTGCTCAGCAGAGAACAACAGTTGCAATATGTAAATAGGGTGCCTCTTCCCCTTGGATGCCTTGGGATATGTATAATAGATTAAGTTGGCTTTGTGCAGAGCAAACAGGTCTGTATTACCAAGAATATGAATGATGTCGGTTTCCATAATTGCTAACATCTGGCTTTCCATAAATCTGTTAAATTGCATGGAAGCAGAATTAGATTTCTGTGTCATAAGTAAAGCAATTACATGGAACTCTGTAGGCAATATGGTCCTATATTCAACTGTGAAATCCTTTCATTTTGGAGCAGCAAAAGCAAATCCAGCTTTAGTCCCCTGCTTTTATTGCACACATTAGGTGTGTTCATCTTTACGCTCAGGTTTCTTGATTTATGAGAGGAAAACACTGCCAATGTGCTTGCAACTTTGTAAATGCAAAAAATAACTAAATATTTAAAAATCAGATTATAGTTGGCCATTAACTGCCAATTTAGAGATGATTTTAGAGAAGACCATAAGCTGAAGATCCTTCTGTAGCTACTGGTTGGAATCTTGAAATTACTCTTCAAGACAATTTCTGAAGTGCGTTGTTTCATGGGCCTTCCTCTGTCCTCGTCCTCAGGCATTTGACAGGAAACTGGAGTGGGGAGGGAAGAAGGAAGGTTGCTTTCCTATTTCAGTGTGGTTACTATTTTGCTATATTTATTGTACTTTGAACCAGTTTATGGGCTTTCCCAGATGAAAACTCAACAATAAAATGTGTCCCCCGAAGGGGAAGGTTGCATTTATGTCTTATGCTTACTGAACACCCATGAGACCAAAATTTTGTAATATAGGCTTTATAATGGTAATGGTTTATAAACTTTCTAGATTTAAGTAAGTTAAAGAAATACATTGTACAACCACAGTGCATTCTGGTGTACTTGGCACTGAGAAGAGAAAAAGGAAAAAAGATTTAGTCCTTGCCCTCAGTAAGCTCACTATCTACCTATGGAGATGGGCATGTTAAATATGTAATTCCTAAGAGATAAATGCAAGGATAGCATTGTGGATGAAGTAGAGTCAATAGTGACTGTTTTTGCAGAATGAGGAATGCTGATGTTTGATCCTGATTTTGAAGACTGCACAGGAATGAAGATAGCATAGGAGGGGAAGTGCTTACCCTATCAATTAATTTTTATGTCAACCCATTCCATACAGGCTAAGAAAAAGTAGAGTAGGGATGGGGAGAGCACTCGCATAATAAGAAAAGACATAACCAAGGCACAGACAGAGGAAACAACACGGACTGTTTGTGGACTACCCATTGCTTTTGAACAAAAAAGGGACGAGACAAAAGCTAACAATTGAAGTGTTAGATCATGGCTTGTATGACATTCCAGGAGCTTAAATCTTCTATTATAGACATCAGGAACCACTGAGAGGTGGTAAGCAGAGGAGTGACATGGATAAATGTGCTTTATAGGACGCCACTCCCCTGTGAAGGTATTTCGAGTAGTGATTCTCGTCTGACTGAACAGAGCCCGGATGTCTGGATCCTACTTTCCACCAATAAATCTGTCTCTAGTGGTGGTGAGCCTGGGCACCAGTACTTTTTAAAGTCTCCTCAAATCTTTCTATTGAGCCTACAGTCAAAAGTCATGGGGTTAGAGTGAGAAGTGATTGGGGTCAGGGAGACCAGATAGGAGGCTAATACAATAGTCAGGGACATGTGTGAAGAGCTGAGCTAAGACAGAATTTAGAGAAATCTAATTTTGTTTTTCATGATTACATGTGTGATGAGCCATCAGTTTATCATCGACTTACTCTCTATCTGTATCTTCTAGACATCCCAACTAGATTGTAAATGTGATGAGACAAGTGTGAGACCAAATACGTTAATCATCACTTTCAGCAAAAACCGAGGAGTGAGAATAATGCAAACGTATCACCTTAGTATGGTTCCAAGATAGGATATACCGCCAACATTGTCACTGCAGTGGGAGTTCAAGGAGGTGAATGATTACCATGAATTGGCATAATATTAAGAGATGCTTAATTGAGGAAGTAGGGCTTGAACTTTGTCTTAAATATCCATGTTCTTTAAGTCAAGAAATATTTGCGTTCTTATGTTATCTGAAGTTTTACTTTGAAAAGAGCATAAATTGGGGTGCCTGGGTAGCTCAGCCGGTTAAGCCTCCGACTCTTGATTTGGCTCAGGTCATGATCTCAGGGTTGTGAGATTGAGCCGGGCTCTGGGTTCCATGCTGTGTGCATGGAAACTGCTTAAGACTCTCCCTGTCCCTCTCCTTCTGACCCTGACCCCCTCCCCGCTTATAGGTACGATCTCCTTCCCTCTCCCTCTTCCAAAATAAATAAATAAACAAATAAATAACTGACCATAAGCCAGTTGGATGTGGTTTTAAACAGGTGATAAATAAGTGTCATAGAGGCTAAATAATGTGACCAAAGACATAACAGTCATCTGTAAAATGCCTTGTATGTAGTAATCACTCAGTTAAATAGAAGAGCATGATTTCAAACAGGGGTCACCTGATTCCCACATCCAATGCTGCTTTTAATTGGTAAGATTTAGAGAAAGAAGACTGGGGAGATGAGAAAAATTTCCAGGTAGGAGCAACTTACGGTCAAATGTGTTAAGAACAGCATGCGGTCAATGAGGAAGAATGAAGACGTAACTGAGGTCAGATTTGTGGTCTAGGTATTGTAAGTTGGGTTCATTTCCACAGTTTTCAGAGGAGAAATCATTTTTCATTAATTAAATGTCTTTACTGAGGCTACATTAGGTGGGACAAAGACAAAGTAATAAATCTTGGAATAAGCTTCCAAAAATATGGTATGAACACCGTAACACTTTCTACTTTGTACCTCTGCTGTGCAGCCAAGTTCTGTACCAGTAACACTGCATGCAGTCAGCAAGGAAAGATAGGTCATTTCTTTCTCATTATTTTTAAGTCACAGTAGTTTCAAAATTCTAGCAAATTTTTGAGTCATTATATTCTCAGAATTTCAACTAAAGTGGATCCATATAAGATCTTATCCTAGAAAATGAGTTGCAGTATCTAGATGGTAAAGAGTTGAAAGTTGATAAAACCAGACAACATTCTAGTATTCAGAAAGATGACTTTAGACCTTGAGTTGGCACAGAAAAGAACTCCCCTGCATGTATTAGATGGCCCAGGATACATCCCTTGCTCTATCATGGTACTAGATGTGTGACCACTTATTCATCTCTGTGCCTAAGTTTCCTCTTTTGTAAATGAGAATAACTATATCTATCTTGCAATCATATGGCATAACTCACAGGAAAGTTTTGAAAAACTTTGAAACAATATATAAGTATAGCATACTACCAGTAAAATTGCTATTATGTCTTTTTAAACACTTTATTGCTCTGAGTACTTTACGAGAAAATGCTACTTCAGTTATTTTTTCTTTAACTTAGCCATAACCCTTAACCAAATGCCTATAAACTTGTACATACTTAACTTGAAACTTAAGATGTAGAATAAGTTAATTTGTACTAATCTTAATCTAACTTACTATATGGGTTAAACCTCCCAATCAGGGGCACTGGGTGGTGCAGTTGGTTGAGCCACTGACTCTTGGTTTCAACTGGGGTCATGATGTTGGGGTCATGGGCTTGAGCTTGAGCCCTACGTCAGGATCCATGCTCTGTGTGGAGTCTGCTTAGGACTCTTCCCTCCTTTCCCTCTACCTCTCCCCCCCTCAAATAAATAAATAAATCTTAAAAAAAAAAAAAAACACCAAAACCTCCCAATCAGAAGCCTACCAATAGTTATCTCTGTGTACTTCCATGTTCCTCATTATCACCGTTGTGAGGATACAGTCTTACATGTCATCACCAACATTAGTAGTACCCAGTGTGCAAAAAGACCTTGTGTGTAGACTTGGTAAAAATGTACTGGGATCAATGTTATCATCATCTGAAGGATATTTGAAGGACATAGCTGTAGATTAATCAGTGGAGTAGAAGACTCTGACAGATAAATGACCAGTATCTTTAAAATAGTGTAAAGACTGTCATAAATAAGAAAAATCAAGTAGTCTTTTCTTGAGTGGTCTCAGAGTTAGGACCAATAAGTAGAAGTAACTGGAAAATATATTTCATTTCAATTTAAGGAAGACATTTCTAAAAGAGTTATTCAGTGATGGAATTGGCTGCCTTTTGAGGTAATAGATGGCCCACCTGGAAAAGGCTCAAACCAGGACTGGACAGCTCTGTGTTTGGGATATTGTTAAGGTCACTCAAGCTTTGAATGTCAGAGAAGGCTGACTGGATTTATACTTTCCTTTCATATTTAGCTGTCACTCAAAAACAGTAAAATATATGTGACTCTTCCATCAGCATCTATGCCATGCCTGCGATAGCTCTCAGATGGGTTTTTTGTGGGAACAAAAATGCTTTTAGCCCTTAGGATGGAGAGGATTTGAGTAGGCAAGGTACTTGCCAAGAATTATTTCCTCTTCTTTTACCCTTCGCCCCAGGATCTGGAGGAAGTCTAATTGGTTCAGGGTTGTCCTAATTGCCCACTTGTTCCTACTCAGTGGCTAATCTATTCACACCTTTACTAAAAGACCCAGATCTCCATAGGATGTATCCACACTATTAATGAATTAGCCCTATTTATGGCCTCTGGATGGTATAGTTCTTGAGAATATCCTAAAACTAGTTTAGAGCTGCTACTGGATAATTAAGTAATTGGAGTCCAACAGCTGCAGGTTCGAGTATCAGACCTGCCACCAATTAGCTATATGACAGTAGGCATGTTATTTTACTTCTGCGAGCCCCAGCCTCATTATTTGCAAAATAGAGATAAGAAAAGATGCTCCCACACAGAGCTGCTTTGCAGAGTAAATGAGATAATGCATGTGAACAGCTTGGCACGGTACCTGGCACGAGGTAAATGCTCAGCAATGTTAATCAGTGCGATTGCAAAGAATTACTATTTTCTAATAACAATCTTGGCTAGATTCTAAAGCTCTGTGCCTTCTTTATTGCAGACATTGATGAATGTGCCTTAAGAACTCATACCTGTTGGAATGATTCTGCCTGCGTCAACCTGGCAGGGGGCTTCGACTGCCTCTGTCCCTCTGGGCCCTCCTGCTCTGGTGACTGCCCCCATGAAGGAGGACTGAAGCGCAATGGACAGGTGTGGACCTTGAAGGAAGACAGGTGTTCTGTCTGTTCCTGCAAGGTAAGGCTAATAGAGTGCAGCAGGCGTCGTAACGGTTCTTTTCCTTCCTTCACTCTCTTCTCTTCCACCCCACCTCTTTCTCCCAGGTGTTGACTTGTGGGTCTCCTGTAGTTTCTGAAGAGACTTCTCCTGTTCGAATCCATGCTACAGCTAATGATGATGCTGAGTGACAGGCAAACCTGTTTTGAATTGATCACGCTGTTAGTGAGAAGTGAGGTGTGTAGTTGAGAAGAGATAGCAGAGCACAGAGGGTGGGGCAGAGAAGCCAGTGTTAGTCCTCCCACCGAAAGCCTGCAGTGCCTTTCAGGCTGGTTGGGTGAGAGCTTTAATGAGCCCTCATCCCACACTTACACAAACTTGCCGATTCAAATGACTCTTTCCCTGACATGATCACCTGCATGAACTTGCTCATTTTTATGGTGACATCATTCAGAAAAGCAAGGCTCACAGGCTTGCTTCCAGTGGTCAGAGATAGGCGGACCTCTATTCTGAACAAACGGTAATGATAGTATGAGGCCTTCTGGTAAATGATGTGTTCTTTTTGTTCGTGTTGCTGAGCTCGCTATACATTACATTAAGTTGTTTGGAAAAGTGAGTTTAATGCTTATGAAAATAAAATTCTGTCATCACCCGGTTTTGCTTTATGCTTTGCAAAATGGGCCTATTAAAATGTTTGATTTCCTTGTGCTTTATTTCTTCTTTTGTTGATCTTGCCTATACATTTTTCTTTGATATTACTTTACTGTAGCTCTTGCATTGTATTTTTTATGTCTGTTGGGATGGTACTTTTTAATCTTGCACTTTATGGGCGTGAGAACCATGAGAAATGACTTGTTTAGTAGCCTCTTAGGGAGCTGGTGTCCTGATAAATTCAGAGTTCTCTCTGGAAACAGAGTTGAAAAGTCATTCAATTCATTCACGTGCCTTCAAGTCTGCCACACCTCCAAAAGACCTGGGGGCCCCTATTTAAGAAAGTTAAACCACGTGTTTAGATCATCACCCCGTGATTTTTATCTCATACATTCATCTAGTTCCACACATCCAAACAGGTCCAGTGACTCCATTTACTTAGTATCTCCTATGTCCCAAGTACTCTGTAATTTAAAAACAGCAACACACTTAATTCTTATAACACAACTTCAAAAGATAAAGCTTTAAGTTTTAGGGCAATTAATGTGCCCTAAATATCACAAGATATAAATATCTAAGCAAGGGAGTTGAATTCTACTGGCTTGCCCCAAATTTCATAGTTTTCTTATCTGGCCACACATCCTATAGAACTCTACAGATGGATACCTGTTGATATATTTAAAACCAATTAAGCATTCAGTCCAACTTGACTGAGCTCAAACTCTAAACTTCGTCATGTGTTAATGATCATGTGGGGCACTGACTCAAAGGGCAAAGTTTTTAGTGAAGGAAAAGCTTGTTGTGTTTTAGAATAGTTGAGAAAGTTTTGTGGAAGAGGTTGGCAATTAGGTCTCCATTCAGCCAGCAAAACAAGAATGAATTCCTTTGTTAGTTCTTCTCTAGAAAATACTGTTTTCCTCAAACTTATGAGGATGACCACAACCTGACCCCAAATCCTTTTTAGGTTTTATAGGTCCCTAGTCCCTGGAATAAGCAATAGATTTCAGCTGAGTCTTGACTAGTGTATGACACCAAAATTTATTTTTCAGTTTTTGTTTTATTTAAGCCCAAGGGAGGGAACTTACCAATCACTAAAACTTCCCAAAGTTTCATTAATTAATCATGTTAATAATCCGAGTAGTGTAAGTTTACATATTCTGCTTTGACTCCTAAAATCTCTCCAAAGTCATCAGAATTTGAAATTGCCACAAGAGATGAGCAATCCTTGTAATGCTGTACTGTTAATATAACTCACTTCCACAACCACCTAACCCCTTAATGAATGGTGTACTGGAAGATTTCTTTACATAAATCTTTTGCTGGTTTATTTTCCAGTTGCATTTATTACTCCTTAATACCATAGCTTCAAGAGCTTGTGGAGGAAGAGGAGGGCTTGGATTTAGGAGCTAAATTAAAAACCCCAGATCAAATTCTATAGGACATTCCCAAAGATGAACTTATATGTGACCCTACTTTTTTCTTTCCATTATTTGCATCTGAAAGTGTTTTTTTCCAATTTCATAAGAAATAGCTTCAGTACTTAAACATCTAAATGGACTATAATAGCATCAACTTGGAATCTAAGAACTAAAATCAAGATTGGGACATAAATCCTGATTCTTTAACCATACTCTTGTTTCAAATTCAAATAAAACCAAATCACAGAATAGCAGAATTACACAAGCCAGCAAAGGGTCAAGGCTTACTGTTAAAAGAAGCAGAGTCAAGCACTCTACAGATTCAATGCAATCCCTATCAAAATACCAATAGTATTTTTCATAAAACTAGAATAAATAATCCTTAAATTTGTATGGAACCACAAAGCATTCTTGAAGAGGAACAAGTCTGGAGGTACCACAATCCCAAATTTTAGATATACCATAAAGCTATATTGACCAAAACAGTATGGTTTTGGCACAAAAATAGACATAGGTCCGTGGAACAGAATAGAGAGCCCAGAAATGAATCCACACTTAAGTGGTCAATCCGCAACAAAAGAAGCAAGAATATATAATGGTGAAAAGACAGTCTCTTTGATAAATGGTGTTGCAGAAATTGGACAGCTACATGCAAAAGCATAAAACTGGATCACTTTCTTATACACAAAAATAAACTCAAAATGGATTAAAGAACTAAATATGAGGCCTGAAGCCATGAAACTCCTAAAAGAAAACATAGGCAGTAAGTTCTTGGCCATCAGCCTTAATAACATCTTTCTAGACATGTCTCCTAAGGCTAAGGGAAACATAAGTAAAAATAAACCATTGGGACTATAAGAAAATAAAATTCTTTGACATAGCAAAGGAAACGAGCATAAAATGACAAGGCAACCTACATAATGGAAGAAGATATTTGCAAATAATATATCTGATAAAGGGCTAATATCCAAAATATATAAAGAACTGAGACTAAACAGCAAATATAATCTAATTAAAAATGGCCAGAGACCTGAATAGACATTTTTCCAAATGAGACATACAGATGGCCAACAGGCATATAAAAAGATGCTCAGCATCATTAGTCATCAGGCGAAATGCAAATCAAAACCACAGTAAGATATCACCTCATACTAGTCAGAATGCCCAGTATCAAAAGATAAGAAATAACAAATGTTGACAAGGATGTGAAGGAAAAGGAACCCTTATGTACTGTGGGTGGGAATGTAAATTGGTGCAACCACTGTGGAAGTCAGTGGGGAGGTTCCTCAAAAGTTGAAAACAGAAATACCATATAATCCAGTAATTCTACTACTGGGTATTTACCCAAAGAAAATGAAAACAGTAATTCAGAAAGATATACACACTGCTGTGTTTATCGCCACATTATTTATAATAGTCAACATATAGAAGCAATCCAAGTGTCCCAAGTGAATGGGTGAAGAAGATGTGGTATACAAATGTACATATGGAATGATGGAATATTACTCAGCCATAAAAAAGAATGAAATCTTGCAGATTTACAACAACATGGATGGACCTAGAGAGTGTTATACTAAGTCAAGACAAGACAAATACCCTATGATTTAACTCATGTGGGATATAAAAAAAAATGAACAAACCAAAAAAAGAAACATACTCATAAATACAAAGAACAAACTGATGGTTGCTGAAGGAGAGGGGTTGGCTAAGTGGGGGAAATGGACGTAGGAGATTCAGAGATATAAACCTCCAGTTATGAAATAAACAGAATGGAGGTGAAAAGGACAGCATAGGGAATATAGTCAATAATATTGTATGGTGACAGATGGTGAGTCTACTTATTGTGTTATTGTATAGTGGTATTGTGGTGTTGTATATATTGAGTAATGTATAGAATTGTCAAATCAATATGTTAGACATGAGAAACTAATACTGTATGTCAACTGTACTTCAAGTAGAAATTTTTAAAAATGCTTAGGTTTTCAGGAGAAACGGGTGATGGCATCATGAAATTCTCAGGCAGTTTCAGATAGAATCACCTTCACTTGATGAAAAAGAAACTAATGTGGAATTGAGGTATAAATATTACATTAATGGAGGTGGAGAATGCAGATTAAGAATACCCACTTGAACTAAATTAGATCACACAACTGAAGAAACATTTAGACAAAACTTCTCTAGACCCTCAAATTAAAGCAAGAGCTCCAACAAGATAGGCAAAAAGGCAAGACATTAAACTACAGAAAGAGAAGGAGAGTGGCTCTTAGAGAATGAGTTGAGGGGGAAAGCTATGCAATATGAAGACTAATTCAAAAGCTTCTTGGAAACAAACCTGTACTGATGCCATGGAGATAAGGGGGAAACCCATCAATTTTGAGGGGGAAAGGTGGAGAAAAAACATGATTACATGATGGATATGGATTCTGACAGTGATAATTTAGCACACAGTGAATTTTCCTGAAGAGAACACAACAAATATAGCAATCCAATTTTGTAGATAAGAGAGAAGGATGACTGTGAGTTGTATACCCAAAGGATTCTATTACTGCAACAAGACCAATCGGTATAAAGCCATCGGGACCAGTACTAGGTCCGTAAGCATCAAGGAAAGATAATGTCAGCATATCATGGGAAATTTCAGATTGGCTTCAGACTTTCCTCCACAGCTCAAGATGCCAAAGGACAGTGAAACGATTATTTGCAAATGATGGTGGGGGTAAGCCTTTGAGCTAGGAACTCACAAATACTTCTTACATCGTATGCTTTAGTTGGTAGAATACATATTAAAAGAAGAATCTAGAATTTATGAAGAAAAAAAGAAAAGCTATACAAGCAAGAAGCCAGAAGCTACTCAGTCTCCTACACACTCAGGGTTGTTATATCATAAAGAGATTAATAACTGCTTTGTGATGTTTCAAGGTTATCCTTCAGGTGGAGACTATAAATGAAACACGTACTGGCATGCTAAGGGTGAAATTGGTGCATTTATGCCTAGATTTTTTTAGCCACTAAATTAAAATCCTTGTATCGTCATATTTTGAGTCAGGTCTTATGTTATCCAAGGGCAATAAGCCTCTTTAGATAGTATTCAAAATAAACACTCTGCTATATGAGTCTTGTATTATACTTGGAAGACGGAGTATGATCTGCCTCCTTTAGACTTAGAAGAAAGTTGAATTTAAAAGTTGGCAAGCCAGAAATCAACCTTTCTTTTTTTTTTTTTTAAAGATTTTATTTATTTATTTGACAGAGAGAGAGAGATCACAAGTAGGCAGAGTGACAGGCAGAGGGAGAGGGAGAAGCAGGCTCTCTGCTGAGCAGGGAGCCTGACATGGGACTCGATCCCAGGACCCTGAGATCATGACCTGAGCCAAAGGCAGCGGCTTAACCGACTGAGCCACCCAGGTGCCCGAAATCAACCTTTCTTACCTTCGACTCTTATTCCTGGTTCTGTTCCCTTCCCTTGAACTCCTTGGAATTTTGAACTTATAAGCATTCTACCAGGAACGAGAAGACCTGGATTCTATTCATGGCATTGCTAGTAAGTGACTTTGAGACCTTGAGCAGATGACTTAACATCAGAGCCTTTTCCCTTAGCTGTGCAATGAGAAGACTGGCTAGATGATTTCAGAAGTTCTCTCTGGCTCTAAAATTCTGTAAGTCTGGCAACACCTGGTAGTGACATTTATGCCCTCAATATTCTTCTTTCACCCCTTCCGAAATGTTTTAGTTTGGGGCTTAACATCATTACTCATGTAGACCTTTCAAATCCTTTCCAGGATTTTCCCTTTTCTTTCTTTTTTTTTTTTTAAATTTTATTTATTTATTTCACAGAGGGAGAGAGATCACAAGGAGGCAGAGAGGCAGGCAGACAGAGAGAGGGGGAAGCAGGCTCCCCGCTGAGCAGGGAGCCCGATGCGGGCCTCGATCCCAGGACCCTGGGATCATGACCTGAGCCGAAAGCAGAGGCTTTAACCCACTGAGCCACCCAGGCGCCCTCCCTTTTCTTTCTTGCCAGCAGCTGGTATATCTGCATTTACTTTACAGTATTATGTATACATTTCTTTGCATATTTTACATTGCAGTAAGATTAATATGTCATATACAAATTATTCTTTTGAATTCTGTGCAATACAAAGAGCAACAATTTGGGTCAATTTCATATTTGAAGGTTTAAATATTTAAATGGTTTAAAAATAACCTGGATTACACAACAAATTACATTTTCCACAAGGTTTTCAGCCCTTCTAACACCTGCTTAAAAATGTCAGGCATCAGGATGTCTAAATATCACTATAGGGCTGAGTACACCAGCATGAGTCTTTTGAGTCCATTCGTTTTAGGTACATAACCATAGGAATTTTTCTTAAAGTTTTCTTGAAGCAGAAGTTTTACAAGAAAATGTTGAACACCTATGCTGAGGTGTTCTGTCATATAATTCTGTTATTTTATCCATTTCAGATATAAAATTCAGCATGAAAATTTTAAATATATAAATATATATAAATTACATATAAATATATATATATTCAACTGAAAAGGTTGATAAATAGTAGAAAAAATGGTAGAGTTGGAGTGAAATTCTTGTCAAAGTCCCTAGTTTTTGGTTCCATATGTAATTTCAGGGCAACCTTAACATGACAAGAAGCAGATAAAACACCTGCAATAAATAATTAGAACATCCATGAAAAAATGCTTTTAAGTAGGCAATATTGAGTGACAGTACATAGTATAATCCAACATAATTTCTCCTATAATTTGCCACATATTATCTGAAGTTCTGATAAGATTTAGAAAAGTTTTAATTTGATTTGTACAGGACACATGGCAATGAAGAGACCTTGTGTGGAAGAGAGGGCGGGGGGAGCAATAAAGTCATTGATAAGTCTGTACAGATACTTTCGGGCAATTCCTTCCTCCAGCCCAGGGTCTTCCTCCTGTCATAAGGAGGTAGAAATGAGCTAACATTTCTCGTGTGTCTGGCAGTATACCTATCCCCTCATTCTTTGACAACAACCTCATATAGTAAATATAATTATATAATTAGTAAATATAATTATATAATTATCCTTTTATAGAAGAAATAGAAGCACAAGTTTCACACAAGTAAGTAGTGACAGTAGAAGTGAAACTGAGATACCGTGACAAAATTACCAGGTCTCCACTTGAAGAAACTGGTTCCCAGCCCTACTGCCCTGCCTGGGTGTGGGTCTGTGAATTCTGCAAGGTATTTTACATCTCCGAGCCATGGTTTTATCAGTATGACTGGGTTAATATGTGCGGACACATTTACCATGAGAGTGAACCAAGATAAAGATATATTTGAAGTACTCAGCTCAGAGCCTTGCAGAGAGAGCTGTCTCCCCATGAGTAATCACTTAGCAAAAAAAAGAGTCAAAGTTATTTTAAAGGCCATTTCCCCCCTTGAGAGTCAATATACCAGGTTAGCTACTAGTGTTTCTTGCCCATTGAAAGAGGTCTTGAAACATGTCCACAACTTAATGGAGTTCAACAATAAAGCCAGGCCAGCACAAATGGATTTGGGCTTTTGTTTAGATGCTGTACGCTTCCTTGACAGTGACAGTGATTTTATGCACCTTTAGACCACTTAGTTGATTACGGAAGAGGTTGCTGAATTGCTTGGAATCCATGTTCTTCTAGCATTATCCAAACTACAGATGCCCAGAGTGAAAAACGATTCTTTCTCTGGGCTTGACCCCTAAATCTTAGTTACAGCCCAGTTTCTTTTCACAGATACCCATCTATGGCTCTTCCATTTATAAATTTGTCGAGAGCTTTAGGAAGACATCTTTATTTTCTACCTGCGCTAGATGGGAAGAGAGAGAGGTCTCAGATTTATTAACATCTAGGAAAATGCAGCGTTTTAGTATGACTGTAAGTAGTGGTCATATTTATATTGCTGATTATGGAGATGAACATGCCCAGGTAGAGTCATGAACAATTTGTTATAGGAACATAGAAAGGGGAAGTATACCCTATATATAGTATACCTTCCTATCCTAGGAAGATACAGAAAGAAATAAGGAAAACATCACAGAAGAGGTGAGGTTTGAGTGAGACCCTCAAGAATGAGAAATTCAACCAATGAGAGATGTGAGGAAAGTGAATCCCAAACAGAGGGAAGAGCAAGAACAACGCGGCAAAAACATTACATGTGTTCTGACAAGGAAAAGGTGAAGTAAACGATGAGCTTAGAATATCAGGGGAAAAAAAAGAAGAGTTTGGGAAGGGGATAGCTGATGATAAGCCAGAGATAAAGGCCAGATGATGGAATTTAGACTTAGCGTAGGGGCTGTAGAAGATCATGAGTGACTTTTTGTTTAGGATTGGCATGGCCCAATCAAGGTCTGATCCATAGCACGATAGAAAGACTGAGGAGATCAAAACTAAATGGAGAGATACCACTCAGGCTGAAGTAAAGTTCTGGGAGAGTACGGATGAGAACCTGAAGGAGGGATAGAAAGGTAAGATCACATGAAAGATAACACAGAAATGAAGGGATGTGTCCTGAGGAATGATGTCAGACACTCAGCCTCTGGGGCAATGTGTGCCCTCATTCTGTGGGCAGAAAAGAAGCTCGAGAGTGGCATGTTTGAGACTTAGCTGCCCCATTTTCTTGGGCAAAAGATTTCAGGTGCCACTGACAAGAGAAAGAGCCAGGGTTTGCAAGTTAGGCCAGTGCACAGTGGATAAAGGTCAGACACTATATTTACTCCTCCTGCACCATTACCTACTATGGCTACTATTAGTAGCAACTGGAAAATCCAGTGGCAGAAAAAGAACATGCTGTACAGGCCAGATTTCATTTCTGTGCTTCCTGCAGCATCGCTTTGTTTTGTTTTGTTTGTTTGTTTTACTGAAATGTGAATGGCATTCATCCTGAAACTAAGTGTAGTACTGAAGACTCACTCAGGCAATGTCAGGTCTTGAGTTTTTCTGGCAATGATGGAGGTGGATAGGGAAATAGATACCATAAATAACCAGTCACCTGCCATGTCGTCATAAACAGAAGGAGGGTATAGCGGGGAGGAACTTTGCCAGGAGATTGTCTGGAATGCTGCCATTTGACCTGGTCTTATAGGAGCCTTTGCCCAGAAACCGAGGAAGGTGGCCATGGTAGGGAAACCTAAGGGGTTCGTGTGTTTCCTTCAGGCAAGAAGAAAGCTCCATCTGCCTGGAGCTGACAATAAAATAACCTCGCCTTTCTTCATGTGGCTCTCACTCCTAGAGTGAAGAACAGGTAGGAGTCAGCTTGTGTCTGGGGCCAGGGTAGAGGTTAGCTGTCTGAAATCCTGCAGTTTACTCAGAAAAATGTTCTGCTTTGCTGTCTGAAACTAACCAGCAGTATTGTCAGTACCTTCCTCTCTAGGGTGTTCTTGATGGCAGGAGTTGGCTGTGCAAGCCCCAAGATTGTGTTGCCTTTTCTTTGAAAGATGAACAAAGGAGCAAGATGAGATCCCCTCGAAACTCCAAGGGTTCTCTCGAGGAAGAGGGTCTTTTCCAGTCCCTGCCTTCACGCTTCCACTGTGCTGTCCAAACCCTGCCTTTCGTTGCAGAACTGTAAGGGTTATGCCATGCGAATTCCCCAATGGACTGGGTTACCTTATTTCTCCTCAGACATTCTCAAACTTGCCCTTGCAGCAGAATCCCCTGGAGGGCTTGTGAAATGTTGATCGCTGACTCTACCCTTAAACTTTCTGGTTCAGTAGATTGGGTTAGAGCCCAACAATTGGCATTTCTAGCTAGTTCCCGGGAGAGTTTAATGCTGCTGGTCAGAGGACCAACCACACTTTGAGAAATGTCGCCACAAGAATCCTTCTGATTTCAGTTTGTTGAAGTCCTTTTATCCTACCCTTCAGCCTCCTTGTGATACAAGGAAGCAGCATATTGGAAAATCATTGCTATGAAAGTTCGGAGTATGGTCTAGTTTGTATTTTATCATTAATTTGCTATGTGGAAAACTCCTTTCCCCTCTCTGGACCTGATTTCCTCTTCATTAAAATGAGACAGTGGATTCAATGACTGTTAAAGGTTTTATTAGAGAGGTGCTAATTAGATAGGGCTAATGGACTAGTCGTGGGATGTAACCTGGAGACAAAATTAATATTTTGTAAAGAAGATTGGATAGCACACCACAATAAATGTGCATGTGAGAAGATAGAACAGATGGGTGGGTCTAGAGTACCACTCTTAATTTTACACTTTATATCAGAGATCAAAACATGTTTTCTGTAAAGGGCCAGACAGGCTTTGCTTATGTACAGTCTCCCTCACATACTGGACTCTGTCATTAGAGTGTGAAAACAGCTACAGACAATATGTAAATGAACAAGGGATGCTGTGTTCTTATTAATAAAACTTTGTTTACACTAACAGGCGACTGGCAGAATTTGGACTGTAGGTATCAGTTTGCCAAACCCCAGGTTAGATTATTATTCAATTTCCATCAATAATCTTGCCGAAGTCCACCTTCTTGATTTAAAAGTTTCCAAACTGTGGCAGGAAAAAAAAAAGTGGTATTTTGCAATCTGGAGTAAATAAATTAAACTGTTCAGTAATAAAATGTAGAATATATAGTATAAAACCCATAACTTTCCATGACATTATAAGAATAAATTCATTTTTTATTTGCGAGGAAGGTGTATGTCCCTGCTTCTTAAAATTCAGGAGCAATTGAAATATTACAATGGTTATTAATTGTTTATAGCTGAGCTTTCATTATAAAACTGCAGAAAAGCATTTAGCTTCTGCGGCAGGAGGGTTGGAAAATACATCTTTGGCATGTAAATGGGGCTTGTTCTGACCACCCCAGCTGAGATAGAGGTCAAGCCCTGGGAATGACCCCAGAGGTGTACCACGAGAAGGATTGCTCACCATCCCTGAGCTCCATTTCCTTGCCAAGTTTGGATTTTAGCGTGGTTGTGTTCTGTGAGCGGAGGTTTTGTAATGGCATTCTCACTGAATTAATGGAGCCACCTGTGACATTTTCATTATTAAAAATGATTTTCTTGACAGTTACTCTGTAATTCAAAAGGCAAAATGAACATAGCCATTGTTCTAAAATATGTTAGAAACTAAGAGGGGCCTATTTGGCACTTTCACATAATTGATGAGATATGAAATTGCTTTATTTTGTACTAACCCTGGAGGCTATCCACTTATTCTCATTCATTCTTTTAATCCCCACATGTGGAGAGAAACCTGACATTCTGATTGGGCCTCATTGCCTGTGGTACAGTAGCCTCTTCTAAAAGAATCTGTCCCTGTTTGATATGGTTTGTTAACATAGCTCTGTGGGTTACTGAGGCCCAGTCCTTCTATGCTTGGAGAGAGTAATATTGCGACCTCAGTAGCTGAGCTGACGAATTGGTTTTATATTGTAGCTACCATTACTTTTCTTAACTTCTTGGCGAAAATAAATTGCTAGGGATTCATTCTGGGCAATGATTACACAAACAAAATATGTTAGTAAGTTAAAATAAAGGTCTATTGTTGGAAGATGCCTAGACTCTGCACAGTTCTTTTTTTTTTTTTTTTAAGATTTTATTTATTTATTTGACAGAGAGAGAGATCACAAGTAGGCAGAGGCAGGCGGGGGGGGGGGAGCAGGCTCCTTGCCAAGCAGGGAGCCCGATATGGGCCTCGATCCCAGGACCCTGAGATCATGACCTGAGCCGAAGGCAGAGGCTTTAACCCACTGAGCCACCCAGGCGCCCACTCTGCACAGTTCTTGATCTAGACTAACTATAATCTCTGATTCAGTTCACCTGCTTAACTGGAGTGCATGTGTGTGCGTGTGTGCATGCCTCCGTGCGTGTGTTTGTATAATCTTTCACCCTTTGATATTTGGAAAATTATGATTTCCTGTCATTTCCTACAGTAATAGAAAAAATGCACATGCTTTGAGGAAAAGCATTTTTCAACGTGTTATGTTATTATATACATAGCCAGCATGTCTCCTTTCCATTTCCCATAAAAAATGTAAAGCACTTAAAGATTTCCACTTTCGCTGACAGCAGACTTGTCTCAGCAAGCCCTGTCCTATTCGACATTGTTATCGATGAAGTAGATGAAGACCCTGAGGGCAGGTCCATCAAGTTTGCAGATGTCACAAAGCTGTGAAGGAGGACAAACTCTGGGGATGACAGAAACAGCATTTGGAAAACACTGTGACAGGCAGGAGAGATAAAATGGATCTAACAAGGTGCAGTACAGTAAGGATAAACATCAGGTTTTATCCTTGCTGCCCCCAAATAACTAAGTGTACAATCTGGGGATAGGGCTTCGTGAGGTTTTAGTCTACATTAAGCTCAATATAAATCAACACCATGACATAACCACAGTAAGTAGGGAAGTAAATATTGAAATCAGCCTGCATTAAAGAAAGTACAGTGCTTAAAACAAGGTGGCCATGAGTCCCAATTCACTGTGTTAGTCAGACTGTTACTGAAGAATTACATTTCGTTCTTTTGCTCAACTACCTTATTGGAGAAAGGAGTACAAATCATACTCCGTACAATTATCAAGACCAAAAGTGCTACTGCATATAAAAGGCTTAGCACAATGTATGTATGGCCCAAATAAATGTTAAGATTATGGTAGGTGATGATGCTGATGATGAATATTATTACTATTGGAAATACTTGAAATGGTTGAAGATAAGGCACCTATAACAGTGAAAGGGCTCAAAACTAGTGGGACTGGTCATAAAAGTAGAGATGTTTAATCCAGAGATGATTCAGTGGAGACATAAACACTGTCTTCTAAGAGCAGAAGAGTTGAGAATGTGACAGAAGGATTGGGAGTTCTGTGACCAGCAATGGTGTGAACAAGTCTCAGTAGATAGAGGCAACAAGTTTTTAACATTCCGACGTGAACAGAGATACGTTCTTCAAATGCCTCCTGCCGTGGTGGCTTCCTTGAGACTGGACAGCTTCAAGCACAGGCTTGACGACTTTTGAATATGGTTCTAGAGAGGGTTCAGTATAGGTCCAGGAGGCTTGGTTATGTGTCCTTGAAGGTACTGCTGGCTCTGAGAGTCTTTGGTTTTGTAAATATCCATCAAAGCAGTTATCACCATAAATGGTGGCAACAGGCCTTACCTTACATTTTCAGCCCCTTTATTGTCTGAGGTGAGAAATTACTGTGAGCAACACACTTATAATGGGGACAGGCTGCAAATGTGCAGTCTTAATGTTTGAACGCTGTCAAACTTCAAGTCTTTATGAGTACTAGTGTTCAGGGCCATTACTCCGGAAATTGTACTCTGCCTATTATTTGGGCAACTGGCTCAAGGTGGAAGGTGGCACCTGACCGGCGCCCCTTGTCATAAGCAACCTAAAGCCTGTCTTGGAGAAGAAAAATGTTTTGAAATGGAAGCCCTGACAGTATTCCTTAGACATTGCTAACATTCAATAAATCATTTAGCATCTCTGGGCCTCAGTTACTTCTTCTGTGAAAAGGGTATAGTCAGACTTCCCTCCCAGAGTTGAGAAGGGTTAGAGTTCAATGGACGCCTTCGAATGCATTTCATGGTATCATTGTCAACCGGGAAAAATACAGTAGCATGATTTTCCACTCAAATGAGTTCTTGAGCATATATGCATTTTAACTGCTTAATTATAATTCTACTTAGAAAGTAGATTTTTGGAAAATCTACTTTCCAAAATGATTTTTGGAAACATTTAGGGAAAAAAAGTTTCAAAGAACATACTGACTTTTTTAAACTTAGAAATCTCTCCATTTTTACGTGGGCTGCTCGGCAGGCAAGGTCAGGGAAAGGGTGTGTGTGTGTGTGTGTGTGTGTGTGTGTGTGTGTGTGTGTACGCATGCACACAGGTTCATCCGTTTTCAGCAAAATGAAAGGTGTCCAGGGGAGTACTTTGACTCTAAGAGATCTTTCCTGTGCTCGGTGAAGTGTTTATAAGGTGTGCTTTTCATGGTGCTGCTGCCTTGTTTCCCTAATGATGTAACCTCCTTCACCTCATTTCTAAACAGGACGGGAAGATACTCTGCCGACGGACAGCTTGTGATTGCCGGAATCCAAGTGTTGACCTTTTCTGTTGCCCAGAGTGTGACACCAGGGTCACAAGCCAATGTTTAGATCAAAATGGACACACGCTCTATCGGAGTGGAGACAACTGGACTCATAGCTGCCAGCAGTGCCGGTGTCTGGTATGTCAGCTTCCCTGACGGACTATTATCCCTTTACCCCGAAAAGCTTGCTCACTCAGTTGCCTGTGGGCTTGAGTTTCCTGCCATTTGCTCTCCTATTCAGGGAGCCTGAGTCTTGTGGCTACTAAGGGGCAAATGCTCTGCCTGAAGACATTCCGATTCTACCATTTAAAGTGATATACAGAGACAGGCTGGGGGGATGGGTGATATGGGCGATGGGGAGTAAGGAGTGTACCGTGATGAGCTCTGGGTGATGGGTGGAAGAGCTGAACCCTATATTGTACACCTGAAATGAATATTACGGTGCATGTTAACTATACTGGAATTAAAACGTTTCAAAGCCCAAAACAAAAAACAATATACAAGACAAAAATATGTGTTTCTGGGTCAGATTTGGCCCAACTTGGGTTAGTTTCCAACTGCCAATTTTTAGCAAATTCAGATCAAGAAAAATCCCCCCACAACAGAAAGTCTTAAAAGCCTTGACTGGGACCTATAGTTCTAACAGAGCCCAATCTTTGATTTCTTGGGACGTGACCGTTAAAAGTTTCAATATGGGAGATAACAGAACATAGCAGAAATATCAGGGATTGAGTCAGAGAGACCAAGAATTCAATCTTACTTCTCCCATGTGCTAGCTCTGTGCTATTAATTTAGGCAAGTCCTCGTGTTGCGCTGATCATTCTTTCCTTCACTGTACACAAGGGAAACTAAGGATTTTGTAGTTCTGCTCTGAAGATAAGAGAGTATATGTGAAGCACAAATAGAGCTTTTGGCACATGGAAGGTACTTAGTGCACAATAATTACTATTGATAACATTTGTTAGATTGAAAACTCTGTTTCAGATGCTAAACCTTCATATAGAAAAACAATGTAGGTTATTTTGGATTTTAATATAAAAATAATAATGGTATCATCAGATTTGAGAGTGTACAGAGAAGAAAACTTAATTCCTGGGACTGGTTCATTCTGTTTCCAATCACACAACACACAAAACTTTCAAAGTTTTTGTCTTTGCAAAGACTGTTGGGAAACATAATCATAGTGAATATAATGTTCCATCTGTGAGGAAGTCGTAACTTTTGGAACCAAGTCACAACCAAGTCAACTTATAATGGAACCTATTAGCTGCATTCCATAGTTTAACATTTGCTGAAATTCGTGATTTAGTCTATGGATACTGTATGAAGACAAGCATTTAGAGAAATTGTATTGTAAATTGCTATCAGATTTTCTAAAGTCTCCTGGTAAATGTGTAGATCATCTAATAGAATGCATTCTTCCGACTCACTCCTAATACTAAGGAGTATAACTCAGATATATTCAAATCAAAGCCATTTTTTTTTTCTCAAACTTCCATCCAAGGGCAAATAAACCCATTACAACTATAAAATTAGCTTCCATATCAGTCTGGGAAATTACATTTCTTCTTCAAGAAGCTAGTTATCAGGCACTTAGAAGAATCGGGATTAATTTCAGACATGAAGTTTTCAGAGCATTTCAGAAGCATCTCCACTTCCATCCCCAGCCCCTAAGGTTAGTATTTCCTGAGAAAACGGAAGATGTTGAACATGTAGCTTAATAATTACTTGACTATAATGTGGGCTATATTTAATAAATATTTGTCAAGACTTTGTATGTGCTAGTGCTGATACAATGATGAGGATGATAGGTGTGGTCTATCACCAAAGGCCATTGTCTTGTGAAGCTGACCAAATAATTAGATGTGAGGTTTGCACAAACTATCATGATCTGTTAGGGTAACAGAAGGAGCACCTGCGTAGATATAGTTATAGGCCGCTCAATGGAGCCACAATCGGCAGATTCTGAAACACACAGAGGCTCCATCTGAACTCTAACACCTTGCTCTGCGTTAGTGATGTCACTAGCCATGTGTCACATTCAAAATCATTCCGAAATAGTTCTTTTGATGTTGCCCAGTCTCGGTTTTAAATTTGATACTAGGAACTCAGTTCATGATGTGGGTGAAATACTATCCTGCTTCAAGTTTCCCTTTGACCTTAAGACAATTAATTTTCTCTTTAAACACTCGCCAACACCTTATCACTTATTGTGCACTTGATGAGCATTTTTTGACCAAAACTCTGCTAAGTACCAGGGAGATAAAGAAACAAGTTCAAAGCCTGCAAACTCAAAACTTAATCCGGAATTATACTGAGAGTGATGATGAGGGTCGTAAGTATGACGATCAAAAAAATTATGGGAAAAATAATTATGGGTTGCAATTGGCACACAGGGACGGGACCCGCCTCTTTTTGGGGCTGCACTAGACAGTCAGCAAAAGCACCTTGGAGGAGGTGATATCTGTGGTAGCTCTTCAAGGAGGAAGCATATTCTACCCATAAAGGTGGAAGTAAAAACATTCAGTAAGGACAGTGATGTCCTTCCCGTTCCCCCTCTGGGACTTTGGGGCCAGAGTTGTGCGTAAGAACATGGACGAGCCATTTCTGGCTTTCTCTCTACAGGAAGGAGAGGTAGACTGCTGGCCACTCACTTGCCCCAATTTGAACTGTGAGTACACAGCCATCTTGGAAGGGGAGTGCTGTCCCCGCTGTGTCAGTGACCCCTGCCTGGCTGATAACATCGCCTACGACATCAGAAAAACTTGCCTGGACAGCTATGGCATTTCAAGGCTTAGTGGCTCAGTGTGGACAATGGCTGGATCTCCCTGCACAACCTGCAAATGCAAGGTAATTGGATGTCCTGAGGCCAGTCAGGCCTTGAACAGTTGTCAGAGAGTACCTGCAGGAGGTCCATTCCTGATGTTTCTGAATGCACAGATTCTGAGGGGCCCCTGTGAAAATGCAGGCAGGCATCTACTTCTCGCAGGAGGCTAATATGTCTGAATGGATCATAGGTGCACCGCATAGAAAGGCAAACTCCAAATGAACATGGAATAAAATAGTCTTTATTGCCTTTGAACTACAGAATTTTAACAATTGACATTAGGACCAATTATGGCTGATTTAAGCTGTTTTGACCTGCATATTAAAAAGAAAAGAAAGAAAGGATAAAAGATCTCTTTTCATCGTGGAAAATTTTATAAGCTCTTTCATGAAACTGTCAGTGTTAGAAAAAAGTGTTCTATGAAGTTGTTTGCTTTGTTTAATTATCACAGTGCCTAATGCGGGAGCCTGAAGCTCTTGCTGCAGGATTTAATTAATTGTGATTATTTCCCTGTCTTTTTTAGAGGCGGTTCCATGAGGGATCCTCATACGTCTTTGAAATTAAAAACTGACCCCTTCTCCCTACAATACTTATGAAGAGCTGTGACTACAGCTGACTTGAAACAGGGGTTAGACAGTGTCAGATCTCTGCCAAAATATCTGTTTAAGATTCCCTTGATTAAGCACGTTTAAAATATTAGTCTATTTGGTTCTATCAAATCCTGGCTCAGTTCCAGACATTAGCGGAAGGTTCTCAACTCATCTTTTTATGGCTGTTATAAAGGCAGATTAGAAAATGCCATCTTAAGATTCAGCCCCAATAGAAAAAGGCCAATATCAAACTTCACATAGCAAGAGAACCATGGTCGTGTGTGTGTGTGAGACCTGGGGGATGTGGAAATTGTGTTATTTAGTCGTATTTCTTTGAGGTCAGGTTTAAGATTCATTTAGGGGGATTATAAAGATATATTTACATTAATGCATGTTCTTAATTTTAAAGGAATTTCCAGTAATTTATATATCTAAACATGTACTGTTCCCTTCATATTCACCACGAGAGACTCTATTCCTAATACACAAACCTTCTGGAACCCATTTTGGAGTTGCCTTCAGATCCTTGTGGTACTTTAGACCAGCTTTGTTAATGACAAATGATCATTGAGGTGTTTATCTTTGAAAAAAATTTTATCTAGAATAAGTCCAGGGAATAAATGGTGTAAATAACCTGGAAATATAGGGGAGGAGTCCCAAACCTGGTTTGAGATCAGACAGAGGTATAAAATTATACTGTCAGCGGGAGCTAGCAGGAGGGACTCAAGAGGGTCTCATGTGTCCTTCCTTCCTTTCCACTCCTTCTCTAGCCTTTTTCTTAACTTTTCAGTAGCATTCATGGAGTTTGTGTCAAAACATAGCTATGGTCATTTTGAATATGAAAATGCACACTGCTGATTGATAAGTAACCTGTCTCATTCGCTAACACTTGTGTCTCGATCCACAGAATGGAAGTGTCTGCTGCTCTGTGGATTTAGAGTGTCTTCATAATAACTGAAGTATTTAAATGGACTCATCTTCATTGCGGGAGAAGAATGGACGAAATGACCATCCAGCATGGTGAAGAACATGAGTTGGTGTTGGTTGTTTTTGGGTTTTTTGGGTTTTTTTGTTTATTTGGGTTTTTTTCTGTTTTTTTTTACTATGGACAATTACCAAAGTCTCTGTTTGAGGAAGGTGTTTGGGGGTTGCCTTTTGGACCTACCACTTTGTTCATTCTTGCTAACCTAGTCTAGGTGACCTACAGTGCAGTGCTTTTAAGTCTCTGGTTGTTAAAAGAAGTTTCCCGTGTTGTAAATCACATGTTTCCCTTACCAAATCATTTGCAAATACATTTAAATGATCTCATGGTAAATGTTGATGTATTTTTGGGTTTATTTTGTGTACGAACATAATAGAGACTTGGCTCTTTTAATTTTTTTTTCTTGAGTTTTGGATCAAATTCTACAAATAAAATTGCCTGTTGTGATTTTGTCCCATCCACTGTATACTTAGTATTGAGATCCCTGTGAAATGTTTTGATGAGTGTATGTCTATAGAGTCTCCCTGCATCATACTTCCATTTCCAACTGCTGAACACACTTTGATACTCACTCATTCAGCTTCAACAAAGGTGAAGGACATGATGATATATTAAAGAGAGGAAGGACCACAAAGATAATTATATCATAATTTTTAAAAGAACCTTCTCCTCCCTCTTACAAACAAAATGAAACAAAAGCTTAAGTCACAATGGAAGTAGCAATGCCTACCACCTTTCCAAGCATCGAAAGAGAATCTTTGCATTTGTTTTATATGGTAATTGATAACTTACAAGGGCCCCGCATACCTACTAATACAAGTTCTCATCCTAGCACAAATGAATGGTATTATTCCTATGTTATAGAAGAGTAAATGAATGTATTCTAGACAAGCAGTTTGTTCAGATCTAGTTGATTTATAGCATGTTGGGACTGGCAACCAAGTCTCCTAATGCCTGTCCATGCTGTTTTCCTCTAGACCACACAATCTCTCAGATGGTAGAGGATACACTTTTAGGAAAAGTTATTTGTATGCTCAGTAGTTCTTTTAGAATAGCGCAAGTTTTCATCTGAGCCACCACCATATTTCTGAGAGTTGGCAGTTATTGAGTGATACAAAATGAATAAAATGTGTAAATAACACTTTATCTGAGCTGAGAATTCAAACTTAGGTTGTAATTTCAGGTAAATCACATTGTAGTGGTTTGTAATATCTCAGGCTCTTGAATTCATCATTATTCTGAATCAAGTTGGTTCATGAAGTTTTGTTCACTTTCCCAACATTGAAAAAGATGTTAAGTCAGTCATCCTAAAAATAATGTTTAAAATTCCCCAAATTAATAATATTATTAATTAAAAAATACAAGCTCAGATTATCATTATTCATTGGTAGTTGCCAGAGATTATACTCAATATCATCGAATGTTGTGAAGATGGACTTTACCATGTGAAATTAATTTCATGTGATGAATTATGTCAGTAGTAGTTTAAATACTACATTTGAGAGCTACTGCTAAAGTATGATAAATTAAAGATTTTTTTTT
>LNAC01000062.1:8325289-8406289 GCA_002007465.1 Ailurus styani
CTCTCTCTGCCTGCTTCTCTGCCTACTTGTAATCTCTCTGTCAAATAAATAAATAAAATCTTTAAAAAAAAAAAAAGAAGAAGAATGAAAACGAACTATACCCAGGGGTGCCTGGGTGGCTCAGTGGGTTAAAGCCTCTGCCTTCGGCTCAGGTCACGATGCCAGGGTCCTGGGATCGAGCCCCACATCAGGCTCCCTGCTCAGCAGGGAGCCTGCTTCATCCTCTCTCTCTGCCTGCCTCTCTGCCTATTTGTAATCTCTGTCTGTCATGTAAATAAATAAAATCTTAAAAAAAAAAAAAAACTATTCCCAGAAGACACAAGGTACAGTGGAGAAAGCACATGTCTTGGAGCCAAACAGACCTGGGTTTGAATCTCAGTTTTTTCACAACTGTGAACAAGTTACTAACCTATCTAAAAGGCAGCATCCTTGTTTATCAAAAAAAGGAGATTAACACCACACACCTTGAGGGGTTTTATGAAGTTCATAAACTTCCTGGTTGCTCAATGCACAAGAGTTATTATTTAGAGAAACTCTTTTGATGCCTTTCCTCCTACTGATGCCCTCTGATGCCCTGCCCTCTCTCTCCTCATTGTTTTAGGCAACTGCATAGATTGCCGGCCAGAAATTGGGTTATGCTTTTCTGGAGAGTTCAAGGCGTCTTAGCCATATTGACGAGCCGTCAAGAAAATACACAGCTTATCCAGTTTCTGTTTTTCCCTGCAAGGATAGGAATGAGTAACTTAAACATCTGAAGGTGCTTTGAGGGAGAAAAAATTCCTAAAAGGATGACGAACTGCTAACAAGCCCGGTAAATCAGCACTTGAATTCTGCTGTCAGGCTCTGTGGGGAAGTGGAATGATGATAAAGGGGTGTGTTGGAGATAGGCGATTACAAGCAAGTAGGTAATGATTGGAAGTGATTACCTACTGGCCGGCCGAAGGACCAAAATCTAATGGTGAAGAGCAGTCAGGTAATTTGAAGTCATTTGATCTGATAAATATCATGTAGCTGAAAAGCCTGGGGTATTGTCTCCCTAGGAGAATCTGCAAGGAAAGAAACATTTTACTTTAAAGGTCCATGCAGAGGACCCTATTCCTCTGCACAGTTAAGAAATGGAAGGAATTTCTGAAGAAATAATATGCTTGGTGGCACTTTTCAAATTACATAGGACGAAAAGAGCTTTTTGAACCACAGAGAAGATTTTGAGTAGATTGATTCAAACTTTCCCTATTCGGGTGGGTTCAACAAATCACAGAGTTTCTGCCAGGTATACATTCGTGTTTCTGAGAGCTGTTGGGTGGTCTCTGTTGCAGTTTGCCCAGTCCAGCCAGATCCACCAGTATTCACTGAGTGCTCACGACTTAACTGTATTCCATGGAGATTGTTAAAAACCAAACCTAGGGGCGCCTGGATGGTTCAGTTGGTTATGCCTCTGACCCTTGATTTCCTCTCAGGTCATGACCGCAGGGATCCCAGGGTCATGAGATTGAGCATGAAGCCTGCTTAAGATTCTCTCTCCCTCTCTCTCTCTCTCTCTCTCTTTCTCTTTCTCTGCCCCTCCCCCCACTTGTGTGCTCATGCGCACTCTCTCTCACTAGCAAAAACGAAAAGTCTCCAGGAGTTCCAAAAGAAGCCTCGCTAAAAAGTGCCAATGAGCCCCACCTGCTGAAAGAATTGAGTCATTTCCTTTCCCTCCCAGATTTTAATACTCATTGTCATAAGGCAAAGAATCAAAAAATGACTATTCTTTCCCAGGGATAGAATTAGATAAAGTGTAGGTATTTTATTGTCTTTAGGGGAAGGAAGTAACTTACATAACATTAAAAAAGCCAGCACAAGATGCCATGATTATCTTTTCCTGATACAATTATCTAGGTAATTTAAGGAAGAGACAACAAAAATAAGTACTTGAACTATTTACATTAGAGGGGGGAAATTGTAGATAAAAACTCTAGGGCTAAAATGTGTTGAATGCATATTTTGACCTAGTTTTCAGCCAAAAGTATGTATTGTGTGCCAACTGTGTGTCGATCAGAGAAGGAAGAGAATGAAAGAACACTGGCCCTTGTTTCTAAATACGTTAGGGGTTATAGACTATGACTTTAAAAGCAATGTGCTACTGGTTGTGATTGAGGTCACCATACGATTCTAAGGGGGTAGAAAGGAGGAACACCTAACTCCTTCTTTTGGGGTAATAAAAAGTTGTCAGGGAAGTCCTCAAAAGGACTGGGTTGAGATGAAAATATCCAAGGAAATACTGCAATAGATAGTGTTCCAGAAGATGAGAACAACATAAGAAAATACACGGGGGAGTGATTTGATGGCATCCATAGGTGGTTCCATGCTGCTGGAACATAATCATGAAATGGAATATAGGGGAAAATGATAACAAGGACACTTGGAGAGAGTAGCAGGGGCCAAGTTTTGAAGCGTCTTATGTGTGAACATATGAAACAGTTGGACAATGAGCAGGAAAAATGATTTGATAATCCAATTTTAAAGTTAAAAATGGGGAAAAAAAATACTTTGCTGGCTTTTCAAGGAAGGTCCTGGTGACCATGACAACTTCCTGGACCTTTAGCACCTGCCACAGAAGTGTTAAGTGCTCTAGAATTTTGCTTCCGGTGTTAGGAAATAAAGGAGCCAAGAAGAGTAAAGAATGGTAAGTCAAGCACAGGAGAAAAAGCAACATTACAGAAAGCAGAGAACAGATGATCCCACAAAAAAATACTGACCAAGAACCTTTTGGGTTACAGTCCTTTACAATACATTCTTCTTACCTTGGCCTCTGTCCTTATGTCCTTGCTACTTTGGGTTTCTAAAGCTCTTGTAGAATGTTGTTAGTGAGGGTAGAAAGTGTGTGTTGGCCCCACCTCTCTCTCCTTCTCTAAAAAAAAGTAGGGAGGGTGTGGTGCCTGGGTGGCAAAGTCAGTTAAGCAGCTGACTCGTGACTTTGGCCCAGGTCAGGATCTCAGGGTCGTGAGATGGAGCCCCGTGTCAGGCTGTGCTGGGCATGGAGCCTGCTTAAGGTTCTCTCTCGCCCTTTACCTTCTCCCCTGTCTCCCTCTCTAAAAAAAAAAAAAAAAGTGTTTTTGACTAAATGGAAGAATGAGAGAGAAGTGGAGTGGAAAGTTAAATAACCAAGGAAGGTGTGAGTAAATGGGGCACAGATCATCTCCTCTCCTGTCTTCATTCTGAGGATAAAGAGTGAGCTTCAAGAATCAGTTGTACTCCTAAGATTGTCTCTGAAGGTATGGAATACATGCCCTTATTCTCTCTTTAATATGTCAGTTTCAGGCAAACATTCGTTTATTCATTCATGTAAATTTCCATTCACGTGTTATTCAACTTAAGAAGATATTATTCTTAAGATAACTTCCATATCTATTTGTAGCTTAAATAAACCAAAAATAACCAAGGAGATCCTAAGTGTCATAAGGGCACTTAAAAAGTCCTATTCTAACTGGCATTTATTAATGACTTGCTATGAACTAGCACTGTTGGCAGTTTCCTTCATGTTCACAATACACCAATGGCAACAGTACTATTTTTAACCCCATTTTACGAATGAGGAAACCAAAGCAGAGGGAAACTAAATAATTTGCCTTAAGCTTGCAGAGTTTCTAAGGCACAAATTTGGGATGAACCCACTAGAGGTGTTAAAGTTTAACTGACCAGCTGAACTTGTTGCACTTCTCCTCCTACACTAGAAAATAATTTTTCAAGTTTGTTTCTTCTATTCACCTAAATAATTTTTCCACTATGTTACCCAACTTTACTTTATCCTTTTTCCTCTGATCATTAAATGTTTCAGGGTCCACAGAGAGAGAGAAAAACAAGACAAAACAGGGACCACTTTAGAAATTTCAAGCAGAGGGAATTTAATATAGGGGATTAGTTACACATGTGTAGGAAGAGCTCTGAAGCTAAACAGAGGAAGCCAAGTCAGAGATTAGCAGCATCTGGAAGCTTTTGGAAGGATAACAAGAGGACACAGTGTTAACTAAAAGGCACGAACCAGAACCAGTGCCAACTGGCAGAAGCTAGAAACAAGGTGCGGGGTGCCATGTTGGAATAAGAACCACAGAGAGCAAGCCTGTCTGGTGAGAGCTGGAGTTACCCAGGACGTTGCTCAAGGCAGAGAGACAACAGAAAAACCTGGCTTCTTCCCTCCTCCTACCTTGTCATCTTCTGATGTCTCCCTTTAATCCAGCCTACGTGTAAGTCAGAGGGAAAAGGAGGTTTGGGAAGTGTAATGCAACAGGGGAAGGACTGGAGAGGAATGTGAGAACAAATCGGAAAATGGCTGGTTCCCCAATGGCCTGACTGACCGGTTTGCTTCAGGAGCCTATTATCTCAAACCACAGATATTGCCTGCCCATAAACACTAAAATTCAAGCATTTATTTTCAAAGCTATGATTGGTGACACTCAATACAGATATGTACTCTCCTGAAGGAAACAGGGTCACCTTTCCCTTGGATGGCAGCCAGTAATCTTTGGTGCGGATAGAAGTTAGAGATAAGGAAATGGTATCTTTGTTGCAATTTATGACCTAAGGAAGTTAGATCTCACTGTTGATGCCATAGTCTGATATCTTGTGTTATTAACCTCTTTACGTATTTCCCCCACAACTCCTGAAGTATGTTCCCAACAGTATCACTACTCAAGGCAGAACTGATTTATATTTTGTCCTGTTAAACAGAATGGCAACTCATGCAACATTTCACATGGGCGTATATGTGAAAAGCGAAATAGAGTGCCTGAGTGAGAGTTAGCGGGCACCTGCTCTCGCAGGATTGGTAGTATACCGATGCGTTTGACGGGGAGCTAGCTACCTTCTTGAACAGTCTCTACAGCACTTAAGAGACTGCAAGGTGTCTGAGATAAGACTTAGTAAAAGATTCTCTCTCTTTGTCTCCCCCCCGAATTTCTTACTCAGCTACCTTTACACGTTTGATTGTCCCTGGTGTTGTTGCTGTCACGAAAAGTTCTGATTCAAAAAGTCCACAGTGAAGTAGCCTTCCTACCAAACTTCCTTATTAGCATTGCATTACCCTGGGCCACCACCTGATGCTATCCTTTCTCGTTTTACTTTCAGGACCTTTTATTTCTAGTTGTGTTCATCCAAACTACTACAGTTGAGCATGTCTTGAATGGCTCTGAGTTCACTAGAGAACTTTCCAATCCACGTCAGAAGTCTCTATGAAGGATACAACACTTGGGGAGGGGGGAGGTTACAATTTAGGAATATAGACTATTTCTAAGGATAACTTAGAACACAAGGAGTAATTCACTCCAGTAAATCCCTATTGCGTTCTTAGTATGTTGTCTTTTTCTCTTTATGTCTAAACTTGCTAGATGAGTAATTGCTATATCTCTACATTTCATTTTGCTGTATAGACAGCTTCAGGACATTTGACATAGTCGAATATGGAATGGAGAAAAGCTTGCATAGCAAATTTGCTGAATTCCTTTTTTTTTTTTTTTAAGATTTGTTTATTTATTAGGGAGCAAGTGGAGGGAGAAGGGGGAGAGAATCTCAAGTGGACTCTACCCTGAGTGTTAGAACCCAACGTGGGGTTTGATCTCAAGACCCTGAGATCATGACATGAGCCAAAATCAAGAGTCAGACATTCAACAGACTGAGCCACCCAGGCACCCCAAATTGACTGAATTTCTAAAACAGGAACCTATTTTTCCTTTCCTCCCTCAGCTTTCTCAGTCTGGTTTTGTTTTCACAGAAATCCATGGTTTCAGTCATTGTGAAAGTCTTGCTTGAAAAATATACGGTAGTACTGATAATGCACATCAGTGAAAATATACACGGTCCAGATACTTATTAAAACTTCTCTCTGCCTGAGTTTAGAAGCAATTGAGCAATAGTGCAAAAAAAAAAAAGATATAGATTTAAAAATGTTAGATTATTACAGATAGAACTATTTGGAAAATCGAACCTGGGTACATAGCACTAGTGGCTTCATAAAGTTAATTCCCAGAATTAAATAGATTTATCCATGTGGCATTGGAAAATAGCAAATCTCCCACACATGTAGAGCTTGCCCCTGTGAAATTTAATGCATGGGGAAGCAGGGTACCATGTACGTTGTCTGCAGGGAGACCAATTCCAAAATTCAAGGAGGAAGGAATGGACTGAGATTTGCAGGCACTTAGCTTCTTTCCTTAACTGACTGATCATATCTGTAATTCCTTCTCCCAAGAGGTAGCAAGTAAATGGGCAAAAGAAGCCATGTGCTTCCACAATAAAGGAAATTGTAGAGTAATATACTGTCTGTCCATTTCTTCCTTTGTTCAGTTTACAGCTTGTTATCTCCTCCTTCCTTTTCCTCTCTTTTTTCACTCTTCTTTATTCTCAATTTTATTTAATTTGTACAGCAAATATTTACTGAGTACCTGTTTTAAGCAGGTTCTATGGCAGGGATCTCCTTATTCTCTATTTTCTGCCTCATACTTAGCTGGGCTACCCATACCTACCTGTTGCCTATGTGTGAACTGCCAAATATATTGAAGGAAAACAGTGAGATAAATCCTATATACATGTATGTACGGAGAGAGAGAGAGACATACTGAGTTCTTTGTTGCATATCATTTTTAATTCATTTGCTTAATCATTTAAAACATTTACTGAGCATTTAATGTGTGATCCTTTGCAAATGTTGGGGATAGCATAATAAACAAGAGGGGAAAAGTCCTTGCCTCAAGGTGTTTATATTACAGTTAGGGAGATTGATAATAAGCAAACAAATAGACATATAATGTTACAAAGATATAAATGCTTTAAGGGTAATAATACAGGGGAGGGAGGGAAGATCTCTCTAAGGAGATCTTTAAGCATAGATCTGAATGGAATAAGGTAGTTACCTTTACAAGTACACGGGAAAAGAGCCTTCAAAGCAGATGCAACAAGTATAAAAGGCTTGGGATAGAAACAAATTGACCTAAAAGAATGATATAGAACATTGTATCTCAAAACCTCAGAACACTATTTCTTTTCAAGCACACATGAAATGTTTATAAAAATTGGCCATATGTTGTTGGTTCATAATTTAAGCCTCAATAAATTTTTTAAAGATGGGATTTATATATGATATATTATCTGAACACCATGTAACTAGACTAAAAATCAATATAAAAAACATTACTGTGTGTTTGTAAGTTAAGAACTATTTCTAAATAAGAGAAGTTGAAATAACATTTATCAAAATGGTTATCATAATGCATATTAGAATTATTTTGAACTTAATAGAAATACTACATGTTAAGATTTGTGACAGCAGTTAAGTAGAGGGAACATTATAACTATACACACACACACACACACACACACACATTCTAAAGAAAAAAAGATCAAATTTAACAAGGGAAGAAACCATTCATGAAGTTAAGAAAATATCAGAGTAAGACTGTGAAGATTAGAAGGAGGGAAAGGATAATATTAAAAAAAATGAAAATAAAAATAAGGCAAACATTGAATAGAAAGGATCAAGACAGCCAATAATTCTTTAAAAGGCTGGTAAGACTGCCAAACCTCTGCTGAGATCTACCAAGGTGGGAGGGAAAAGAAAAGAAAGTACATGTAATTATCATCAGAAAAAAAGTGAGGGACGTCTGGGTGGCTCATTTGGGTTAATCATCTGCCTTCAGCTCAGGTCATGATCCTGGGGTCCTGGGATCAAGTCCTGCCTTGGTCTCCTTGCTCAATGGGAAGCCTGCTTCTCCCACTCCCTCTGCCTGCCGCTCTCTCTCTCTCTTTCTCTGACAAATAAATAAAATCTTAAAAAATATGTGTGACATCACAAGAGATGCTGCAGTCTAAAAAAAGAGATGTTACACTTATGAACTAACAAATATTATTTATCAAAGCTGACAAAAGAAGTAGATAACCTACATACTTCATATCCTTTTAAAAATGTAAATTCATGCTCAAATCCTTCTCAAAAATTAACTCTAGGCCTACTTGGTTTCATTAAGAAATTCTCCCAAGCATTCAAGGAAGAAATAACTTTAATTATATATAAACTATTCAAAAAATGGAAAATGTGTGAGACTAGCATAATATTAACACTAAAACCCAACAAGGATATTATTAAAAAAATAAAAGGACAAAGTCACTGTGAGATCATAAGAAATATGTATTGGTCTCTGCCCCTAGTTCCTGCCACAGAGCTCCTGAAATCCTTGCAATTTACTAAATATTAAAAGTACTAGGAGCATCTGTTGTTCTAATATTCGGTCTTTGACCCCATCCCTGACTATTGGAGGGGATCATTGAGAGGACGTGACCATTGGTTGGTCTGTGAGCTGGACCCTGGCAAGTGGAGGCTCCTCATCACCTCCCCTTTCCTAGGAATGTGTGCTGTATCCGCCATCCCCACACCAAGAGCTGTTTCAAGGATATAGCCTTGAGAGAGTCAGGTGTTGTTGAGGCGACTTGGACAGTACCCATGACTGAACCACATTAAATCTTTTACATAAACTTTAAAGATTCTGGTGGGCAGGTGCAGACATCTATTCATCTTGAAACTGCCTAAGACAAGCTGCCTATATTATGTTCCTTTGCTTATTAAGCCTGCCACCGTCAATCTGGAGTGGTCTGCATCTTTCTTTGGTCTCCTTGTATAGGGCCAATTTCATATTTTATCCAGGGAATTCCCAAGATTGTGAACCAACACTGAAATAGGACTCCTAAAAACCCTGTAAATTCCTCAGTAATAAGAGCACTAGGATCATCTTTTCTTCTAATGAGTCTCTGGATGGACTCCGGAAGGCTCCTGAATGGGGACTGGTCCCAGAAAGACCAAGCCATGATTAGAAGCTTGGGATTTTCAACCCTACCCCCCACCCTCCAGAAAGGACTAGAAATGGAGTTAATAATTGATGATGCCTATGTAAGGAAGCTTCCATAAAATTCCAATAGTATGGAGCTCGGAACCTTCCAGGCTCATGAGCATATCCGCATGGGGAGGATGTTCTGCCCCAACTCCATAGGGACAGAAGTTCCTGTGCTCAGACCTCACCCTATATATATAATATCATGTGTAATACATATAAATATTCATTTATATGTATCCTTTATCATATCCTTTAATAAACTGGTGAACATAAGTGTTCCCCTGAGTTCTGTGAGCTGCTCTAGCAAATTAGTCAAACTGAGAAGAGGATCTAGGGAACCTCCAATATGTCGCCAAATCGGAGAGAGGTCGTGGATAACTCAGGGACCTATTACCTACTACTGGCATTTGAAGTTGGTAGGAAGGGCCTTGTGACACTGAGTCCTTAACCTGTGGGATCTGACACCACATTCAGGAAGATAGTGTCAGAATAGATTTAAATTGTAGGACAGCCAGCTGGTATTGTGGAGAATTGCTTGCTGTGGGGAAAAACCTCACACATTTGGTGACCAGAAGCGTCAGAAGTGAAGTGTTCTATAAGAGTAACAAAGGAGACTTCCGGGAGAAAGTCTCAGAGGAGGAAAATCTGAGGTTTCCCTTTTACGGTCACTCATAACTGATCCTAAACATAATATAAGAAAATTGAATCCTGACATATGTGAAATGATGACATATCTCATCCAAGATTAATATCTCAAGAATGAAAACTGATTAAATTACAGCAAATAAATTGATATAATTCATCTTATTTACAGATTGAAGGAGAAGAAGCATATCTCAATAGAGGCAGGAAAAATGTTTAATAATATTCAAGATCCAGTCATATTACAAGAAAGTACAAAACTAAGAATAAAGGGGGATTTCATTTATCTGCCAAAGCACATCTACAAATGAAGTACTGTAAACATAATATTATATGGTGAAATATTAAATATTCTCCCTTTGGGACCAGGAACATGACAATGATTTCCACATGACCATTTCTATTTAGCTTCAAATTTGAAGTCTTAGCATTAAACCAGGAAGAAAATGATACAAAAACCTTAAGAATTAGAAAAGAATGTATATTAAATTCTTTCCATAATTTTAATTAATATTGTGTTCATGGAAAATCCAAAAGAATCTATAGATGAATAATCAGAAGAGGAAAATTATTAAATATGTTTTTATAAATTAGTATAGATAAATTATGAGCATATTATTTAAATTATTAAATAAGGAAGTTATGCAAAGTTGCTAACTATGAAATCAAGATAGAACAGTAAATTTTAATACCACATTCTAGCCATGAATAGGTGAAACAAGAAACAACTAACAACTAAATCCAACTTACAGCATCATAAAAATCTATGAAATACAGAGTCTAACAAAAGTTTTGAAATTCCTCTGAGAGGGAATAAAAAGATATCACTGAAAAAAATAAACACAAAGTGAAAGGTGTGATATGTTACAGGATATGAAAAGTCATTATTTTTAAGTTATCATTTTGGCTGACTTGGTATAAGGACCCAATATTATCCCAATCAAAACCCCAACATTTGTTTTGTCAAGATAATTCCAACATTTTTTATAGATATTTAATGGAAAAACAATAATTAAGATATGCCTGAAGAAAATAAGGTAAAAGACTTGTTCCATCATATGTTGTTACTTACTATAAAGCAAAGGTAATTATGACTGTGATATTGACAAATAAATCAATGGAAGAGAATAAAAAGCTTAGACCCAAACATATATGGATTCAAATTTTCACAAACATGGCATTGCAGAGTAATGAAGAGATGGACTTTTCAAAAAGTAGTGCTGAAGGAATTGGATTTTTTATTTTTTCAGGAATTACATATTCACATGAAAAAATCTTGATTGATTTTTCAATTGAGAATTGAAAAAATTGATTCACTACTTTACATCATACACAAAACAAATTCCAGATCAAGGATCCAAATGTGAGTATGTGAGAAGATCATTATAATTTGGGAGATAAGCTATAAAAAGCACTAAGCATATAGAAAAATATGAAAATACTTGGTCATAATAAAATTTTTTTCTTCATTATAAATCACTTTATCAATGTGAAAAGGCAAGTAAGGGAGGAGATATTTGCAACATGGATGATCAATAAAAGTGTTTGTAATCAAAATTTATCATTTGGATAAATAATGGATTTATATGGATTATATATTTATATGGATTATATATAATGGATCATTTGTGATCCATTAAGAAAAAAAACAACAGATACCCAAAAGAAAAATTACCAATAGATTTGAATGATCCACAGATTAAAGTCAAGGCTAATAGCATATGAAAGAGGGCTCAGTCTCATTTGTAGTCAGGAAATTGCAAATTAAAGTCACGAGGAATGACAGCTACACCCTTACTTACATGGACAAAATTTAAAAATCTGACAAATCCTAAGAGATGTTTAGGGTTATGGAAACAGTTCTATGCTACTGTTGGGAGGCTAAATTTTTAGAATTTTGTAAAAGTTGGCATGATCTAGTATTAATGATCTGTATATTCTATGACAACCCAGGAATTTCAGTGTTAGATATTTACTCTAGAGAAACCTGTGATTATGTGGACCAAGATACCTGGGTAAGAATGTTCATAACAGCATTGCTCAAAATGCCTTCAAACTGGAAATGTACCAAAGATCTATCAACACTAGTGTGGATTAAAAAATGTGCTATGTTTGTATAAAGTGGAATTCTATACATCAAAATAAATAAATGAATGCAGCTGTATACAACAACATAGCTTATCTTAACATAAATTTGAACAAAAGACATGAAATGAGACCCGCAGAGTGATTCCATCCACATAAAGTTCAAAATACACAAAACTAAAATTATCGTATGTATATGCACATATATATTTCATTAAATGATATTATCTTTAAAATTAAGATAGTATGCCCATAAAAATTAAGATAGTACGCCCATAAAACAAGGAAGGTATTTGTAATCAGTAACATGGGGACATCAGGGTCTCTTGTAGGCTTACATCATTCTAACCTTGATTGGTGTGGTTTTACAGATGTTAATTAATTCATTAAACTGTTCACTTATATGTTAGGATAGTTTCAGGGCATGTTTTATTTTAAATAAAGGTTGTATCTCCTCCCTCCAAAAAAATAAAGGAAAAGCTGTAGGCTTGCCCTTGAAATAATTACAATCTGATAAGAGACAAAGTTGAAAAAACAATTACTTTTTCCTAGTTGAGTATAATAAAGACTATAAAGATAAAGCTATCCCTTCTTCTAAGATGTCACAGAGAAATGACCAATTAAAATTTTAAGACAGTAGTCTCAGCATTAAAAAGATTGCAACTTTCATGCAACTAGGGTGCGTATTGTATGAGGATTATTAGTGTAGGTGAAACAGAATAAACGTTCCAAATTGTTGAATTCCATTATCAAAATCCCTAACCAGTTATAAATCAGGAAATATTAGAAATTATACATGATCATAAAGACTTCGTCTTTGTCCCCTTTTCTGCTCCCTATCTATAACCATCTGTAGAGAGATTCCATGACCTGAAGCAGAGAATCAGTTGGATAAGAAATGAAAGCTAGCTAGTTTTTGGTTCGTCTCTATATGCCGACAATATCTTGTGAATCTCAGTGCAAAATGGACCTGTGTCTCCCTGGTCCTGTCTGGAGCTCTGTCAGTCAGAAGGTTTCTCAATGTCTCTTGTGTCATGCTAATATGAAAACAATAGAGAGATGGATGGTGGGGGCAGTGTGAACGTTTGCTCTGCCCTGGGTCCACGCACAGTCCCAAAGTGACAGAAAACAGTCATTGATTCTTCCCCTGGCTATGGAAAGGAGATGCAAGTTAGCTGTAGGAGAGAGCCAGCACACCAGAAGGAGAACCTGAAACATAAATGGAACTTGACAAGAAATCACAAAGATTGGCTCATCTCCATGGCTCTGATTCTCTATCTTTGTGCACCACCTGCCTGAAAGGAACACACTTGAGACAAGATACAGGAAAGCAGGATCTTAAAAGATGCTTAAAAATGTAAGACAAAATACTAATGTTAGAATGGATGCCCTCCTCTCCGTTCATAATTTATGACATTCAGAATTCAGTAATGAATGCTCACAAGAGGAAAGGGAAGACGGGGTTGGGGGAGGGAAGGACAGAATTCAAACTGTGAATTGACTAAGAACATATAGAAGATAGTGAATCTACTTGGAAGTTACTAGTTGACGTTTTCCATATCAGGCAGAAAGGAGGCTAAGAATCACCAATTAAACTGAATTATATAAAACAAAGAAATTATTTCGTACTCTTGGGCTTGGGGCCATTATTTTTCTTTTAACCTGCAGTGTATCCAACAATTTCCATCTTAGTTTTCAGGATTGTGTGTGCTTGATCTCAATGGCTGCTCCGGAAGCAGTATCCCATCAGCTGTGAAAAAATGCCTAACCAAGGCTTCACATGTGACGCTAATGTTTCCTTGAGCGATCTTCATTCAGAAAAAGCTGTGCAAGATGGACTCCTTAATTTTACAATGTAGCCAAAGTCCTTCTCTTTTGCTGATACATTTACAATGCCTTGTAATTTTGGTTTCTCCTATTTGCAAAGAAATTCCTTAGCACTTAACGATTTAAATTTTGGAGAAAGGTAATTAAGGAATAATTGTCCCATGGTGATGTTTGTGGTCTTATCAAATGAATCAGCTTCGAGCATTGCAGTAAAGGTTGCATTCAAACTGAGCCTAGTGTATAATAATGGAAGCAGATGGTTTACCGAGTTAGGGAATGAGAACTGATTATTGATTTGCTATCCTTGTAACGACATCAGTGGAGAGTGATAATGGACTATACCACTTGTAACAGAGTAAATAGCCATTTTTATATTACTTGCTTTCTCGCAAATTGGCTACTAGCAGTGAGAGTAAAATATATGGCTGTCTCATATCTCAGAGCACTAAACAAATTGCACTAGACGCATGCAACAAACCACGGTAGAACATTTGCTGATATTTATAACTTGAGCTCGGGCTAAAAACTCCACATTAAAAAGTTCACGATTCTCCCCGTTTATTTGCCAGCCATTTAGGTGTTACTTCCTCAATTCTTAGCTGCTGCGGTTATTCTAGAATAATGCATAATTGGTTTTTAGCTCACAATGCTAAAGATGTACTCTGGGGCTCTTAACAATTCGTCATTTCCAAGACAAAATAGAAGCAATTTTGGGGGCTTGTATTTCTTGAAAAAGGAAAAGCGTCCCTAACAAAAATAATAGAAAAGAGCGTTAAGATACAGAAATGCAGCTTTTAAATGATTCTTGAATGGAAGACTTTGTGCTGATTTGGAGCAAAGCTTGGGTTATCGCTTTGTCTTTCTTCTTTAATCCAGGCTTTTCTTCCCATTACTTTCTCTCGTGCAGTTGGCATTCTGTCAGGGGAGGCTACCTGACGTATTCATCTTGGAGTCACTCCCCCAACCTTTTCTCTCTTCCTGTTGGATAGCTCTCAGCCTCCATATATTCTGCCATTGATTCTGTTTATAAGCTGGATGATTCTATGTGATACTAGGCAACACAATCATTTTATGCCAAGACAAACAGGTGTCTGTTTCCATGCTTGGCACCCATAACTCATGTAGCTAGGAGGGTTCCTTTAAATGTGGGCACATATTGTAGCCTCTCACCAGAAGAGTGTGTGCATGTTCAGAAATCAGTTTGTTCTCCAGCTGCAGTAGCTCTGTTACTGTTCAGGATTCTCAAACCGTGCCACACCGACTTGGCGGTCCATGTTGTATCCTCAAGCAGGGAATCTGTGTTGTTTAGAGTTAACAGATGCCCTTTCTCCTTTAATCCTCTTAAAGATCACTGAATAAATGAGGGGAAGTGGAGTATGAGGAGAAGAATCTAAAGGCCATATACAGGGATACAGAGATAACAAAACTTTTCTCATTCTGATCTAATGGCAGTAGCTTCCTGGAATCTTCTATTGAAAAGGATGCTGAGGTCACATGGGAAGGCAATACCATATTGGATTGTGATATCTGCCACTGCATAGAGTATAGAAAAGCATGTATCACATGGTTCCCACCCACAACACCTAAGAATTCCTTGCATTTGTTTGAAGTTTCCTAGCTGTTGGAACATCACTGGATATTATGTACTATCTAGTTGACATTTTAAATAGAAATCATATGGTCTCTTTTCTAATGCAGAACCTCAAGGTGGACAGCTGAGGGCATAGTGCCAAAATGATACAGATAGTACTTAATAACTAAGAAATTGCTTTATTCCTTATAATCAAATATATGCTAGTATAATCAACTTTTAATTTGTTCTCAAACTCACCATGGGTGGTTTTCTTAAAAAGAACCAAATCCTCAGGCAAACCTGAAGTAGAGAAATGCCGTGCATATTCAGATTTATTTGAATGTATGGTTTCCATGTAGTCCACTCTCTGTTTATCTGGAGAATGATTTGATAGCATTTATTTTCATTTGGAGATCAATGGCTATTCCTTATTGATATTTACATTACTTTGAATCCTAGAGCTTGTTCATGACAGAAAAAATGCTTTTATTTAAATTATTTGGATTTACTTATTACTTTGCCCTGTCATACAAGTACTATTGTACATATCCTCAGCCAGAAATAGTAATTATTGCTGGGCATGCAGCCATGCCCTTACAATAAACCCAGACTATTTTATAATAAAAATATATCTATCTAGGTACACTGGTTCTATAAAAACATGTATCTTTACATAGATCAGGAGTTCATAGCAGGAGGTGATTTTGCCCCTTACAGAACAATTAGCAATGTTTGGAGACTCTTTTGGTGGTCTTATTGGGGATCAGAGGAATGCTAGTGGCACCAACGGGATAGAAGACAAGAATACTGCTAAATGCCTAGGAAAGCCATCCACAACAGAGAATTAGCTGAAATTCAGAGACCTGTTCTAACTCATAGTGTAAAACACTCATGTTGTAAATCAGAGCTGTGAATATGTTTTTACTGCTCTTCTACTTAGTAACCTAATTAAAGAGCACAAAAATCTGAAATCAGCCATAAATCTCTATTGAAATTTATCACCATAAATTTAAGGGTCAATAATCTTTATCACTAATATTTAGCAAAATAGACTAAATGCTGTGACACAAATGAAGGCTTAAGAAAATTTAAGGTTGAAATCATAGAATATATTCTCTGACCACAGTGGAATTGAACTAGAAATCGATAGTAGAAAAGTAAGAAGGAAATCTCAAATCTTTACAATTAAAATAAAATACGTCTAAATTACCAAAGGATGAAAGAGGAGATCAAAAAGAAAATTATAAAATATTTTGAAATGATTATAAAATAATGAAAGTATGATGTATCAGTATAAAGCAGTACTTAGTGGGAAATTTGTAGCATTAAATGCATATTAGAAAAGAATAATAAATGAAAAATCAAAAAACATTCATCTTGAGAAGTTACAACATAACTTAAAAAAATTATATATGAAATCCCAGCATACATAAAAAGGCAAATACATTATGATTAACTGGGGTTTATCCTCAGAATACAAGATTAGATTAACATTTGAAATCACTCAGTGGAATTACAGAAAAAAATGGGAGAAAATATATATGGTCATATCAATATATGCAAAAGAAGTTTCTTTTTTTAAGATTTTATATATTCTTTTGAGAAATAATGCCCCTGTGTGAGAGCACATGAGCTTGGGGCAGAGGCAGAGGGAGAAGCAGACTTCCCGCTGAGCAGGGAGCCCAACTTGGGGCTGGATCCCAGGACCCCAGGATCATGATCCTTAAGCCAAAGGCAGATGCTTAACAGACTGAGCCACCCAGATTCCCCACAAAAGAAGCTTTTAAAAATAAAATTCAATACCTGTTTGGGATATTTTTTAAATCCCTCAGTAAATTAAATTGGAACTAGATGTGAAGTTCTTTAATCTGATAAAGAATACCTATGAAGAAAAACCTAAAGCTAATATCACATTAATGAAAAAAGAATAGTGTATACTTTCCACTGGAATTTGGAAACAAGTCAACAATGTCCATTGTTACAACATCTAATTGACCTTGTCCTGGAGTTCTTGGGGCCATGTTTCTTTTGGGGGTTTCTTTGTTTTTTTGGAGTGACTCTCTCTCAATGTTTCTTAACTGTTGTTCAAACAGATTCTATGAAGTAAATAATGGGTTACTCCACATAAGATAACTTACACTGAAAACGATAACACATTGATGAAAGAAATTGAAGAAGACATAAATGGAAAAAAAATAAATTCCTCATATGCAAACTGAAGTTACAAAGAAGATCGCTGTTATAGGGAACATAAGAGAGCAGAAGCACAAAGAGAAGGAAAGGCATCATGAGCCAAAGTTCGTACAACATTTAGATAACAATAATCACAAGTACCATTTATGGTGCCTTGATGCCAAATTTTATTATATAGGTTTATTCAGTCTTTATAGATTACAAACATAGAGATCTTTCAGTTAGTCAAAGCTAAGACAGGATGAAAGTGTCATTATAAGTACTAAGGAATTAAGGCAGTCGTTATATAAATTAGACCTTACACAAATATGAGAGGAGCTGAGGAAATGAAAGTCTGGAAGAGGAGGGTGTGAGGAGACCAGAGAAACAATCAGTGACCAGTCATCCTGAAGGACTGGTACAGATGGACAAATTAGAGCTTGCAGATCAATGCAAGAAGCCAAGTACATCTGGCCACAGAAATCGGGCTGCAGTGGGGTAGCTCTGTGGGATACGTTTGCATCTGTGTAGCTATTGCTTTTATGAGTCCATAGCCAAGCACCTGGTTGTAGGCCTGTAGCCACTGTTGATCATCAAGGCCAGTAACTAGGAAAACGAGTTAGATGTGCAATGGAAGAGAGAAAGGACAAGCTGAAATTGCCAGACATTTCCACACTCATCCTTGACAATGTTTGATCATGGCAATCCACTAAAAGTAATGACTTCTGCTTCACTTCATCTTCATAATTCCAAGGAAGTTCTTCTTTTGGCCAACTGTACCCTAGAACCCTATGGTGAAGAGGATCTTGGGAAACAAACATCCTAGCTTCAACCATATATACATAAAGCAAAGCAATGCAATCTATTTTTCCCATTTTACAAATGAGGAGAGGGAAGCTCACACTGGTGAAACAACTGTCTCCAGGCTGTTAATACTTGACCTGTGATCCAAACCAAGGTGTATCTGATGCCAAACTCTGACCCTCACCAGCGCTCTGTGGTAAGGATAAATCAACCACTTGAAGGGTTTTCTGGTTCAGGTTCCACATTGTTACATTCCGTTAGTTTTCTTGGGGGGTTTTTATGTACCTTATAACCAAGCAACATCATATGTGGTTTTAGTGAAGATTAAATGTGTCTGTATAGAATGAGTATTTAATAATACTTCACCCTGTGAGCTCTTGGTTCCTTGTAGCTATTGATGTAATGATGTCTTTGATGATGATTAATGGTCTTCACCTTCAACAGCTTCATAGAGGGAAAAGCATGGGCCAGGGTTTCTGGACAAAAGTTTAACTTTGCCACTTAATCTTGGCTCTAATCAAAACCTACGAATTTCAGTTTTTTTAATCTCGAAATGAAAATAATACTCTCTTCTCCCCTTTCTAGTGCTTTTTGGAAAAATCAAATAAAATTATATTTTTGAAAACAAAGGATAGTCACAAAATCCAAGAAACCCTGTTTCTTGATTCCTGGGCTTGAGCTTTCCCAGTTAGACTTAAGAGCGATTTTTCCAGAGTGAAATGTTCACTGTAATAATCTCTATTATCCAGGGAGGTTTTGAAAAAGACACAAAGAAAATATGTGCAAAATATAATCTACAAACCAGAGTGAAGGCTTATGATTATTAGATCCCTTCATTTTTAATTATTTCCTTTTGAAAACATGGAAAAGATAAGCTTGATGTTATGGCCACCCACCCCCTCTGTCTACCCACCTCCCCAGCCCCCCACCACCACCCTGATGAAAGCTTTAGGCTGAGCTATGTCTGCAGTCTTGCTACCGTTTTCACACTATGCCTCAGCACCTTGTGCAGAGGAAGATTTCAGGGTGGTTATCTCCCGAGTTCCCCATTTCTTTAAGGAAGCCGTATTTCTAATCTGTGGCATGAAGAACTTTTGCTTACCCTGTTAGATTAAATCACAGGCCTCCTTATCAGCACAGAGCTGAGAGAAAGCTTGCAAATCGAATATAGACTTTACCTGTGAGCAGCATGAAAAATACAGAAACCATTGCATCCTTACAAGGAATACTTTTTCTTGGTCCAGATGTTCCTCTAAGCACAACCCAGCATTCAGATTGCAATTAGGCCTCCTCCAAATTAAGACTTTAGCAACAACTCAGTTTTAAAGAACTCATAGATGAAAGTCATTTGCACTGCAATCTTTGTTGTGGTTTAAAAGGGAAAAAAAAAACTTTTAAAAGGGAAATGTGTGGGATATTGAGTCCTCCCATATAGCCAAGGACTTGTATCTGGGCTGGTTTTTCCCCTAAAGAGTTGATGAGTCAGACCCAAGACAAGTCTCCACAGTGTGAGTGGGTGAGTGGTGTTCCTTTACAACCTGGGCTTCTGTACTTGACACACCATGCAGGATGGGTGGCATAAAGTAATGGAAAAAGTATGAGTGATTTGGCCCGTTAGACCTGACTTTCTGGTTCCATACTTCCTTCCTGGATCATTTAAGGATAACTTAATACATGTTTTTTGTTTGTTTGTTTGTTTTTTGTTTTGGAAAATATTGCCTACCTTGGAGTTTCTTTTTTTGGGGGGTTGTCCCTTTTTTTTATTTTTTGAATTTTATTTACTATTTATTTATTTTTAACATCTTAATTTTATTTTTTTCAGTGTTCCAAGATTCATCAGAGTTTCTTTTTTAAGAAAATTTTATAGTCTGATCTTTTTGCTTCTTCCTTTTCCTGCCTTCCTCCTAGGAAGCTATACATGGAAAGACCAGCTTTTGGAAGCTGGTAATTGGCTTGTACTTAATGCCCCAGGATCTTCTGAGAAGTTTCTTAAGGACACTTGTACTTGAGCCTCTGGATGGCTCAAGACAGAGTCAATCTAGGCTCAGAACAGCAAAGAATGATGATGATTCTGAATGTAGACCAAAGACAGAGCAGGTTGTGTGAATGACATATGCACCTACAAGCATGAACATTGCTTAGGTCATAACTGAAATTCCCAGTAGCCCCAAGGCCTCCGAATAGGAGAAGTGGATGATCAAATCTTCTCCAAAGATGAAGAAGAATCAGTGTTAGATAACTGAGTTAATTACGTATAATGACCACCTGAGCTAAATCATGTGTTTTCTGGTCAGCAGTCAGTACAACGGGTCTAATCTAATAAACTGATGAGCAGAGAGAACCGGAGCAGTGAGACGAGAAAGGCCCTGTTTTGGTCTTGGGGCCATTCTGAGGCCTGAGAGCAGCCAGGCTCAGCATAAGCAGAATAACATGAATTGTAGGGATCAGTCAATCAGGAACTCCAAAGCCTCCTAAGGAAGGTTTAAAAGGAGGGTTGTCAATTCATTTGGGGTGAGAAGTCTAGGTGCTCAGCTTAGCAAATGGGGCCATGGTGAGTATCTCTCATCCACTGTACTGATTTATCCTGCATCACATTCCTGGGGCAGGTGATCTCTTTCTGTCTTCCAGCACGTTCTAGGGTTTGCCTTGGTACAAACTATCTTTTCAAGAGTGAGAAGAATCAACTTGTTCCTTCAGAGAGGGAGACGAACCACGAGAGTCTCTTAACTCTAGGAAACAGAGGGTTGCTGGAGGGGATGGGGTAACTGGGTGACGGGCATTAAGGAGGGCAATTCATGAAATTGGCAGTGGGTATCACATGCAACTGATGAATCACTGAACTCTACCCCTGAAACTTACAATATGCTTTATGTTAATTTATTTTAAATAATAATAATAATAAAATCAACTTGTTTCTTTCTGGTTTTTGTTCTGATTATCACACCATCATTGCTTCTTCACCCACAGTTTCTTCCCAAAGGAACAGTTGCGTCCAGTTTGCAGTCTTAGAAAAAATCACAGAAGTAGCCTCATCGGGTTGCCTAGAGATCGCTGTAGCAGCTACCTAGCCTTCCCTCCACAGTGACGGATGGCAGCCTCACAGGGTCAGCACACCCAGCACAACCCAGGTAAGAGTTCTCAGAGTTCTGAGTTTCCACTCCACTTTAATAAGTCTGACCTCCTGCTCTTGACCTTCATTCCAATCAGAGTAGCTGCTTCCTGCAGTCTTTACCTTACACTGATCTTTTTTTTTCTTTACCCTTTCATCACCTAGTTAGCTGAATATCTAGTTAACCATCTTTTTAGTGAATTCTTTCTATTAAAAGTGCTAGTATAATTTATTTCTCCACTTACGCTATAGCAATTGGTACCAAAACCCACACCATCCAAGATGAGATTGCAGATAGGTTTGGAAATGTCCTTGAGTTTGAATGCAGAACTGGACACCTTGCCAATGGCAAATTAAATCCTAGTAATGCATGGCATGCCACAGCATCACAATTAATCAAATTGTCGCCTGCACTAAATGGTGACGATATGCCCACTGAATATTTCTGTCTCCTGATGGGACCCTAGATAATAGAATTTATTGGGGGGAATCTGTTAGAAAATTTTACCTCTATATGGCTTTCCTTGGCTCATAGAATAAAATCCAAATTTCATCCCATGGGTTTGACCTCATCCCATAGGTTTGACTTCTCCACAGTATCTTATCCCTTTCCCAAATTGTCTCCTACCCATCATCCCTTTGCTCCAGTCCTCCTTTTGACTCTCACAGGAGGAAACTCTCCTTCACCTAAGGGCCAATGCAATAGTGGGTGACTATCCAGTGGGATGAAATTTACCCAGGTCTTTGTACGGATAGCTCCCCTTCATGCAGAATCTAGCTCTAATGTTACTTTATTTTGAAGTCCTTCCAGGATCATACAATCACTGTGTCTATCTGGAAAAGGTGGCCAGCACCTTGATACTTGAATGCCACTCAAATTGAGAAAAAATAGGAAAATATTCATGATATTTCAAATCAAGAATTGTCAGGAGAACATACAATTGCAGGTCATTATTTAAGCAATCAACACTCAGCTACTCAGTTTCAGATAAGTGTTCTTTTACTTATATATTTCCTTTTTTTGTAAATAGAAACATACTTTTTTTTTTGCAGAGGACCAATAAATGGCATTATGAGATCAACAATACTTATCAGATCTTTATCAACTTAACATGTTTACTGAGTATTGCCCTCGTCATTTTTCCAAAACAGAATTGTGCCCAGAAGGAATGCTCATTGCATATAAAAACATGTAGAATGAGTATTGATTAGAATTCTGAAAGAATTGTGCATTTTCAAACATAAATTGAAAAATTAGAAGTAATTAAATAACACATAAGAAAGTATGGAAATATTAGGTATTTGAACAGGCAACATTGAAAATGGCCTTTCAAATAGTAAATGATTAACAAAAAAACACTTGAAATTCATGACCGCTCTTCATAACGGGGACAGATATAAAAAATAGATGAATTTGTGGATGCTCTTTTAATATTAATATGAGAAGAAATTTGGCTCTACTGATTTAGAGCCAAAGTATTAACAAGGGAGAGGATGTAATTTTCAGTTAGAGTCTCTCCTTGCTTCTTGGTTGCCTCCTTGCGTCTGGCGGCTCCTGACACCCTCTGAAAGCCCCCGGCACTCCCCCGGAAGACCCCGGCAGCCCTTCTGGATGTTCGTCATCCGCCAGATATAACAGTGGTAGAGACTGCTGGGAATCCTGCGCGTAGCAGGGGAAAGCTGGGGCCAACAAAAGTGGAGAGAAACAAGCGAGGGTTGACAATTAGAAAAGTAAACACAGCTTCCTTGGCAGGTATGGGTTAGTTGATATGTGGTGAGAGATTCCCTGCTCATTCACTAAGCCCATCCCCTCATCCAGGCAGCCTTCTATTTGGCTGAAAAGTCAAAACAGAATTCAAGGTGAGAATTTTTATTAATTCTAGAAGATTTCTAAGGCATGAGGCTGTGATTTGCTTTTGTCACAACTCCTGGGATTTAACTCAGCATACCTCAAAAACATGTTACATAAACACAGATGTGAAAGCTTCCTGGATTACAATGTCATTTTGTTTACACTGGGAGTGTAGGTCATTTCAGTGACATGAATTAAAAAGCTGATAGGATGTTGAAAATGCTAGCCTAATCCTCTACTAGCCAATTTACCACCCAACACACACACACACACACACACACACACACACACACACACACACACACACACGTGCGTGCGCGATAATTCAATTATCTGAAAGCAACTCAATGTTCCCACATTGGCTAGTTTGCTTGAAAACCTGGTGGTGAGCCAATTACTTCTTCACATTAATATGGAACAGACTTAACCCAAGGTTTTCTTTCCAGAGAGTCTGACAATTGGATTAGGACTAGATTTTAAAATTCACTTCTGAGAGAAAATTCCCCTGAGCAGAAAGAGACAGCAGATGTATTAAGTGTTCGTAAAAATAAATAAATAAATAAATAAAAAGGGAGAGAGATTTATATCTCCACTAGGCTTATTTCCTGCTGAAAATGTTCTGTCCTCAACATGTAGAACACATTTTCAAAGGAGAAAACTTCTTGGAAAAGACACAAAAGAAAGACAAGGTTAAAAAAGAGTCTGACGGTCTCTCATAGACCATCTCTGAGTTGCACGGTTCCCGTTTGTTCTACAAAGCTGGTAAACTTGTGCTTTCAGCGTGACTAGAGACTGGAGAATTTAAAAACACTTAACCCATTCAAATTTCTTTCTGAAATTAGAGGAGGGATCACCTTATTTTCAAGAAAAGAAGAGCCTCAAATCAGATATTTTAACTTATAACCTAAAGTATAAAACCTTTAATTTAGATTATTTTTAGTTTATTAATTGGTTTGAACATAGCCCACCTTGTTCTCAGAAAGATTTGAGATAGTTAAAAGAATGCATACATTTTGGTAGAGGCGGGGACTTTAAATAAGAGAAAAAAATTGAGGCAGAAGTAAATGGAGGGTGGAAAATTCAGGTGGGATGAAAACTTGCGTCTAATACAGTAATCGTTTGCTTCTTGCATTGGGTGGAAAGCAAAGTTGTCTTCAAGCTTTCTAGCCACCAATGGATTTAGCGAAACACTGCTGTCTACATGGTTTAGAGTGGCCAAAGGACAGAAAATGAACTAGTGGCTTCAGAAAAGCAAATTTTTTCCTGCTATCAAAAGAGCACATTTTCTCCCATTTTTTAAAAGGGATACCCTGTAATACAATGAGCAAACTTTTTTTTCCTGAATATGGGATAAGTTTAAAAGAACTATTTCACATAATGCCTCTCAATGTTAGCTAGCAGCCATTATTCCAATTATGAGCACATTAAACCCCTTAAAATTTCCCGGAGAGAATTTGAGGTTGAGCGATATGAGGCAGCAAAAGGGTGAGGCTCTGGGTATCCAGCTCGGAACGGAGATAGACAATGCACAATTCACAACGCCCGTTCCTGTCCTGACTGCACAGTAGAAACACGTGAGATACTTTAAGAAAATACTGCTGAACTCATGCCATCCCAGATAAATTAAATCATTGTTTCTGCAGCTGAATCCCACAAAAGGGGGTTTTTTCAAAAGTTTCTCAGATGGGGGCGCCTGGGTGGCTCCGTGGGTTAAGCCTCTGCCTTTGGCTCAGGTCATGATCTCGGGGTTCTGGGCTGGAGCCCTGCATCAGCTCCCTGCTCAGCGGGGAGTCTGCTTCCTCCTCTCTCTCTGCCTGCCTCTCTGCCTGCTTGTGATTTCTCTGTCTGTGTGTCAAATAAATAAATGAAATCTTTCTCAGATGAGTCTAACATGTTTCCAGCAATAATTGAGAGGAGTGAATGAACTGCAGAGACTTTGGTCAGTGGCCCATACATCATGCTCTTTAGCCACATTTTGGAAATTGAGCCATGGTGGGTCTGAATATTTTCTCCATAAAAGATACCAGAAGCACATTTAGTTATACAGCAAGATGAATAAAAAGACATGTACTACAATTGTTTTTATCTAAAACTGGATGACCAAGACACAGCTCTTCTGTGCAGAGGGAGCCCCTCTGGGCAAAGCCAAATTTCTCGAAGGGAAAGGACTACTGTTAAGAACAAATGGAGGAGTACCTGCTGGTTTCCCTCACAATAGCAGAGCTCTTTCCTTTTCACAAAGCACTTTCACATACATAATATCAATTGAGCCTTTTAAGAGCATTTGAAGCAGGTACATTATCATTTACATTTCATCAATTATTTAGCGGAGTTCCAAGAAGTTAAATAATTTGCCCAGGGTTCCTTAGCTAGTGACCGTCCAAGGACTAGAACTAGAATCTGCTGACAACTGATCCAGTTCTCTGTGAAGCAAGCGTTTCGTTCCTCTAACTTCAAACCAAAACTTGCTCTACTGGAAAAGCCCATTGAGGGTGCTCAAGCAAGAGGAAAACAAAATAAATCTTTTTGGATTCTACATCTTCTTTTAGCTACCTCTCCATTATTCTGCTCCCCTCTTCCGTTGAACCTCATAAGAGATTTATCCATATTATTTTTCTCTACTTTCTCATCCTTCCCTTTCAATTCATGGTACCCTAGTTGGCTTTAGTTCCCAACATAGCACTGGACAGGTCTGGAAAAGTCACTGTGGTAGCCAGCCTCCAAAGTGGGCCTCCATGATTCCCACATCCTCCTATCAGATAGTGTCTATGCCTCCCTTCTGCATTGTCCCAGTGATGGTCTTTTTGATAACACAGAGAAGTTATGATAGGTCTTCTGAGGTTAGGTTATAAAGGCTGTGGCTTTCCTGTTGGCTGTCTGTGTTCTCTGTTTCTTTCACTCATCTGGGCGGAGCCAGTTATCACGTGAGCACAGGGAGGCCATTTATATGGAAAGCTGTCCACATGGTGAGGATCTTGGGATTCAGGCCAATAGGTAGCAAGGGACTAAGGCTTGCCAGTGCCCACATAAGTGAACATGATATCAAATCCTCTGCTGAGAACCTTCAGATGGCTAGGGTCCCAGCAACCTCATGAGAGACCGTAACCCAGAACTGCCCAGCTGAACTGTTAGAATCCTGAGCCCTGGAAACCATGTAAAAAATAATATTTATTGTTTTAAGCTATTAGGTTTTAGGGTACTTTGTTATGCTGTGATAGATAGCTAATATAATCATCGACATTTTCAATCTCGCCAAATGCCACTAATGATCAATGGTTTTCAGCTGTATTTCTCACAGTTGATCACTTTATACTTAAAATGCTGTAATCTCACATGAACATACATTTATCCGAAGAAGACATACAGATGGCCAACAGACACATGAAAAAATGCTCAACACCACTCAGCATTAGAGAAATACAAATCAAAACCACAGTGAGATACCACCTCACACCAGTCAGAATGACTGAAATTAACAAATCAGGAAATAACAGATATTAGTGAGGATGTGGAGAAAGGAACTCTCTTACACTGTTGGTGGGAATGCAAGCTGGTGCAGTCACTCTGGAAAACAGTATGGAGGTTCCCCAAAAAGTTAAAAATAGAGTTACCCTACAGCCCAGCAATTGCACTACTAGGTCTTTGCACAGAGGATACAAACACAGTGATCTGAAAGGGCACGTATTTATAGCAGCAATGTCCACAAGAGCCAAACTATGGAAAGAGCCCAGATGTCCATCAACAGATGAATGTAAAGAAGATGTACACACACACACACACACATACACAGTGGAATTTTACTCAGCCATCAAAAAGAATGAAATCTTGCCATTTGCAACGATGTGGATTGAACTAGAGAGTATTATGCTATGAAAAACAAGTCAGTCAAGAAAAGACAATTATCATATGATTTCACTCATATGTGGAACTTAAACAAAACAGATGATCATAGGGGAGGGGAGGGAAAAATAAAATAAGATAAAATCAGAGAGGGAGACAAACCAGAGAAGACTCTTAACTATAGGAAATGAACTGAGGGTTGCTTGAGGGGGGTGGCTGGGGAATAGGGTAAATGGGTAATGGGCATTAAGGCACGTGATGTGATGAGCACTGGGTGTTTGTATGCCACTGATGAATCATTGAGCTCTACCTCTGAAACTAATGATATACTATATGTTAATTAACTGAATTTAATGAAGATACATTTTTTAAGTAATGCTCTCATCTCTTGGATTTCAAGACACCCTAATTTCCTGGTTGTCCCTCTACTTCATTTATCTGTTCTTATTCTTCATTGCTGCCACATCCTCTTTTCACCCTAAAAAGTCAGACCCTTTAATTTTCAAACCTCTTCTTGATTTACACTCTATTCATAGTAGTATCAGTCAGCCCCATGGTTTATTATTATCTCAGTGACATTGACTCTTGAACTTGTACTTCCAGTCCTGGTCTCACTGAGTTGTAGATTCAGCCACCACCACAAAGCTTCCCTTGAGTATCTCATGTTCAAACTCAATGTGTTCAAAGCAAAAATTGATTTCTGTACTCACGCTGATTCCTCATTCAGGAATTTCCATCTCAGTGAATGGCACCAACACTGCCCAATTGTTCAGGTCAAAAAACTAGGAGAGATGCTTGATTCTCCTCTTCCTTTCCCTTAGACTATTTAGAGGACAAATTGATTTCTTAAACATAATGGCATTAGCATCACTAAGGAGCTTGTTAGACATGCAGAATCTTAGGTCTCTTGCCAGACCTACTTAACCACAATCTTCATCTTTCAGTTGATTCCTATGCACAACTACACATGAAAAGCACTAATCCAGAGGACCAAACTCTGTCAATTAACTAGTTATGTTCTATGGGTCAGTATCCCCTTCATCTGCTCTTTAAAATTAGGGGGGTGATTTCATAAGTTTGGAAAACACTATATAATGTATAATTTAGGTTTTCAAAATTTCTTATACTAAAAAATATATTGAACTCTGTTTAAGCCCACTTTTTCACCTAAAAACCAGCTAAAATTCTCCTTCCTCCCTCCCTCTGTCTCCCGGTTGCTTTCTTAGCCAGCATGTATTCATATTCATTGAAACTACTATTCCATTCCACTGAGAAACATTGTACCTGATAATCTGTCAGTTATTATTGTTTGGCCTCAGATTTTTAATTCATTTGTTCTCTCGTCTGTTATTTAACGAATATTTACTATTCTGCATAGAGCCTATTCTGTGCAAGATACCCTTCTTTGTGTTGTGGTGAAAGACAGTACACTGTCTGTCCAGCGGGAGCACGCCTGGGTTGAGTCATCCTCAGCCATGTGAAATGAGGGCTTACAGTTCCACATCCCACCACTGGTGACCTCGCCGTCCTCAGGGAACCGCTGGGCAGGGACAAAGGGTGGGATCAGGAGCTAATGTCCTTGTCTGAATCTATCTAGGATGGTCTGGCTCTGGGATGACAATGCCCCCATTCTCCTTCCCACATGGCCCCATTGAGCACCTTGTGGCTTTCTGTAACATTTTGTTTCTTTGTTTCTTCTGAGCTGCTGGCCCATTGTGATACCTCACATTGGACTGGAATGAAACATTAATGGATCAACAATACTCTTACAAAGTTTCGTTTGTTTCTCCCGAATGACACCCCTGTCTTGGGTTGGCTGTGTGTCCAGGATTAGTTGTGAATGCCTCTTTTTTTTTTTCTTTTTGCAAAATGTTTTTCCATTATTGTCACTGCGTTATTTATGATTATTCAGGATTCAACTCCAGCTTCTTCTCCAGGAAGCCTGTTTTGAATTCCTTCCCCTGGGCTTCTGCTGTGTTTGCACAGGATAGCATCCTGTATATTCTGATTATACTCACTTATCCCATTAAATTGAAATTCTCTCTATATGTCTTTACATCTCTTGCATTAGCTCTAAAGTCTCTCAAAGGCAGAGTTTCTCATTTATTCACTGTTGGAGCAACATTTCGTAACTTACTTCCTGGATCATGGTAGGCAGCCAGAATATTTGATGAGTTAAGCTGAAAACATTTGTGTAAACTATAAGAATAAGTTCCTTTGCCTGCCTGTAGAGGAAGACTACAGGATTTGAGTAGCACAATTCCAGCTTGCTTAAACCTCAGAGTATTTATTGAGGGCCAGTAGGGGTCATGACTACAGGAGAAAGACAAGTAGGGTAAAGGATGGACACACAGCTGGTTTAAGGCTGTAAGGAGTGATATAGAATGTGAAGAAGTGTATCCAAATGGCCTATGCCTTTAAAAAGCAAAAGAAGTTCAAAACACACACACACACACACACACACACACACACACACACACACACACACAAAAATAATGTGACGTTAATCCATTTTGTATTGCTTTCTAAAATACTGAGCCAAAATGCCAGTGAGCTCATGGCTTTTGGTGAGCTTATGGGTTTTATGAATACACTTTCTTTTAAAAATGCTGCTTTTCTTTATATCCCATGTAAAAATTCATTGTTGAAAATCTAAAGAGTCCAAGGATAAAGAAAACACCCCTTATCTCATTCCCTAGACTTATACATGTCCACATATTATTATATTACACATACATTTTATAATACATGTAATATATAAGATTCCAATTTCAGATACTTTCATATTTTCTTTTTTAAGATTCAGACATGAGGAACACCTTTGATATGTCTCTAAATATTTATACATTCATTCAGTGAATATTTACTGATTATCTTGAATGTACTAGAAACAATAATAACACATCCCACTATTTAATTAATCTCTAATTGTTGGACATACAAATTATCCTAGTGTTTTGCTCTAAAAAGCTGATGTGGCAAACATTCTCTTCCATAAAATTTTGTGAAAGCTTTAATTTTCACCAGCCTCATCATTCTTTGTTTAGAGATAGGCAGTTTTTAAAAAGGGAAAAGATATCCTCGAGTGGGAGCTTCTTAAATTATGAAAATTTGCTGTCTAGATGAATGAAAAAATTCTGATTGTTGCTTTAGGAAAATGCTGCAGCATTATTTAATATAAAATTCACATTGAACCACAACTTCCCTTGTTTTGTTTCTTTTTTTGCTACAAGGAATGATGACTCAAGAGAAGTCTCCAGTTGGGAGACCTCAGGCACTTTTCAGTATAAACTCTGCCCAGAGCATGAGATAGAAATCTGCCACTTGATTTACTACCCACCACCCAGGGCCTTTGAATCATAGTTGAGTTGAGAGGTTTGTGACAAAGAAGGAAAAGAAAAGAAACTGTATTAAGTGATTACTTTTTAGTTGGCATTATGCTCGATCCTTGGGGCTCCTGGAGGGCTCAGTCAGTTAAGTATCTGCCTTCAGCTGAGGTCATGATCCCCAGGTGGAGGGACCAAGATTCAAGTTGGACTCCCTGCTCAGGGGGGAGTCTGCTTCTCTCCCTTCCTCTGCTCCTCCCCTACTCCCTATTTGTGCATTCACTCACTCATTCTCTCTCTCTCTCAAATAAATAAAAAAAAAATCTTAAAAAAAAAAATAAAAACACCATGCCTTACATATAGCAGGTAGTCAATAAATCTTTCTAAAATAAACAGCTCTGCTTTTACTAGCTCTCCATTCTTGGAAGACTAATGAACCATCTTAGTTTCCTTGTCTGTAATAGTATTATCTGTAAATTACCACAAAAGCCCTCTGGAGTTTAGATAAATCTTATTTTACATATGAGAAAACTGAGTCTGAGATTTGCTAAGAGACTTGTCCAGGCTCGTGAACTAAATAGTGGTTAATCTTGCACTTGGATCACAAGATCAATTCTGAGAATAACTCACCTCTCTTAGCATTTTCTCAGGAGTCAAGTTCATTCACCTGCCAGTGATGCTGACATTGAGGGGAGTGGGACACCTCAGGATATTACAGGGCTTACCTTGAGCCTCACTAATGGCTGAAGATGCCAATGGGCATTGGGCTGGGGCTGGTGCCTCACTCCCTCACCGGTATCTTCAGAGTCTCCAGTTCAAGTCCAACCTCATCTAATGTATGAATCCCCAGTAAAACAGCCTCACCCTGTGGTTACAGTTTCTGCTTCAAACCTGCCAGTGAAGATCCCTTCAATATCTCGTCCAGTCTAATCTCAAAATTCCCTGTTGGATTTAATCAAATCAAGACCATGCCAAAAATCATAAACAAAACAGCATCCACTCCATTTTTGAGAGTGAATATAGGTGGGGTTTTCTGCTAGGTTTTTAATTAAATGAAGGAATTTAATTAAATGACGGAATTAATTAAGTGATTTAATTCTCTTACTAAACCTATGAGATAGATACTCATGAAAGTTGCAGCTTGAATATGACTTTGTTAAGATCACAGAGTTAAGACATAACTAAATCGATGGTGTAGGTGAGATCCGTCTGATTTGGAAGCTGAAGCCCTTAAACACTGGGCCGGAGTTACACAAACTTCAGGTGTCGACACGTTAGCGTCAGGGTCACTACGCTGCATGGTGCAATTCCAAGGGCTCTGTCCACTTCTCTGTATTATACAGGGGAGCTGAGTGCTTATGAAATTAATTTTGTGAGTCTCAACTTGCAGGAGACAATGCAAAATAGAAAATATCCAAGTGTATCACACACAGCAAAGTAGTAGAGACGGTGTTTCAAAAAATTGTGTGTGTGTGTGCGCACGTGCGCACGCATGCATGTGTAGCAACGTCATATAATGTCTGGGAGCACAGACTTTGGAGCCAGATTACTTGCGTTCTGATGCTGGATCTGCCATTGGCCAACTGCAAGCCTTGTATTACTTATTTGACCTCTACCTGCCTCAGGTTCCTTATCTGTAAATTACAGTTAATAATGTTGACCACCTCATAATCTTATTGAGAAAATTCAAGAAATTCATGTACATAAAGCACTTAGCATGCTGCCTGGCACACATAAGCACTCATTGCTATTTTTAATTTTTTCTGCAATTTCTACTACTAGTATTATATGTGTATGTACTGGATTATAATTTAAGATCGTTTTCTTACTATAGATCATGGTCAAACCATTTGAAGTCCATTGCCCTCAACTCCTCCTCATTCGTAAGTACATCCAATTGAATTTGCAAATAACCAATGACCCTCTGATAATACATTACTAAATGTGACGACTCTTGTGGGCCCGGAGAGATTAAGTAATTCTCCTCGGGCAAGAGAAGAGAAGGAAGCAGTGCTTAGGTAATCAGGAATAATTGGTGTGGCCATTATTCCTAATAGTCCAATGGGAACTATTACAATAAAAGAGGACCCATAGAGAATGTAACTGAAAAGGACAACAGAAATGAAATAGGACAACAGATCCTTTGAGTTTAAGTCTATTTTCCCATCCTTATCAGAACAGAATCCCTAATTTTAGTAAGAGACTTAAACAATTATTTTCTGGGATTTAGAGAAAATCCTTTTCCATGCCCCCAAATTCAGAGGGCTCTCCCCAACCCCTATTAGACTTAGGGAGAGCAATGTAATATGAGACAGTAGGTAAACAGTGGCTCTTAAATATGGAGACTGGGGCTGGACTCCCAGCTTGAACATTATCTAGCTGCACATTTCTGGGACATCTCATTTTTCCTGTCTATAAAAATGTAGTATACTGTTCTGTACACTATCATCCTCAAAGGAAGGTTGTGAGGTTCAAGTAATATAGTGTATTTTAAAATATTTAATATCTATAATTTGGAGGCTCTCCCTGAAACACTATGGATTGAAATGCCATGCTGAAATGCTGATCACAGTCTAATGTTTCCTGATGTGGACTCACCTATCTCTTCACATTCATCTCTGCTTCCTTTCACCCTTGAATGCTCTATTCCAGCTGCATACAGACATATGAAGGGGAACATGACATTTTATAAAACATATATATCAACACACATATTTTTCAGTTTCATAAAATGCCAGGTTCTCTTTCATGTCTCATTTCTCACCCCCACTTCTCTATCAGCCCAGAGCATTTTTCCTACTCCCCCTTCTCACAATGCCTCTCTAATAGATCTTACCTTATCGTGGAAGCACTTTGTGTCCCAAGTCCATTTATGTATCCCATTGCAGGGTCCCTGCATTTCCCTTGCTAAATGGTATTGTATTTGTTTCTGGTAATAATCGACTCTTACCTGTACAGTGTGTTAATGGCTAATTTGTCATTGACAAATTTCCAGTATTTTTCAGCGTGTGGAACATAATAGGTGCTCAGTAAATGCTTGCTGATTCATAAAAATAAATTATGTTCTTCTCTTGACTGATGGGGGCTGTGAACCAGGGAGAAATTGCTGGGCAATCAGGTGTGGAGATGGTAAATTGGGTCAGCAGGCCAAACGGAAAGTAACAAGCCATTATTCACTTATAGAAACAGTGGGGGCAGGAGGCAAAAGAAAAGACACTTAGTGTTTTATTTTCCACCCCAGTACAACACACACACCAGGAGGGTCTGATGACCGCGCAGCTGGGTGGGGGGAGGGATGGGAGGGGTGTGTGCTCTTCCTGAGGAGCAAGGTCTCTTTTGGCCACTAAGCAAGCCCCCTGAGGCACTGTTCTTTTTCACTGAAGGCATGAGTCTCAACAACCTTCAGGACTATGGGCATTATCAGCACCAGAGAGCTTCTCAATAGTTAATAATAATTATGAGCCCAGGCACCTGGGTGGCTCAGTCAGTTAAGTATCTGTCTCTGGCTCAGGTCATGATCTCAGGGTCCTGGGATCAAGCCCCACATTAGGCTCCCTGCTCATAGGAAATCTCCTTCTCCCTCTCCTCCCTGCTCTTGCTCTCTTTCACTATGTGTCTCTCAAATAAATAAATAAGTAATCTTAAGACAAAACCAAACCAAAACAAAAAATAGTTATGAGGCACAGTTTAGCTCAGGGCCTCCAATGGTCTCTGGTCTTATTGTCAGAGGACCTGACCAGTGGTGAGGGACTGCTTCCCCGAGTTTTTATTAGAGCCCCTTTATTGGATTTCTAATTAGACATACATGTGGACTGGGAAGCCCCCATGAAGACGTCAGAGGTGACTTTCACATATCACTTAGGTCATTCCGATCATGACTCCTAAGAAACATAAAGTTCCTAGCTTCTAATGCACTTCACCCTCTGATCAGAGACACACAAGCATGCATGTGAAGGATGTTGTGCCCAGCAACGCTGACAGGCCGGCAATCTCCTCTTCTCCAGCGACGCTTGGAGCCCATACCAGACATTCTAGGCAAGGAACACACGCCAATGATTATAAATTAAACAGAGAAGGAAGGCTGGCCCAGGGAGAAAGGGAGACTGAAAGAGATCTCTTATAATCCACTGGGCTATGAGCCTTGCCCCCTTGGTGTTTAATTTTAAAAGCACTGTGTAATGTGCTGTACTGATGTAACTTGTTTTTGCTTTCTTGGATTTCTGCTAACTCATTTGCCACTGGTCTCAGCACCCCAGGAGGTTAAAAATAACTTTATTTCTGCTGCCTCAGGTTTTCTTCCTATAAATAGAGAAAACTCTGGAAAATCGTGTTTTATTTTCTTTATGAAGCTATCATAGGATTTGCAGCCGAATAACCAAAGAACTAAGTGACAAGAAGTTAGGGAATACAAAGTATCCACCACCAAATGAAGGTTCTCAGGGGGGGATTTGAAAATGAATGCAGCCGAGAAGATAAGAGTTGACAGAGAGAACCTCAGCTCCTGCTTTGGTCCTGCTCTGATCCTCTTTCTCATCAATTATTTACAGCAGGAAGATCTACATTAAAATTAATCATGAAATCCTGAATTGCTCCTTTACATTAATAATGAAACAACTGCAACAAATGCAAACAGACACCGATAATAGAATATGAAATAATGCTTAACACGCCGAGGGGAAGGGCCTCTGTAAGTGGAACACCGCGAGGCTAATTACGGTACAATTGTGAGGGCCCTGGCCCGTGACCCAGCCTGGCTGCCTGCACCTGACGAACACGTGCTAGTATCTGTTTCATCTGCATTGTCCGACTTAGAGCGGTGTGCAGGGCAGCCCCAGACATCTCCTGAGTGGTGGCTCTGCAAACAGGGAGTTTGAGGGGCATGGGAGCCACAGCTTTTGAGTTGGTGCCGGGCCCAGAGCGAGGTCTCAGGTGATGCTGTGACACAGTTGCTGTCACTGTCCCAATGATGAGAAGAGCTAGGCTAAGCACATAGGGTGATAGGCACAGATTTGAGTCTCAGGCAAGCAGAAATTTAAAGTTTCTAATTTCTCTCCATGAACACTTTGTTTATTCAAAAACATTCTCTGTTGGAGCCTGCTATGCTCTCCCTGCACGTGCTATGCTACAAGTCATGCACATTTCGTCATTCTGTGGTCAGAAGACTTAAAATGTCCTTGAAAGCCATTCATGGTTAACATAGATACCTGATGCAGGACTGAGGAAGAAAATGTAATGTTTTATCCAAACTCAGAGGTACATAAAATTACCTATCTCCTTCCAACCCAGCAGCCAGATGTTAAGTGCTGAAATCCCCCAAAGGGGACAAAAAGTGTTGTGACGGATTAATCGAGAAATGCTTTCCCCAGGATGACTGTTTCTCCTATAAGTCATGGTTCTTGGGGAACACATGAGTGGTCCCTGGGCTAATCTACAGTCTGGTCGAAGCAAGTTCCCTATGTTCTTTGTGGCATGAGTTCCCTTGTGTTCATGTTTCTACACTACAGCGGGGAGCTGTGGATTGTCACCTGGGGGAAGTAGCCGTGTGAAAATGATCCACGCGGATGTTAAATGGAAAAAAAGTCAGAGGGGCCATAAACCCTTCTTTGCAGTGCCCCCGAACACCACACTCTTCTTCATCTATCTGTTCCTAACGGTTGGAGTAAAAGTACAGAAGTCTTCTAATAAACAGGCAGAATCGTTGTTCTCACCCAGAAATTTTAGAACACTCTCCAAATGATACCCATACACACAGCAACTATCTGTCAGAAGCATGCAAATCAGGTCTAAAAATGTATCCTTCTTCTCCCACTGCAATGTTGCCTTGAAGCACTTTGCTTCAGTGGAGACTTTGCAAGACTCATGGCCCTCAGTGCCTTAGGCTGATCCATCTCTCTGTTGCTCACCCCTCGTTCTCCGGCAGAGCTGCTGTTGGGCAGACCGAGGCAAGGGGAGTTCGAGATAGAGACAGGGAGGGGAGGGGGCTCCCAGCTGCTCCGTTCACACGTCTAGACTGTGACTCTTTGGGGGAATTCAAAGCACAGTTTCCCAAAGTGTGTGCTCCAGGCTCATATTAGATGTTGTGTGACAAAGAATGCTTTCCACAGTCCAGTGGTCCTACCAGTTTGGAAAATTCTGGGTTATATGAGGTTAAAGAAATTTTATAATGGAAGAATTCTTCAGAAGCTGTAATGAATGTATTGATGCATTATATTTTAGTAGTCCAAGAAAATCAGCTGGTCTCTTGGCTAGTGCATCCTTTAGTTCCTTGGAATTATTTCTGGAGTGTTAGGCTGAGAAACCTCAAAACAGTCCAGTAGAGGAGGAAGAGATAGAGAATTTTTCTCCCTAGATTCCATTTATTTCCCATTTCCTACTGGTTGAAATTCTTCTTTTAGGGAGCTATGTGCCCCATATTTCAGGGTTCCATGATCCGGTAGAGGGTAAGTGGCAGCCAGGTCCCACACGCTGTTGCGTGGCATGACAGGAGCACTCGCAGGCTGATCTGGAGCTAGTTGGCTTTGGGTGACTGAATGACATGACCAGTGTGCCACTCACATCCCTGAGGCACGGAGGCAGCCAGTAAGCAGCCATAGCTTGGGAGGGAGAAGCACAAGGCTGGGCAAGGGAATCTGAGAAAGGTGTGCCTTACTTGACTCTCTTTTCCTTTGTGACACGTGCTAGACGCCTGGTGAAACAAGACCATTGACAAGAAGAGTGCAAGGGGGCCTCAAGAAAGTAGAAAACATGGTATGTACATGCTCTTGCTCTTAAGGCCTCTTAGGTTAGAAGGTAGTGTAGGGAATAAGAAACCACCAGAGAAGAGTCTAGGGAAATACATATTGGCAATGTAGATTCAAATCAAGTTCTGGATTGTGTGTTCTAAGCCTGCAGATTGAAGGCTGGTTCTGTAGGAATTCAGGAAAAGAGTTGCAGGGTGCCTTTATGCAAAAGACATTGAATGAAATGTGGAAGTCAGATTGGCTAGGAAGTGAGGTACTCACAAAAAGATGGCATTTGATGAAATCCAAAATGAAGAGGGAGTTTTATTTAGGATGACTTTCATGAAGACAACTGTCCAGCTGATGTTTGCTTTCGTTGACCCAGAAATAAGTATTTCTCCTTTGCACCCTCATATATCCTATACATCCTGCTGCCATTTGCTCCATATTACCTGTCCGAAACTGGCCTTGTAGGAGTACCCCTCTGCTTTCTACCTCTTTTCTTCTCTTACCTGAGTCTTCCCCACTCAGTTAATGAAAACCCCATGTCTAACGTGGCTTGGACCAAATATGTAGATTCTTCCTTGATTACTCTCTCACTCTCCACATTCATTCCATTGGGCAGCCCTCCAGACTGTCCCTGTAAAAATGACCCAGAGTCTGGCAATACCTCCCAGGGTCAGGGTAGGGACTCTCTTTAAGCCACCACACAGAATTATTGCACCAGCCTCCTAACTGGTATCTCTGCTTTTATTCTGGTTTATTTATAGTCTGTTGGCCACTCGATGGCCAGAATGAGCCTTTTAAGATCCAGTCACTTTTCTGCTAAAAACTCTTCAGTTTTTTTCTATTTCATTTAGAGGAAGAACCAAACTCCCAACAATGGTCTTCAGCCATACGTGATCCGGCTTCTTTTTGCTGTGTGGGGTCTCCTGTCATTCCTCCCCTGGAAGCCCATTTACTGTGCTTTAGCCACACTGGACTTCTGCTCTTCGTATGATACTCCAGGGACAATTCTACTCAAGGGCCGGGCATAGGCTAATCCCTCTGCCTGGAATGCTTCTCCCCCAGATGTCTACATGCCATGTCCTCTTGCCTCCTTTAAGTTTGCTATGTCAACATGTCAAGGAGGCTTTTCTTGCCTATTTAAAATTGCAACCTTTGCTCCCTAGCCTCCCTATTCCCCTTCCCTGGTTTATCTCTCTCCCTAGCATTTATCACCTTCAGGGTAGTGATCTGGTTTTTTTCCTGCCTCCTTGCCAGAATGTAAATTCCATACAGGTAGGGTTTTTGAGCTACTTGATCACTGCTCTATTTTCAATGCTTAGATGAGTGGCTGATTTATAGCAGGTACTGCATAAATATGAATTAAAGAAAATTTGGTTACTTGTCTACTACTATCACAGGTCTGCTCAGTTTATGATCCCATGGTATTGGGATCCAGCCCTGCATTGGGCTCTCTGCTCAGCGGGGAACCTGCTTCTCCCTCTGCCTCCAGCTCCCCCTGCTTGGGCTCTCTTGCCTTCCCTCTCTCTCTGTTAAAGAAATTAAAGAAATCTTAAAAAAAACAAAACAACAACAAACAGAACATGAAGGGAAACCACCAAATTTATAGTTATCTTTGTTTTGACAGACTTAGTGGAGAAAAAAAAAGTACTTCATTATGTAACTGGTGACTTACTTTCTCTATGACATTGCCATTTTTCACCAAACGGCTGGGGGTGCTTAGTTTCAAGCACTAGTCAGTGGATCATCTCTGGGAATGGATTAACTCAGAGAGGTTAGATGAGCCAGTAGAAAGACAGAAGAAGAACATAAAGTGCTCTGAAGTTTGTAAGGAAAGTTGAGAGGGGATACCAACAGCAAACATGGAGTCTAAAAAACATGTTGGGATTGTCAAAGTAGGACTACAGTCCTACTGGAAACAAATAAAAAAAAATTCACACACACATGTGGGGATAGATTAAAAATAGCAAAAGAAAAAAGAAACTCAAAGCAATTTTTTCATGCCAACCATTATGTTCTTACATGTATTCATATTATATGTCAATCCTCTGAGGAAATTTATAAGCCACACATGTATTAGGATTGTCCAAGATATAGCTGAGGATATCGGGAATTAGAGAGGCTAAAGAATTTGGCAAAAGCTCATGCAGCTCTTAAGTAGCAAAACTAGAATTTCTATCTAGGTCGATTTCATACAAAAGCTCATGTTCTCCTTCAGCATTTTAAACTGTCAAGGTAGGAGAGCCCTGAATAATTTCCATGAGCACTGTTTATGTGATTGTAATATATCTTCATGTGTGAGTGACTCTACCAAGATTGGGTAGGTTAATTTGGCTTGAAGATACTCAGGTAGGGTCCACAAATATAAAGATGTTCATAAGTGGGACGTCTTAAAAGTGAGAAATTGTGAATTTTTCTTCCAGCTTCATGGCAAATTTTTGTGAGTTTAGGAATGTCATTTTCTCTTTCTAGGCCTGTTTCTCATTTATTATGACAGGATTGAATTGCTTGTCTATAAGGGTCCTTTAAGAATAAATATTCTATGATTCTGCCATGTGCACTTGGATACTGCATATCTCTCAGAGCCTTGGGGCTTCAAGTGATTGTGAATGGTCCAAGTGGTCTGGATTATTTCATAATATGCACTAACATTTATTAAGTTCTTAGTGTGCATATGAAACTGTTTTAAATACTTTATTTAATCCTTTTAGCAAAACTGAGTTGAGTTTTATTATTACTCCCATATTACAGGGGAAGAAACTAAACACTCACAGATTGAGCGAATAGCCCAGTGTCATATGACTAATAGCTTTATACCCCAGGATTCAAATCTAGATGTTTTCGTCTGAGGGTTTGTGCTCCTAATTATTATCCTTCTCTGCCTCTGTCATCAACAGAGGACTATAGCCGATTATCTCTCTGCAAGGTAATTACACCTTCTAATAAAACCTAAAACACTAGTAATGGGTCTGTAGTGTTATTTAGATTATCACCTTGGAAAAAGCCACTCCTAAAACATTTTGGAGGGCTGACTTTAAGTAGTGATTTGAATTCCATGTGTATAATCTGAATCAGTTTAAACCATATGCCAAAGATATTAGCATAGTGATTTCCTACCTAGAATTTTCTTCAGTGTCAAAATGTTTACTTATAAGTCCACTCATAAATATAGATGCAAAACTCCCAACAAAATACTGGGTAATTGAAGGCAGCAATATATAAAAATGGATTATCCACAGCTATGTGGGACTCTAGCTCAGTAATGCAAGGTTGGTTTAATATCTCAAAACAATGTGACATACCACATCCATAGAATAAAGTACAAAGACCTCATGATGACCTCAGTAAACACAGAAAAAGCATTTGACAAAATTCAGCTCCCATTCATATCTATATATGGATTATAGTTTTGCAATAAAGAAGAAATGAAGTACTGATACATGCTATCACATAGAAAAACCTTAAAAGCTGTAAGTAAGTGAAAGAAACCAGTCATAAAGGACCACATATTTTATGATTCTACTGCAATTACAGGCCCAAAATAAGCAAATCTTTAGAGACAGAAAGTAGACTAGTAATTGTTTAGGACTTGAGGAGTGATGGGATTGGTGGGTGGGGGCTAAAGTGGGGGTTTCTGAGGTAATAAAAATATAAAATTGGTTGGGCTGATGAATATATATTTCTGTGACTACACTTAAACACATTGAATTGTACTCTTTCAATGAGTAGATTGTACAGTTTATGAACTGTATCTCAATAAATCTATTTAAAAGTAGTCCAATGCATTTGACAGAAATAGTAACACTCTACAGATTTCTTCACTGCTGGTGATGACTAACAGTTGATCACTGTTGTTGAGACCAATTTTGCCTCAGATATAAGACCACTGCTTCATTCCTCAGTTCTTCTTATGTTCAGACCCATAGTCTAGAACTAGACAATCTCTATTTCTTTATTTTTTCAAGGTTTATTTATTCGTTTCAAAGGGAGAAAGTGTGTGTGTGAGTGGAGCCACAGAGGGAGAAGAGAAGCAGACTCCCTGCTGAAGTTAGAGCCCCACTCAGGGCTTGATATTCCAATCTGTAGATCATGACCTAGAGATTGTGACCTGAGCCAAAACCAAAAGCTGGACACTTAACCAAATGAGCCACCCAGGTGCCCCAACAATCTTTATTTCTTAAATGTGATTCTTAGTTTTGTTCAAAGAATCCAGAAGGAAAAGAGAGAATAGTACATGAGGGAGGACTTAACATATGTTTCACAGAAAAAGTGACCCTTTTTAGAAATAAAATCTCTAGATTAAGAAGTATTTCAAAATTTATATTATTTGTCCCATTTATTCTTAAATCATTGTCAGAAGATGTCAATTTACATCTCCATCGCCAACTGACCATTCAGTGCTTGACGCTTACCTCCCAAATCGTCCCACTCTGTTTTCCACTATTCTACAACACAGTTCTTTTTTATATTTAGCAGGAATCTATCCCAATAAGTTGAAACTTAAATGCTTTTGGTTTTATCCCTTAAGGCCAAGAGATCAGTCAGATTCCTCCTTTCATCATGACTACCCTTTATTGATTTGCAAGTACCTATCATACCCAGAAGCAAAGATGTGTGATGGAACACGCACAAGAATTTGGTTCAGATAGAAGACTATGGGCCTTGGGCAAATTACTTAACATGTCTGAGTTTTACTTTCATGTCTGTGAAGTGTGAACAATAAAACCTACTTGCCAGAATTCTTAATGAAATTAGTTGGATAGCTTTTAAGTGTCTAGCAGAAGGTAGGTGTTCTAGAACATTAGCTTCCTTCTCTTCACCATTCCCTCCTTCTATGTCTTTCCAGGAAACTTTTCCAGTTAATCCAATCATTCATTGTGTAAAATGATAATAACATAAAATATGCTTGACCTGTACATAGGGTAAAGTGGAGAATGAACTGAAGGGATTCCTCTGACTTCACAGATTTAGGCAGCTTACTTTGTAGGGAATTCATAATACTTTGCTGGCCATATAGGCTGACTATGTATCTCCTTTCCTCTGGCCATCCATAAGAAATTCTTGCTCTGTAAACAAACCCCCAACTCATTCATTAGGTTCATTAGGGTGAGGAATAGAGACTTAAAAAAAAATCTCTGAATTCCTTCCAACCTTACAGTTTGTGTTTTGCATCTATGCAATTCAGAGTTTTGCTTTCCTGCTTGTTCTTGCCTTTATTTCTTCATAAGCAAGAATCTATTCTAGATCCAAAATTGCACTAAGTAGTCTGGCTATAGAGTGCAGGATGATCAGGCATGATAGTATACAGCTTTTTTTTTTTTAAGATTTTATTTATTTATTTCACAGCGGGAGAGAGATCACAAGGAGGCAGAGAGGCAGGCAGACAGAGAGAGGGGGAAGCAGGCTCCCCGCTGAGCAGGGAGCCCGATGCGGGCCTCGATCCCAGGACCCTGAGATCATGACCTGAGCCGAAGGCAGAGGCTTTAACCCACTGAGCCACCCAGGTGCCTGATAGTATACAGCTTTTAGGGTTAGGAAGAAACTCAACTTTCTCAAGCACTTTCAGTGACTATGACCATTGTGATCAGTAATTTTCTTCTAATGATTTTGAGCTTTTACTATTATTCTCTACATCCTACATAGGAGAAAGCTGAGACTCAAGGAGGAGAGAGCTGCTGAAGGTCTCAAAAGCAATGCCATTCTATTTGTGAAGCTTCCCTCTCCAGTACACACGGTTACCCTGATTTCATATAAAAACAAGTGTTAGCCCCAGCAAAACTCTTGAATTGGGTTGTTGTGGTTTGACTCCCTATACAGGAAAGTAAAAATGAAATAGATGAAAGAGCACCTGGTTAGTGGATCAGGAAATCAAAGTTCTCATTCTGACTATGGCACTGAATGACTATGGGATCTCTTGAAGAATAATAATAATTATATAGAAATCAGTGTATTAATTTTTAAATGAATCAGTTATAAAACCCTCAAATCTTCCACATACTCCTTGCTCTCATCTATACCTATTCTTTTTTTATATTAGTTTTTAAATTAATTAAAAGGTTAGTTAATGAACCTACGTGGAATATTGGTTTCAGGGCTAGAATTCAGTGATTCATCCCTATGTATAACACCCAGTGCTCATCATAACAAGCACCCTCCTTAATACCCATCACCCATCTAGCCCATCCCCCACCCACCTCCCTCCATCAATCCTCAGTTTATTCTCTATCTTTAAGAGTCTCTTATGGTTTGTTTCCCTCTCTCCTTTTTCTTCTTTTCCCCCTTCCCATATGTTCATCTGTTTTCATTCTTAAATTACACGTATGAGTGAGAGCATATGGTATTTGTCTTTTTCTGACTGGGATATTTCACTTAGCATAACATACTCTGGCTTCATCCATTGTTGCAAATAGCAAGATTTCATTTTTTGAAGGGGAGTAATATTCCATTACACACACAAACACACACACATACACACACACACACACACACACACACTACCTCTTCTTTGTCCTTTCATTAGTTGATGGACCTTTGGGCTGACTCCATAGTTTAGTTATTGTCAATAATGCTGCTATAAACATAGGGGTGCAGGTACCCCTTTGCATCTATTTTTTTTGTATCCTTTGGGTAAATACCTAGCGGCATAATTGCTTGATTATAGGGTAATTCTATTTTTAATGTTTTTAGGAAACTCCATACTGTTTTCCAGAGTGGCTGCCCCAGTTTGCATTCCAACCAATAGGGCAAGAGGGTTCACCTATCTCTGTATCCTCACCAACACCTGTTGTTTCTTGTGTTGTTAATGTTAGCCATTCTGATAGGTATGAGGTGGTATCTCCTTGTGGTTTTGATTTGTATTTCCCTGATGATGAGTGATATTGAGTGTCTTTTCATGCATTTGTTAGCTATCTGGATATCTTTGGAAAAGTGTCTATTCATGTCTCCTGCCCATTTCTTAACTGGATTATTTGTTTCTTGGGTGTTTAGTTTGGTAAGTTCTTTACAGATTTTGGATATTAACCATTTATCAGATATGTTGTTTGCAAATATGTTCTCCCATTCCTTAGGCTGCCTTTTAGTTTTGATTGTTTCCTTGACTGTCCAGAAGCTTTTTATCTTGATGAGGTCCCAATAGTTCATTTTTACTTTTATTTCCCTTACCTCTGGTGACGTGTCTAATAAGAAGTTACTATGGCGAGGTCAAAGAGGTTGTTGCCTGTGTTCTCCTCTAGGATTTGATTTTGTCTCACATTTAGGTTTATCATTCATTTTAAATTCATTTTTGTGTATGATGTAAGAAAATGGTCCAGTTTTATTCTTCTGCATGTTGCTGTCCAGTTTTCCCAACACTATTTGTTGAAGAGACTGTCATTTTTTCCATTGGATATTCTTTCCTGCTTTGTCAAAGGTTAATTGACCAGAGAGTTACGGGTCCATTTCTGGGCTCTCTATTCTGTTCCACTGATCTATGAGTCTGTTTCTATGCCAGTACCATACTGTCTTGATGACTACAGCTTTGTAATATAGCTTGAAATCTGGAATCATGATGCCTTCAGTTTCGTTTTTCCTTTTCAGAATTACTTTGACTATTCAGGGTCTTTTGTGATTCCATACACATTTTAGGATTGTTTGTTCTAGCACGTGAAAAATGCTGGTGGTATTTTGATAGGAATTGCATTAAATGTGTAGCTTGCTTTGGATGCTATAGACATTTTAACAGTGTTTATCCTTCCAATCCATGAATATAGAATGTTTTTCTATTTCTTTTTGTCTTCTTCAATTTCTTTCATAAGTGATCTATAGTTTTCAGAGTATAGATCTTTTACCTCTTTAGTTAGGTTTACTCCTAGGGATCTTAGTGGTTTTGGTGCAGTTGCAAATGGGATCAATCCTTGATTTCTTTTTCTGTTGCTTTGTTATTGGTGTATAGAAATGCAACAGATTTCCACACATTGATATTATATGCTGCAACTTTGCTGAATTCATGTATTATTTCTAGATATTTTTTGGTGGAGTGTTCCAGGTTTTCTGCTTAGAGTATCATGTCATCTTCAAATAGTGAAAACATGACTTCTTCCTTGACAATTTGGATGCCTTTTATTTCTTTTTGTTGCCTGATTGCTGAGGCTAAGACTTCCAGTACTGTGTTAAATAGTAATTTGACCTATTCTTTAGGGATGATTGACGTTGAAAAGTCATACGTCTGCATAATGATTATCCTTTTTTTATTTTTTCAGGATTAATTTATCAAAGACTGATTCCAGGAAGGTTTTACTCCAGAACAGAAGTTGGTCTCCTGCAGAGCACCTTGGAAACCTTCCACAGTCTCAAGTGTGGTGCTGAATCCGCAGGTTCCCCAAAACTCTCTCAGGGGGTCTGCCCTTTCAGCATTATCTTCATAATAATACTCAGATGTTTTTTGCCCTTGTGACTCTCACCCTCTCATAAGTGCACAGTGGAGTTTTCCAGAAACTACCTGGCATGCAATATCACAATGGATTGAATGCTAAGGCAGATATAAGAATACAGGGTCTTCCAATAAATCAGACATTAAAGACATTTGCTAAATAAATAAAGACATTTGCAAAAAGTTAAAAAAGTCACTAATTTTTCCTTGCCTTTTTTTTAAAATAGAATTTTTCATTGAAAATGTTATTGTTTATGTTGACATGAATGAGGGCTCATTGTTTTAAAATACATTAATATAAATTTTTGAAAATTTATTAGTTTTAATTATTTCTAGTAAATATCAACATATAGAACCCACATAAATGTACATTTTTAGAGTTTTCAATAATTTTTAAGAGTTTAAAAGGGTCCAGAGACCAAAAAGTTTGAGAACCAGTGTCCTTAGGCAATCAATGATGATAATAGTGCTGAGATGGACTTGGGCAATAGCCTTGCTCGTTCACGGAAGGGGCTGATGCTTTTTGAGACTCACTACATACAATATGGGCTACCTCCAAGTGCAATGGACAACAGAAAAACCCTTTGTCTGCTATGGCTCCTATGTCAGTGACTTTCCACCCATAAACCTGTTCTGGGGGGTGGCGTGTTTACTTCTTGATTATTCACGTATGCTCACTCAGCATCTCTGATTTAAAATTTCTCTTAAACAAATGTGACTCCAAATATAAAAACTCCCTTTAGGTCTGAGAAATGAGTGAGTTGAAATAGATGAAGAGCATATATCTTTCCAATTTAGATTCTGGAACTTCAGATTTTGTTTTATTTTATACGAACTCAGGAGAATCATTGGTCATATGAAAGTATAAGATTATAAACCCTTTTGATAAGGTTCTCATTACTCTCAGTCCCAGAAATGGTTACTATGTTATGTTGGTAGGAGTCAGAATGGAGATTGTTTGGAATATATGATACGTTGTTATAGTAGCAGCCTCTAATGTTTACCCCAACTCTATCACTGCCCGTAGAGAAGCCATAGATATCCTAGGTGTGGTTTTGCCATCTGGCTCCCTTAAGCCAATGGATCAGTGGTAAATATGATGCAAGTAGAGACTTGACGTCTTTACATTTAAGCTTTTCTTCTTGGTGCTCTTGGAGTTCCAAGCCACCTTGTAAACAAGCATGTACTGGGAGGGTAGATAGTGAGAGACATGTGACATGTGACCAGTTACATACAGCACCCTAGCAGAGAGCAAGTCAACTGTCACACGTGTGAGTGAGGCTATTCAGGACCAGCTAATGACCATTCATCCCACATTTGACCATAGATGCATGAATAAGACCAGACAAAAGCCTTGAGCACACCAGAACTGTCTAGCAGAGTTGGAGGCCAAATAAGCAGCCTTTATTTAAAGCTTTACATTTTGGTAGGCTGATTAAATATCTCTAAGTATGTGATATTGAAATTTACTGTGTGGGGTGCCTGGGTGGCTCAGTGGGTTAAAGCCTCTGCCTTCAGCTCAGGTCATGATCTCAGGGTCCTGGGATCAAGACCCGCATCGGGCTCCCCGCTGAGCAGGGAGTCTGCTTCCTCCTCTCTCTCTGCCTGCCTCTCTGCCTACTTGTGATCTCTCTTTGTCAAATAAATAAGTAAAATCTTTTTAAAAAAAGAAATTTACTCTAATTATTCATTGTAAAAATCCTGATGGACACTTCTTTGTGATAGGTTTAGTCTGTCACATTATCTAACTTCTACTGAGGAAGCAAACAAGTCAATAAAATCAAGGTTTCTCTCTTAATCTGTGTTACCCCTGAGCCTTAGAAGCTTTTGGTGTGAATGTGTTGGTGGGGAAGATGGTAAGAAGGTGGGTGGGTAATGATTCAGAGTTTGGAAGAGGTGTATTTGTTTGGTTAATTCTAGGAACTTTCTCACACCAAGCTTTGGTTTTCTCCAGTGGTAAGTTGAAGGATTGATACATTCATTTTGTTTTCCCCAAGAAATTTTGAAAGAAATTCTCTGCTACAGTACAGTAAATAACAATGAATTGATCCAATAAAGGTTACATGACAACATAGAGATAAATGGCTTACTAGGGATACCAAACTGGAAGCAAGACTCAAAACAGTAAAAGGCAAAATGGAGCCATTAGGAGCAATTTGCTAGCAGAAATTCAGGCTAGAGGTACATTGGGAGGGACCACAAAAGCCACTTACTTGTCTTCCTTAGGCACATGTGACAAACATCAGGCACATCTGTATGGTGCTGTCCAGATCCAGAGGGGCATCAGGTAGCTGAACCCAGGCCTGACAGCAGCCTCTTTAGAGGAGGAACCCGACCATTCCCTCTAAGCTTATGTGCCTGGACTTAGAGCTCGTAGGAGTCAGAACTGAATTTTAGCTTCACCACTTGTTGGATGTGGGGCCCTCTCCAAGATGTATACAATGGGATAATAAAAATACTTACACTTGAGAATTATGAGAACATGTGCCATATTTTTCTTTCGTTCCTCCCTCTTTTTTTTTCTTCCTTCCTTCTTTCCCTTTCCTCCCTCCCTCCCTCCCAACCTACCTACCTTCCTCCCTTCCTACCTCTCCCTCTTCCTTCCTTCCTTCCTTCCTTCCTTCCTTCTTGTTATTTACACAAAGAAAATGTAACTTCTTTCAGGGTCACCATATGACTTTTGTGGGCCCCTATGCACTTTTGCCTTTGTGGACACCTGCTTGCATGAAAACATACTAAAAACTAATTTTATGACTGTGTTGGTATAAAGACAAATGTAATCTTTGACCTTAATGGTTAACTTTTGTCTTCTTTTATAAAAGAAATTAAGACATTTTTGAGGGATCATGAACAGATTCTTGCTCTTAGGTGTTGTGTTTACTGTGGCTAATGGATATGTCAGCCCTGACTTCTTTGTTTTCTACAGCTGATCTCTTCTCCCTTACGATGATCCTCCAGCCCCACCTCCCCACACAAGCTAGTACACACCACTGAGGAGTGGTGGAAATGCATCAGCTTTAAGCTTACCAGTTATCCCAACTCTTACAGGTTAGTGTCTTTCTCATAAATAGTTGGTCAGTGAAAAAATTCACTTCGCAAATGGACTCCCCACCCTTTTTACTTCCTAACATCTTGACATAAGCCTTTAGAAATTCTATTGTTTCTTTTTCTTTTTCCAGGTTTATCAAGGGGTAATTGATAAATATTAGTTGTATATATTTAAGGTGTACAACATGATTTGATATACATACGCATTTGATATACATACATACATATACAATGATTATCAAGATCAAGATAATTAACACATTCTTCATTTCACACAGTTAACTATTTTGTCTTTCTTCTCTCATGGTAAAAATGCGTAAGATCTTCCGGGTGTTTTCCTGAAGCCAGAGGATGGTAGAAGTCATGGTCTGTTCTCTCTATGGTAAGTGCTCCTTGGATCTCTCCTTGCTGACTCAGCTGTCTGCATTCACCTCTAAGATCTGGCAGTGACTCTCATTTGGTCCCTATCCCGAGGACATAAGTGGTAGCCCTGGGTGTGAGGTCATTTCTCTCTGGTAAGGTGGCTACCCCTCAGGAAGGCTCTCTAACCTAGACCCTCAGCCCTCTTTACCTCCTTCATGAGGCATCAATGAATGTCAAAATGACACTTGTACCTTTATTCTTGAAAGTGTGGCTTAGGACCCTGGAGAGCTTGTGAGAAATGCAGAGCCTTAAGCCCTACCCTGCAACTCTATTACCACAATCTGCAGTTCAACAAGAGTTCTTGGTTCTGTGCATGCATGTCAAAGTTTGAGAAGCCACAAATGAAATTTTATGCTTGGGGGAGTAGAGAGCAAAGAGGAGTATGAGTACAGCTTCTCTTCACATCCTATCATATGGAGTATCCTATCATATCACTTTTGCTCTGCAGCTGTTGCCCTCATATATTCATAAAACCCCTTTACCTCCTGAGTCCCAGGCAGGAAAGAGGACAAAAGCTTCTATATTCCCAACTTCTTCAGGGCGCTCTGGGTCAGAACTTGGGTCTGCCAGCAAGTCTCCAGAGGATATGTCTTACCACCTGCTTCTTTTGCCTCCTGACATAAGGCTGCCCGGCTTCTTCCTGCACCTCTAGAATTGGTACCTATTTCTGGGTACTGGTTTTTATTTTCCAAAGACAGTTTGTTTTCTTTCTTTCTTTTTTTTTTTTTAAGATTTTATTTATTTATTTCACAGATGGAGAGAGATCACAAGTAGGCAGAGAGGCAGGCAGAGAGAGAGGAGGAAGCATGCTCCCTGCTGAGCAGAGAGCCCGATGTGGGCCTCGATCCCAGGACCCTGAGATCATGACCTGAGCCAAAGGCAGAGGCTTTACCCCACTGAGCCACCCAGGCGCCCGACAGTTTGTTTTCTTCTTCAGCTTTATTCTTTCACAAATACTGGTTCAAAACAGGTCTCCTTGGGCCGATTATCCATAGTCTTGATCCAGATTTTCAACATTCTATAAGGAAGGAAATACTAAAGACAAAAGCCAAAAAAAAAAAAATTAGAAAACGGACCACTAAAATAGCTCAACTGTTAAATCTACTCAAGATCTAGATCTTTGGAAAGAATTATTCAAATATATACACTTCTGGCAAATATAAAAAAGAGAGAAAGAAAGCACAAGTAAACAAAAAGAAATCACAGGAAGACAAATCATGCAAAACAAAGCATGTAAGATTATATACTGTATGTGCTCATAAATGTAAAAATTCTAACAAAAAGGAGTTTTTCTTTTTATTAATATAAATTAACAAAACAGGATAAAGTTGAAAAACTGAATATATGAATACTCCTGTAAAATATATTAAAGATTGTCTAATAATTATTCTGAAAGTCTTTTGAGGTCAGACATTTTTATTTTGGAGTCTTTCAAACTTGTAGGAGTCAATTCCTATGCCATATAAATTTTTTCGAGAAATGTAGAAGATGTAAAGCTGTTCAATCCACATCACGAAGCAAGTACAACTGACTTCAAAACATTACAAAGATGGCACATAAAAGGAAACCATGGATCAAAGAGACTTACAAGCATTCAAAATAAAATGCTAGTGAATCAATCCAACGGTACATCAAGAGAATAATATACCAAAAAGAAAATTGGATTTGCTAATGAATTGCAAATAAGATTTATTGTTTTGGAATCTAAATCATGTAAATAGGCCAAAAAAGTAAATGTCCCAATTGATTATTAAAAATCATTTGATAAGTTTCAACTTGTACTCTGACTTTTTAAAAAAAACCTACAAATATCAAAATTACTGTAAAATATTTTAATTATGATATCTCTCCAAAAATAATCACATCAAAGTTAAAGGAGATATACTCAAGGCCTAAACACTACATATGAAAAATATCATGGACTGTTATTTTATAATGAAATATTTCATACATACAAAACATTTAAAATATACACATGTGGTAACTTGTACGCACAAGGCAGCAAAAGAAAAAATAATGATTTATATTAATGGGGTTCCCCTCTGATTTAATTTCCTTTTTTGATCATCCTCTTCTCACCAGAGATAGATGCTAGCTTGAATTTTGTATTCATTATTCCCCTGAAAAAGAACTAAATAATTCACTGGCTAATTCTGTATTGGTTCTGTCTCTATATAAATTGTATCATACCTTATATACTATTTGAAATCTACTTTTTAACTTAATATCATGAGAGTCTCCAATGCTGGTATTTGTTGATAATCTTTTCTTTTCACTATTCTTTACTATTACATTCTGGATCCGCCACAGTGGATGTTTCCTTGTTCTGTAGATGAATATTCAAGTTATTCGCTTATATGTTCATTTGACTGCTTTACCATGAATATTCTTGCTCAAACTCTTGGTACATAGTGTCTGTATGTCTGAGTAGACACATTGCTGTCCAGTAGAATTTTCTGACATGAAATATTCTACAAATCTGCACTGCATAAGAAAAGTTAAGGGAGATATGTTTATTATCATTACNAATTTTCTGACATGAAATATTCTACAAATCTGCACTGTATAAGAAAAGTTAAGGGAGTTATGTTTATTATCATTACACATATCTGGATATTTTTTTCTTCTGGAATCACAAATAGATCTGTTTTAAGCCTTCTCATTCTATCCTATACATACCTTGATATCTAATTCATGGTTCCCATTTGACCTTGTCTTTGCCTTGCTTTTTCACGGCTGTTTTTTTTTTTTTCTCCTTCTTATTGCCTTCTCTTTCATTAATGGTATTTTTCTTCTCTTCATTTCTGTTTTTTCTCTCTCTTCCAACTTTTTATCTCTGGTTCCAAGTTATCCTTGAAATGTTATCATCTCTACTTAATTTTGCAAAGTCTAAGATTTATCATTGTCTTTTCTATAGTCTAAATAACAAAGGAACTTAATAATTCTTTAACTTTGATTACTGCATTCCATTCCGTCCTCACACTATTTTTCATTGGCATTTTTGTACTCAATTTAGTATTGTAGTATAGCTTCTCAATTAGGCATTAATTTTGTAGAACTGAATTAAACTAATGAAAAAATCTAATTGCATTGTTATTTTTGCATATTGTTCGTATTGTTTAAGGTTCTGTTTTAAAGTAGGCTTTAGGAGATCCCATTCCATTAATCTTGACTTATCTTTAAACCTCCATATAGCTGGGGCGCCTGTGTGGCTCATTCGGTCTGCCTTCAGCTCCGGTCATGATCCCAGGACCCTGGGATCCAGTGAGTCCCACATCAGACCCTGGGATCCAGTGAGTCCCACATCAGACTCCTTGCTTTGGGGGAGCCTGCTTCTCCCTCTGCCTGCTGCTTCTCCTGCTTATGCTCTCTTTCTCTCTCTGACAAGTAATCTATTTAAACCTCTGTTTAGCTGTATATCCATGTGTAGGCTAACGGAAATTCCTTGAAACATATTTCAACTGATCCTCAGAATATGGGAAGAATATCCTATTAGAAATTTTAATGTATGTTATAAGCTAATGAATTATCAGAAGTACTTCAAGATGATAATTCTATAGAAAATAAGGTACCTTTGATTGACCTTGTCTGCAAAACTATCTGCACCTTTATTAAATCTTCTTACTTTCCATGATATGCAGTTATCTGCAGACGTACAATGAGAATCTGACTTCTACCAGGATCTAATTGGAGAAACCAGATTTATAACCATGACCGTGCCAGGAATGTCACACTTGAGAGTAAATTGTCTTTGATTAGACAGGACATGCCTGTTATCCAGGAGCAAGAGCTTCATTTCTTTTCTTTTCTTTTTTAAGATTTTATTTATTTATTTGACAGAGAGAGAGAGAGTGAGAGACTGAGAGAGGGAACACAAGCAGGGGGACTGGAAAAGGGAGAAGCAGACTCCCTGCAGAGCAGGGAGCCCGATGTGGGACTCGATCCCAGGGCCCTGGGATCATGACCTGAGCCAAAAGAAGATGCTTAACCAACTGAGCCACCCAGGCACCCCAAGAACTTCGTTTCTTATATGGAAATCATGCTTTTAAAGTCCATCAAGGAAATCAGTCCATTACCTGTTCTATGTTTTAGAGTTAGGTTTAGTAAAGAATATCATTTCTTAGTAGAAACAAAATGTCGATAAACCCAAACCCAAAGAATCTCAAAAATAGACTATATCCATGCAGTTATAGATTCTATAGCTGAAAGCTGATAGAGGCAAATTGGATAGTTTTTGCTTTTTAGCCTCAAAATAAATAAACATGTGAGGGTAGTAAAAAATATGTCTAGCTAGGAAAAAACGATCAAACGTATGACCCTAATTGCTTTACCTAGCCACCTAGCCTCCAGACACAAGTTAACGTTCGTTCTTCTTGAGCTCTGTTAAGCACGCAGCAAGGAGTCCCTAATGTATTAATCATCACCTCCTGTTGCCTCTGTATAAATAAAATGCATGAAATAGAAGAGAACATGAAATTAATGACAATCAGAACATTGAGGAACAAGCCTTTTTGGTCACATTTGTTCCTTAGGTGTGGAGGTTAACGACGGAGGGTGGAAGAGGCGTGGGGAGGGAGAGGGGAAATGGAGGGTAGAGCTGAAAATGTTAACTAGCCTTTTCCTGAGCGTGACCTCTGTGAGCCTGAGAAGGCACAGTACTCTCCGCCCCCCCTTCCCACCAAGCACCATAACCTCAAGTAAGAAAAGGGAGCCCCTTCTGCAATGGTACTTGCCCCTGGGAATTCTGGGATCTTTGTTTATCCTTGTGAGCTCCTGTTTTCTATGTCTTCAGCACCCACCCATAATCCGTACTGTCCCGGGCATCGCTGGCATTTTAGCCTTCTGTGACAATCTAAAATGTATAATGTAGGTCAGTAGGGAAAACAGACCTATTTCTTCTTTTCTGCTTGAAAGATTTCTTATGGGATAGAGGGTCTAGAAATATCTTTGTGGAACTGAGACAACAACAAACACTTCAGAGTAGTAATGCTCCAGGCACAGTCCAAACATTTTACATGTATTTGATTCCCCTCCAAAACTCTGTAAAGGTTTCAGAGGCAAATTTACCCTGGAGTTAATGAAGCTTAAATTTCAGAATCAGGTCCCCAGTTTTATGTTGTAATTTTGTATTCATTTCCCTAAGTGTTACTTTCAAAATCCTATAATAAGCCTTAGATCCCCCAACCCCAGGTCCACTCTTGAGAGTAAGGAGACCCATGGAGAATTTAAGCACCTTGCCCAAGTTTCTACAGCTGGTCAGTGGAAGAGGCAAACTCATTCCCAGGCTGTCCCGGTCCAGAGTACACCCTCTTTTACTCTGCATGGACTTGGAAAGCTAAAGAGGAAAGCCTCTATGTCCAAGACTAGGCCTTCCAAGCCAATCTGCTTTGAGTCATTTATCCCATTTAAGAATGAGATAAACCTTAAAAGTTTAAAATTTCTACTTTCCTCGAATTTACTATAATTCCATTTTAATACTAAATACCTATAGGATTATTAATATGATAAATCAACAAATACTGATAGAATCCCATTTTTCAGGGTCTTGCTAATATTAAGTAGTTTTCTGAAAATTATGTAAGTTACCTATCTAGGAAACAACCTGTGACTTAAGTTCAGGCAAATCCAACTAAAGCTCATATATTTAACTGCTATCCAATATTGCCTAAATCCAAGAGCTCAGAACTTGATTGACTACTACCATTTTCATTTTACTTTTATGTGCCATTTATTAAACACTATGATGTGTTAGAAGGCACCTGGATGTTTTTGTAACTGTCATAACAACCCTTCAAGGTAGCTGTATTTATCCTCACTTCAGGGGGGTTAGTTGAGATTTGAAGAGTTCACTAACTTCTCAGTTGTCCTAGACCTGGTAAGTGGCAGAGGCAGGATTGCCTAGGAGACCCGAACTTGAAGTCTAGATTTTCTGCTACATCTTCCCTGTCGTGGGGAAGTGGCATCAGTGACACTTTATTAACCATCCACATATAAAACTTGTTCCTCCACAAAGCAACCTCTTGTGTATAAGCTAAATGGAGAATTCCCTGCCCTTGAAAACTCCTTTTGTTCTCTAACTTTAGTTCCAAAAGACTTTTGGCATTTTTCTAAAAAACCAAAGCAGTACACTCGTACACCATAAAAATGTATTCAAGGTTTGAGAACCTAGTCCCCAACGAGAGTTCCAAAACTGGTTTCAAGCACTCTCCACATCCCTGGAGAAAATGTAGAAGCTCACACTGTGCACGCGTTGTGATGATACGTGTACTAACAATCACATTGCTGTCAAAATTTACCTTGTACAAATGTTTGCATCTCCTTGGGATTATTCTTTTGAGTGAGATATGTCAATAGAAAGAACAGAAGTATTTTTCTTTGTCCTTATATGTGGCTTGAATTGATTTTTCTAAACTGCTCCAAAGTGTGTGCTTTCATTCTATAATCCATCCTAAGTGTTTTAAAATAAAAGAACCATCAAATCACTTGGCAGAACGAGGACTATTGATGCCCAGAAAGGCCAATTTATATTCAGTTGGCGCCCTGGCAAGCAGCATGATTGATATCATTCAGATTTGAGACCTAGAGTGATAAACAGTTACACATGACCAAGTGCCACACTTGAGGGCTCATGGGCCCCTGGTGAGTTATTGTTTTGTTTTGCCCCTGGTTCTTGTAGACTGGAAACTTCGTTTTCATAAATTAATCAGTGATGGCGTTTTGCATTTCTGATTTGTTGCCTTTCTCAAAAGACCTTTACTTGCAGTTTATAATGCTGAGTGGCACAGTTTCAAGCTGCCCAAAGAGATGGGAAACAATGGGATAGTCAGAAGGTTTTCTGTTTTTTATCATGGCAAATAAATACAGCATTCTCTAAAAGGGGCATTTTCAAAAGCAAGGACATTGAAGAGCAAAGACTTTTAAAAATGTTTTTACTGTATCTTGAGTAGATCTGAAATAATTTTTATAAAAATTATCAAGTAAAAGAAATAATAAAGGAAAACCTATATTCTAACCATCCATTTTAAGGAGGGAAAAAAGCAACCAACCAACCAAACAAGTTCCTTTGAAATGTCCCCTCTGCTTCTGCTAGATTCAATTCTCTATCCTCCCTCATCAGAAGTAACCATGACTGGAGAGCCTGACTGGCTTTAGTTGGGTAAGTGACTGACTCTTGATTTGGGCTCAGGACCCTGAGATCAAGCCAAGCGTTGGTCTCCATGCTCAGCATGGAGCCTGCATGCTCTGCTCCTCTCACATAAATATGTTCCCTCTCTCTCAAAATAAATAATTAAAATCTTAAAAAAAAAAAGAAAGAAAGAAAAACAGGAACCATAACCACTGTACTCAATTTTAGGTTTATGTAAAGTATTGTTTAATTTAAAGGTTTTTGCATCATACTGTGTGGATTTTCTGGTGATTTATATGTTTTATATGTTTTCCTCTCCAGCATATTTGTGATGTTTATCTGTGTTGATTATTTATAGCTATAATTGATTTATTTTCATTATTCTATATGATTCAATTATATGAACATGCCACGATTTATTTATCATTTCCCAGTGAAAGGACATTTGCATGGTTCCTGTTCTTTTGCAATTCTGCTAGGAATATGCTTATATATGACCATTCTCACATGTATTACTGGGTGTATATGAGTAAGAGTTGATGTATAGTCATAATATATTCATGCATTTATGTAACATATTAATAGATGTGTGGGTTCATAAGGTAATTTACATCTTCAACTTTACTAGATAGTGCCAAACTGTACTTTGAAGTATTTGTACATTCTTTCAGGTCTTCTACAGTTTCACCAAGGCTTGATATTGTCAGGGATTGACATTTTTGTACATCTGAAGGATGCAAAATAGAATAATATGGTAGTTTAATTTGCATTTACCTGATTACTTATAAAAAGGAGCACATTTCTGCATGTTTATTGACCTTTTATTGCATGTTTCTCCTTCAGTAAAGTGTCTGTTATTCACTATTGTTCTATTGAATTGTTCATCATTTTATATAATGAAACTATTTCTTCCTATTTTTCACTTATCTTTTTATTCTCCCTATGATATTTGATGAACAAAGTTCCTAATTTTATGGTAGGTAAAATCTTTCAATAATTTCTTTATGTTCTGTCCTTTTGTTTGTTACTTATGAAATCTTTCCCTGGCACATAAAATGCCTCTTATATAGACTTCAAAAATTAAATACTTTTGCTTTTCAAATTGAATTTTTGTACCTGGTTGTAACTGATTTTGTAGGTGGTATGGCATTTGAGTCTAGTTTCATTTTTGGTTTAATATACATAATCACCTGGCCTAGCATCGTTTATTATAAGCTCATATTTCTTTCCTTACCTCCAATGCCACTCCTGGTATTCATTCATTCTGCTCACACTCACTGAGTGGTTAATATGTTCCTGGCACCTCCATAGGGATTAAGGATCCAGAGGAAACAAATTAGATTAAAATGCCTATTCAAATGGTGCCTTCACTTCAGTGGAGGGGAGAGAGAACAGCTAACAACAAATATACAAATAAAAGTAAAATTGACTTTTTGGATGGTAATCAATGCTATAAAGAAAATAAAAAGAGGAGAATAGGAAATGTGGGCCTGGAGGGTTTTTTGGTNATCAATGCTATAAAGAAAATAAAAAGAGGAGAATAGGAAATGTGGGCCTGGAGGGTTTTTTGTTTTTGGTTTTTTTTTAACGGGTTTATCAGGAAGGGCTTTACTAAGAAGCTACCATTAGAAGAAAGATTTGAAGAAAGTGAAGGAATAAGTTTTGTGAACATCCGGGGGTGGTGGGTGATATCTTAGATACACAAAAGAGCAAGTGCACAACTCTGGAGGTAGAGGTGTGCCAGGTATATTCAGATCAGTCTCTCTGGAGAGTGTAAGCAAGGAGAAGATAGAAAATGGGTTCACAGAGGGAACATGGGGCCAAGTTAATAAGACAGGAAGTCTCTGAAGTATGACTCGCTCTGAATTACATTTTTGAAAGGTTCATGGCATCCATCAGTAATCAGAAAGTCATTGCATCCATCAATGAGTTTCAGTCGGAAATATAGTTTGGGAACAAATAACCTCATAGTCTCGGTCTCAAACCATGAATGTTTCATCCTTGCCCATGTTACACTCATTGCAAGCCATCCGGGTGCTGTGGTCCACGTTCCTCTCACTTTGGGACGGAGACTGGCGGAGTAGTTACCACTCTGAGTGCTGTGGGTTTCCATGACAGTGAGAAAAAGAGTCAGACATGTGCCAGCCACTAGTTTCCATTCGTATGTGATGTGTAGAGGTTTCCATATCATTTCCATTCTCATTTTGTTGGCCAATGTAAATGACATGACCATTTAGGCTTCAAGGGGACAGAGAAGTACCGTCTTCCTACACACTGGAGAAAGAGCGAAGTATCCAGTGGGTAGCACCACTATCTACAAACATCTGTCTGCGGTGTTGAGAATACACTGTCAGTGGGCAGACGCAGCAGGAGGGGGTACTCTTTGAAGACGAACAGGTGGGTAGCAGAGGATGTGGTAAGAATTAGCTAGGTTCTGGGTAAATTTTGAAGGTAGAGGCAATAGGTTTTTGTCAATGGATTTGATGTGAGGTTTGAAAGAAAGAGGAAACAGGGATGATCCTAAGGATGTTGGTCTAAGCAGGCGGATAATTAAATGTCATTTACTGTGATGGACAATCGTTCAGGACAAGCAGGGTTTTTTTGTTTGTTTTTTGGTGTGTGCGTGTGTGTGTGTGATCACAACTGCAGAATTAGATTCTTTTTTTTTAAAGATTTTATTTATTTATTTGACAGAGAGATTACAAGTAGGCAGAGAGGCAGGCAGAGAGAGAGGAGGAAGCACTGAGCAGAGAGCCCGATGCGGGGCTCGATCCCAGGACCCTAAGATCCCAGGACCCTGAGATCGTGACCTGAGCCGAAGGCAGAGGCTTTAACCCACTGAGCCACCCAGGTGCCCCAGAATTAGATTCTTCTAGTCCTTCTAACATCTTTGTCAGCATTTCCCTCTATTCAATTTTTTCCTGTTTTTAAACATTTAGGACAGTTTCTGTTTTAGTTACTGGCTCCTGACCGATACTGAGGGTATGAATATTGAAGACAGTGTAAAAAGAGTCTTTCTAGGAGCACACAAAATTCCCTTGCCCCGTCCTTTGTCCAGCCAATGGTGATGTGGAGGCCTGACAAGGACATTGCAACCAAAGCACGGTGATCTCTTAAAGCCAGAGCATAAGGAGCTGTACTGCTGCCTTTTGGTTCCTGCCAGTTACAAATCAAGTTTCCAGGTACAACGGTTGGGCTTCACTGGTAGTGGTTTTGCCGATCTTTGTGCCAGGATCATATAGTCATAATTAGCCAAGTTTTATAAGTTATGGTATTTGGATGTGTTAGCTTCCTGAACCAGAAACCTTTCCTTTGGTTTCAGGAGTCCTTTGATTCTTCCTGCTCCTTTAATCTTTATTTGAAATTTTAGGATCACTTGAGAAGTTAATACAATCAAATGAGAACAAATCTCTTGAGATTTTTATTGACTTTACACTGAACTTATATCATTGTGGGAGAACTGTACCTTTACAATATTGAGGCTTCCATTTTAAGAACATGGTAAAACTCTCGAATTATTTCAGTATTTTGAAAGTCTTTAGCTAGAAATTTATGGCGTTCTCCTATAAATAGTTGGCACATCTTGTATTAGGTTTATTTTTAACGACTTTGTGTATTTATCATTAATTGTATAAATTACACTTTTTAAAAAAGATTTTTATTTATTTATTTGAGAGAGAGAGGGTGAGAGAGAGCATGAGAGTGGAGAAGGTCAGAGGGAGAAGCAGACTCTCCATGGAGCTGGGAGCTCGATGTGGGACTCGATCCTGGGGCTCTGGGATCATGACCTGAGCCAAAGGCAGTCGCTTAACCAACTGAGCCACCCAGGTGCCCCTAAATTATACTTTCTAACTATAAATTATGTAAGTTTATAAATTAAATTTTCTAACTGTATGTTTTCATAAATTATATTTTTGCAAATTATATTTTTCTACTTGTATACTGTCATTATAGGGAATTGAAATTCTTTGTATATTTTATTTTTATTATTATGTTTTCATTGTGTTTCTCATGAACAACGTTGAATCAGATTTTTCAAGTAACATGATTAGTTCATTTACACTTATTGTAGCTGCTGAAATACTTAGATATTTTTCCATTTTACTTTCTGCTTTCTATTCATCTCATCTTTGCCAATTTATGCTTTTTCTTTTATTTTGTAATAATTAGATTTCTTCTCAATCCTTGTCTTTTCTTTTGAGAGCTATACAACCTGAGTTACCCTGAAGTTTTAACATACATACTTCTCTTATGAGAGCCTATAGTTAATTAACATCTTATTCTTTTTTTGAATAATACAAAGACACCCAGAATATTTTAATTCTTTTCACACTATCCAACTTATATACTCTTTTGGTTGGGTATTTTAGTTTTCTCTTTCTTCTTTTTACATGCATAATATCACTATTATTGTTTTGTATTGTGTGTGTTTATTTAGATTTACACAGATATTATCAGTTTCTTTGTTCATAATTCCTTTTTACAGCTCTGACTTTACATTTGGAATCAAGTTTTTTCTGCCTAAAGTCTGTGATGAAATAAAGATGACTATAAATTCTTTCATACTCCTATGGAGAAATGGAGTTAATTTTCCTCCCTTGGATCTGGGCTGAGCTGTGACAGTTCTGTTTAGCAGATTGTGGTTGAAGTGATACATGCCAGTTTTTGCATTTATGAGAGCGAGAACCTTCTGTAATAGTCTCTGAGAGTCTGACATTGATGTGGAGGAAGTATGCCTACTGCCAACAGACCATGTGTAGAGGATGGAGGACTACATGGAGAGGGGTGTGGTCTGGTGGAGCTCAGTTTTCCAGTCCTTCCACCACCCCAAAAGCACCAGGTATGCAAGGGAAGTCATCTGGACTCTTCAGACCTGCTGAGTCACAAGGTAAATATCACCACGTGACTCCATTTCATGTCATGAAGAGCTGAACAGTCACTCTAGCTCATCGTATTCTTGACCCACAAAAACTGATATAATCAAATAATTGTTGTTTTAAGTTGCTATGTTTTGGAATAATGTATTATGGAGCAATAGTTAACCAGAACAGATGCCTTTGGTTTTTCTTTAATTGGAAAGTAGTTTGCTCTGACCACCCACCCTTTTTTTTTAAAAGATTTTATTTATTTATTTGACAAAGAGAGATCACAAGTAGGCAGAGAGGCAGGCAGAGAGGAGGAAGCAGGCTCCTTGCTGAGTAGAGAGCTGGATGTGGGGCTCGATCCCAGGACCCTGAGATCATGACCTGAGCCCAAGGCAGAGGCTTTAACCCACTGAGCCACCCAGGCGCCCCTGCTCTGACTCTTGAAATACATTTTTACTGAAGAAAAAAAAAGTGCGTTGGTAGCTATTTTCTCTCAACACATTGAAATATTTTCTGGCATCCACTCTTGCGGTTGAGAAATCAGCTCTTAGTCTATGTTTGTCCTTTGAAAGTGATCAGATTTTTGTTTTATTTTATTTTGTTAGAAATTTTTTAAATCTGTGGTTATTTTTAAGATCTACTCTTTTTCTTTGGCTTTCTGAAGCTTCACTAAGATTTGTAATGGTTTTTCTTTTCTTTCTTTCTTTGTTTAATCCTATGAGGAATCTACTGGTCTTCATCCTACTTCAAATGGAGTTTGATTTGGTTTCCTTCATCAGCACTCATCTACATAGAAAATACTCATCCATAATCTTCTCAAATATTACTTGTACCCAATTCTCTCTTCTTCCAGAATTCCTTTTTTTTTTTTTAAAGACTTATTTATTTGAGAGAGGGAGAGAGAACACAAGAGCTAGGGGTGGGGCACAGGGTGAGGGAGAAGCAGCCTCCCCATTGAGCAGGGAGCCTGATGTGGGGCTCAAACCCAGAACCCTGGGATCACGACTTGAGCAGAAGGCAGATGCTTAACCAACTGAGCCACTGAGGCGCCCTTCTTCCAGAATTCCAATTAGATGTTTATTAGACTTACTCTACTCTTCATGTCTATTAATCTGTCTTTCATGATATCAAATAATGTTCATGTATTTATCTCTCCAGCTATATCTAATTTCTTATTTAAACCTTTTTTTACTCATTAAAACCTTATTTAAACTTTTAAAGTAATTTCTTATTAAAACTTAAACTATCATTTTATTTTTTTAACATCTTATTATAAAAATTCTCAAACTTCCACAAATTGAGAGAATTTTGTAGTGAACACCCACATACTCAGAATTAGATTCTATCACCGACAATTTACAATTGTCACATTTGGAAATGTGTCACATTTCCATCTTTCTGTCCATCTAACTATCATCTGATTTGGCATATATTATAATGAAAGTTACAAATATATTTTTCCCTAAAGTATAGATTTAAGATTTAAGAAAAGTCACAAAGGTACTATGGGGAGTTCTCATATGCCCTTTCTCCAGCTTCCCCTAATGTTAATAACTTATGTGGCAACAGGACAATTGTTAAAACTAGGAAATGAACATTGATACACCACTCTAACTTAGAGACACTGTTCAGATTTTATTTAACTATTTTTTCCCTCTAATATCCCTTTTATGTTCTAGGATCCAATCCAGGATTCCAGATTGCATTTGATTTTATATATTCTTAGTCTTCTCCAACCTGTGACAATTTGTCAGTCTTTCTTCTCTTTCATGATCTGACACTTTTGAAGAGTACCGGTCAGTTATTTCATAGAATGTCCTTAAATTGGATTTGTCTGATGTTTTCTCGTGAGTAGGTCAAGGTTGTACAATTTTGGTAAGAATACTGGAGAAGTGATATTGTGATCCCAGTTTATATCAGGAGATACATGAGAGTGATATCATATTATTGGTAATGTTAATTTGACCATTTGGTTAGGGTAGCGCCTGCTTACATGATTCTTCTAAAAAGTCATGTTATAGTTTCATTTTAGTTCTTTATTTTAATTTTAAACATGTAAAAGATTTATTTTATATTCTATGTCCTTTAGTTTTAGTATTTGTAACATTTGCAGGAACTATTATGGTCCAGGTTACTTTTGTTTGATTTGAGATAATTTGAGTGAATATGGGACTCCAGTACAGCTGTATTACCTCTACTTTATGGAATAGTGGAAAGATGACAGGATTTGCAGCCAAACTGATGAGAACACAAATCTACCATTTGTCAGCTGTGTAATTATAAGTAACATAGCTTATCTGAAAATCAGTTCTCCTGTGTATAAAGTGGAAATAAGCATTATTTGACTCATTTGTAATAGATATTTGAAAGAGTTTACAAAATAAAATATCTGTCCTACAGAATTACGAAATTTGAGAAGATAATATTCTCTTGAGTCAAGCTAGCCAGTTACCAATATAAGACATTTATCATTAGGAAAAGATCCAATGAAAACAGATTTAGAGGGTCCCCACACAGAATAATGCAGGCACTTACCCTGTTATATAAGGAAGAACTTGTTTGAGTGAAAGTAATGAAGGAATTAACAATATAAAGTGAGCACTCAGTAGTCCACAAAGCATATTTACACTCCCTGTTTCACATGATGAAGCATTTGAATTTCACAGGGTGTGGTAAGTAGATCTTATTGTCCTCATTATACATATAAAGATACTGAGCCATAAATATGTCAATGTAACTGCATCTAAAGTTGCTGTACTAATAAGCAGGTTGTGTCGGGAAGATTCAAAAACAGATTTCTGGAGTCTAGAGCAAGTATCTTTCTACTAACTATGCAATTTCTACCATCTAATGCCCATGTATTTTCCTATCAACATCCTTCCCTTAACAAATCTAGCAACACCCGAGAGGATTCTAATATACCACCACCTCTTTCCCCTACCAGTTCTATATGCCAAGAAAATTCCTCAATCTCCAATTACTCTTTATTAGTTATTGTTCCATTTCAAAGAGTTATTAATCAATGGCATTAACTAATATAAAACTCAATATCTCCTAATGAAGTATTAAATAGTTTGTATAAAAAGGTTTTTCATATATAATTTTATAATTAGTGCATATTCATCAATGCATACTATCCCAATTCTTTATCTCGCTGGACATGAAGACAATGTTTAATGTGTTATATGTCCTCATAAAGGGGATTTGGATGCTTTAACGTAGAAAAAGAGGCAGATAAAATGACTCTTCAGATATGAGAGGTTGATCTGAGTACAATTGGGCACCTTAAATCCCAGCCCACTTCCTGGTGTGTCTTAGCTTCAGAGTGCCTTAGAAGGGTTATGGAGGATCAAGGATTGGTGTTTTGGTGAAGTTAGATAAAAACTGCTGAACACCCAAGATAATTCCTTAGCTTTTCTTTTATGTAACACAAAAATGCTACATTAATTCTACTCAGAGGAACACAGCTAAAACAATAATAAACACAATTATCCTTCATATATATAGTATATATAGTGTTCAATGAAAGATTAAATATATATAATTCTTTTAAGTAATTTATATATTATAATATTTTTATTGAGATACAATTGACATATAACATTGTATAAGTTTAAGGTGTGCACTGTATTGATTTGATATACTTTATCATATTTTATTGGTTTGATATACTATATACAATATACAATACTATATTGATTTGATATACATATACATTACAATATGATTATTTATGCCATAAAACAACTCTGTGAAAAAGATCTATTTATAACCCTATTTTAAGGATGGGGAAATGGAGGTGCCAAAAGAAACAAGGTAAATTCCCTGAAGTTGCATACCTAGTAAGCAGCAGAGTCTGGGTTTGAAACCCATAGACATTGGTTCTGCGGCCCTATACCATTTGGAAGGGCCAGAAAAACACTCAAGAGTGGGCTTCAACCAGAAAACTCTATCCCCTACAAATCAACTCCATCCCCCTAGTGACAGGAAGACGTCAATGAAATAGGAAAACATCCCTCATAGCTTAACTCAGAAATTCGCACTACCAAAAGTTCAGGTCTATAGAACAATCCAATTTCCTGGTTTTAAATGTGGAATTTTAATTCATCACCTATATTTAAAATGTTTTTAGAGGCGCCTGGGTGGCTCACTCGGTTAAGTGTCCCACTTTTGATCTCAGCTCAGGTCTTGATCTCAGAGTTGTGAGTTCAAGCTCCATGTTGGACTCCACACTGAGTGTGGAGCCTACTTCAGAAAAATTAAACTATTTTCAAATTTTGAATAATTGTAGATTTATAAGAAATTGTAAAAAATGTATAGGACTTTCTGTGTACTCTTCATCCAGTTTCCTCCAGTAGTGCCACTTTGTATAATGCACTGCAATATTGAGAAAATAGATATTGATATAATCTACAGATTTTATTCAGATTTCACCAGTTTTACATGCCAAACGGGGTGTGTGTGTGTGTGTGTGTGTGTGTGTGTGTGTGTGTGCGCGCGCGCGTGTGTGTGTTTATGTGAGCGTGTGTGTAGGTATTTAGTTCTATAATTCTATACAATTTCATCACAAGTATAGATTTGTGTAACCATTACCACAACGAAGATACAGAACTGATCCAACACCACAAGTCTCCCTTATACACTCCTTTATACTCACACTGACCTTCCTACTCATCATCTATAATTAACAACCAACATTTAAGCAAAGCCTATGCACCTATACTTAGAGTTGCTGGATTAACTACCAGAAAACATGGACAAGCGTCCTGACTCTTTCACTTCTGATCCTATGACTGTGCACAGTCTGAGGCTTCTGTTTCCTTCCTTGCTGAGCAGGGATAATGCTTGTGAGGTCACTTTATAAAGGTTAAAATCCACTGCTAATATAATAGAGGATTATTCAAGGAGTCATCTCGTCTACATACTCCACTTAGCAGTAACCACCCATCCGCCTTGGGAAACATCTACATTACTGTTAACTTGAAAACAAAGTGCCCTGCTGGGAGACAATTGAGGGATGACAGGAATTTGGATTTCTGAGGCACAAAGCTACGAAATGTCTGACAGAGAAGAACAGTTAGTGTCAGATATGCTTGATTTGTCAGAGAAAACTGAAGGACACTTTCCCTCAGCTCAGATATTCATCAGTAAGTGGAGGTCACACAAATAGCATGTGACTTTAGTTTCTCCTAGCTAGTCACAGACAAGCAGAGCTCCGAAACCTTGCTATTGTCTTCGGTTTTGTCTTAAGTTCCCAATTCTGAGGAAAAACAACAAACAATATGGAGTAAAGTGGATCACAGCCAGTGGACTTCTTATTTATTCTTTTATAAAATTAAGAAAGAGCTCTGATGGAATAGAGAGAACTCTGAACTAAGAAAGCAGAAGACATCCATTCTAGAAAAAATCTTGTCATGTTAATGATAGGAGGTCTTGTGGAAATCACTTGGCCTTTTTTAGTCTTTATTTATCTGTAAGACAGTGTAATGCTTACCTGCCCACCTGTCTTATATGTTGTTAAGATGAGTAAAATGAAAAACATATGCAAAAATGTTGTTCGAGGGGTGCCTGGGTAGCTCAGTAGGTTAAGTGTCTGCCTTTGGCTCTGGGCATGATCCCAGGGTCCTGGAATGGAGACCTACATCAGGCTCTCTGCTCAGCGAGGACCCTACTTCTCCCTCTCCCTTTGCCTGCTGCTAATCCTGCTTCTGCTCTCTGTCAAATAAATAAAATCTTTTAAAAAATGCTGTTTGAGGGGTGCCTGGGTGGCTCAGGGGGTTAAGCCTCTGCCTGCAGCTCAGGTCATGATCTCAGGGTCCTGGGATCGAGGCCCATATCGGGCTCTCTGCTCAGTGGGGGGCCTGCTTCCTCCTCTCTCTCTCTCTGCCTGCCTCTCTGCCTACTTGTGATCTCTCTCTCTCTGTCAAATAAATAAATCAAAATATTAAAAAAAATAATATGTTCTAGGGACTGGGACAAAGCAATGGCAAAAATGCATGAATTAAGTGAAAAGTCCCTGCCTACATGGGACTTACATTTATGACCTACCTGCCTTTTTTCTTTCCTTCCTTCCTTCATATTTTTCTTATCTTCTTTATTTAAAAATAATTCAGTTACTAAAATTAAAAAAATTAAAATAGATACAATTAAAAAATGTTCTAAGAGAATATGCTAAGAGAAATGCTCTCTAAGAGAGAGAACATTATTCTCCTATTAATACCTTGGATTAATTAATTAGTTAATTAATTAGTTTAGCAAATCAGGGAAGGAATGGGACACTAGATAGTCAAATTTTAAAGAGGCTAAGATAAGTCTTGGAAAATCATAGAAAAAATTTTTCTACTGTGTGATTTTACATGAAGTCCCATGCTGGGAGTCAAATTGGCATTTTTATAAGTAAAGTACAATGCATGTATTCATTATCAAGTTGATAAAGAGATGAGTAAAGAAATTATCACAAACACAGAATTTACTAAGGAATTAACTAATATGCAATTGAAAACTTAAAGAATTTTAATCTATTCATTTTGTTAATTAAACCCTGTCATTTATTCAATAAGTGCTTATTAACTATGTGCCACATGTTGTTTGAGCTACTGGGGGATACGGTAATGAAAAAATTTTAATAGCTCATGCCTAGTGGAGCTTAGGCAATACTTGAGCAGAGACCCAAATTTGGAAAAAAAAAAAAAAAAGGAAAAAAGAAAAAAAAAAGCCAAAATACATAGAGAGAAAGCCTTTCAGGAAAATGGAATACCTAGTATATCACTTTGAGAAGAGAACCCAACCCAGGCATTCACTGCCACCAGCATGGATGCTGAATGACTTCCTGCACAACTATGCTTATTTCTCATGGGAATTTAATTCAGCAAGCTTCTTTGCATCTGCTATTCTTAACTAGTCCCTTAGAAATGTATGGGGGTTTTTTGTTTGTTTTTTTAAAGATTTTATTTATTTATTTGACACAGAGACAGAGATCACAAGTAGGCAGAGAGGCAGGCAGAGGGAGAGGAGGAAGCAGGCTCCCTGCCGAGCAGAGAGCCCGATGCGGGACTCGATCCCAGGACCCTGAGGTTATGACCTGAGCCGAAGGCAGAGGCTTAACCCACTGAGCCACCCAGGTGCCCTGTTTTTTGTTTTTTTTTTAGCTGGCTTTTCTTGTTTCAACAGGAATGAAGTCCTGGTATGTTCTATACTAACTTCAAGCAGACATTTTCATTCATATTCCTTTTTAATTGTATCTATTTTAATTTTTTTAATTTTAGTAACTGAATTATTTTTAAATAAAGAAGATAAGACAAATATGAAGGGAGGAAGGAAAAAAGGAAGGTAGGTCATAAATGTAAGTCCCATGTAGGCAGGGACTTTTCACTTAATTCATGCATTTTTGCCATTGCTTTGTCCCAGTCCCTAGAACTTGCCTGGCATATAGTAATTACTCAATAGCCAGTTGCTTAATAAATGTATGAATAAGAAAATGAATGAATAATGAATTAGGCATAAATATTTGGTACTTTCAGTATTAAGTATTAGAAAATATCAAGTATTGATGGGAATGAAATTGATGGAAATGAAACAACTGATCAGAATACATTATGGATTACTTCTTAATTTGTTCATCAATAAATGAGTTTCCAGTTGTTGTACGTATCATATAGTTTTGTTGTACCTATCATCTTAACAGAAGCAGAGCGATTCTATCTGTGCCCACTAGTCGAATAGCCATTTGAGTAATAATTGGGACCATGTACAGTGTAGAATAAGAGCCGAAATCAGTTTGTCTCTGGGCATAGCTGCACATCATGACTGAAATGTATCTGCAGTCTTCAGCTGAACACCAGCAACATGTGAAGGGAGAAATGGGATGTTATCTCTCAAATGCCTTTAACAAGTTCTTAAGGCTGTTATGCTGAACAGTTCCCTGTATGTTGTACAGTTTACACAGGTATATATGGTAACCCTGTTTAAGGTGGCAATTCCGGTTAGGTGTTCAAACTTCCTTCTCAAGAGCCCTTCTGTCCATATTGGCTCTCTGCTTCTATATAGTTTATTCATGCTAGATTTCTACCCTTGAATTCATATTTTAAAAATTAAAAACAATGGGGATGATGGAATGACCATAAACATACAAGTGCCTAGTACATAAATTCCCTCAGGTATTTTTCTCTGGTTTTTCTTAGCTTTGTTGCAACATAATTGACAACACTGTAAGATATTTAAAGTGTACAACATGATGGTTTATGTTTACATTGTGAACTCTCCCCATTGAGTTAACAAACCCACCACCTCATCTGCAGTTCATGGCTGTACCTTCGACAGCTAAAAATAATGTATGACATGTTATGGGCAATTCAATAAAGGTGTTGAATTTCTCCATGAAACTACCTTGAACCAGCTACTTAAACATGTTTCTTTTTTATTACTACAACTCTATGAGTTGAATGTTTTTATACAAACTTATGGAAGAGAAAATTAGAGAGCTTGAATAGCTTACTGGTCCAGTCCATTTGGTCTGCTATAACAAAAGTACCAGAGAAGGGGTGGCTTAAGCAACAAGCACGTATTTTTCACTGTTGTGGAGGTTGGGAGTCCAAGATCAACATGTTGGTGGATTTGGTTTCTGGTGAAAGGCTGCTTCCTGTTTCATAGATGCCTATGTTCTTCCTGTACCCTCAAATGGTGATCTCTGGGGTTTCTTTTAAAAGGACACTAATTCCATTCATGAGGGTTCTACCCTCATGCCCTAATCAATGCCCAAAGGGCCCCATCTCCATCATACTGGGAAATAGGAATTCAACACATGAATTTTGGAGGGACATATACATTCAGTCCAATCACTTGCCCAGAGTCCTAAGAGCTAGTAAGTGCAAGAGCAAAGATTCAATCTTTGTCTCTGAACCTCACACTTAAACTCTTGCTCTATCCTATATTATCTTCCAAATACAAGCAACTCTCCTAAGTCCCAGCTAATCTGCCCCATCAGTAATAACTTTCCTGTGTGGATCAATTATTTCAGAAAACTCTTATAACACTCAAGAGTTAGTAACCATTAATCATCACTAAGATATTTATTTTTATTGTGCCATATTTTTGCATTTTATTTCTTATCTAACAGATCACAGACTTCCTCATTATGGAGATAATATTTTATAACTGGGGAAACTTTCAAAGTTCTCCCCATGGTGACTAGGTACCTATGGAGGAATCAATGTAAAACAGATCCGGCCTGCTGCCTGTTGAGAAAATACAGCTTACTGGGAACACTGCCAGGCTTGTTCATTCATGGGTTGTCTATCCCCGCTTTTCTGCTCCAACAGCCAGCTGCATGGGAGGACACTTGAGTTTTGTTTCTGGTACAAACACACACACTAAGCAGAGCGCAGAGCTTGGTGTTAGGGCCCTCTTTGAGAATTATTGATGGTATCCTGCTCCTGCAGCTATGGGTTCCCCATATTAATAATTGACTAAACATCCTCTTTTGATCTAAATCTAGCAGGTGAAAGATTTTAGCAGACTCCTATGCCAGAAATGAATTCAGCTTCTAGTTCACTGTAAGCCACTACAAGGCAAATAGAGATCTGTAAGGATACGTAAACAGGAGAGAATTCCAGAAAGATGAAAAGAGTCTGCCGTCCAAAGAATCTTCTCTGAAGTTTCAGCGAAGTGGTGTTATACTAAAATAGACTTATTTCATGAAATTGTAAAGTTAAGAAAAATTTAAAAATATATGTATTCTTAGAAAATATCTGACGTGCCTTGGAAGGCATTGCTAACTGTATCAACAGCCATTTAGCTAGGGATAGAATTGTGGAGTCCCAATATTTTCCTTTTTGGTTTTGTAAATGTATTCAGACTGTGTTTACATAGGAAAAATTGGGGATCCATCTAACATTAATTTAATTAAATTTTATTGGGTTTTTGGTGGTTCTTTATCTTCAAAGTATAAAGAGTCTGTGTCTAGAAACATACTGTCATGTTTTGTTATTTTCAAAAATATAATGCACGTGTCCATTTTTAGACTGAAGATATTTCAGTTGGGGAACATCATGAAGAAGATGTGACTACTGATTTACCCATGAGCTGGACGCAGGCACATGGAGGTCCCTCACCTCTCCCTTGTCCTTGGAATGTTGGTTCTTCTGGCTTTTCCAGTTCCCAGAGGCTGCTCCAAGGACTCAATCTTGAGATGGTAATACAGTGTTGGGAACATGGGCATGGTATATGTGACTGAGCCCAGCTAAGTCCTCTTTATAAACTTCTAAGATCCGGTTGACTGGCGTGGGGATGCATTTATCTTGCTGCTGCCCCAGGTAAGCCTCCTAGGTAAGTTCCCTTTGCTATTATTAAACATGGCCACCTACTAACCTGGAATGGTTTGTCTCTTTCTTTGCTCTTTCCCTGCCCTTTGAGGACAGAAGCCAGTTTCAGATTACTCCTGGGAAGCTCCCAGGAGGGTTATGAACCAATGTACATTGCAGCACAAAGATTTTTTTTTTCTCAAACTATCAATCTCTTGCTTAATGGTTAAGCACTAGAGGCAATTCCAGTAACATCATGAAGAATAACCATTTTACTTAACACTGTTAGAGGTTTTAAAAAGTGAACTAAGATATGAAACAAGGAAGAAGCAATAAAATTATCTTTTTTCCCTCTAACTTTTCTAAAATAGACAGAATTATTATTACTTGCAGGAGATTTAATTGTCTTCTTATAAACCTCAATAAAACCAAAAGGGGAAAAATTATAGGATTGTTTAATACCCCGACTGAAATAAAATCTGCACTCCAAAACAAGACCAAAATTCTTTACTATACACTAGCAACAGAAAATTAAAAGAACGAGTAAAAATAATAATTCTAACAACACAGAGGAATATAATTACAGTACTATGAAACATATATGAATTATATGTTGAAAACTATAAATACTTATTAAGAGGTATAAATATAGACTCATTAAAAGGGAAAGCAATCATCCCAGGAAAGAACAAAGTAATAACTAGAACAATACAATCCTAGTTATATGCAGTGTTCTGAGGAGGGTGAAAGGTAAACCTCTTTTCTCCCCATCTCTGCCTTCTATTTCTCTCGCCAGCTATATATTTTAAATTGTATTGTGATTGGACTTCTAATGATCTAATTATGTATCTAATTATACCTTATAACTCTATTAAGAAAATTGTTTTCATAATTTTTAAAAATCTCAAGGAAGAAATTTGGCGGTTCAGAATTCTCTATGTTCATAAATTCCCAGATTTCTGATGGGAATTTAAAATGGTACAACTTTTCTGAAAAGGGGGTGTGGCGGCTTCTTAAAAAAACTAAACATGTAGCCAGCATTCAAGTCAGGGCTTGTACTTCTGGCCCTTCATGCCATCGAAATGTAATCTCATGTTCACACAAAAACACAGATGTTCAGAGCAGAGGTACTCATCATAGCCCACATCGGAAGCAGCCTCGACGTCCTCCACCAGTGAATGCTTAAACAAGGTCCGCCCCGCCCATGCGGTGGAATGCTGCACAGCAGTAAAAAGTCATGGAGTATTTAAAAAAACAACAACGTGGATGAACCTTGAGAAAATTTTGTTGAGTAAAAAAGCCACTCCCCAAAGGTTCCATACTATGATTATTCCACAGATATTCCATTTTGAAGTGACAAAATTGCACAGATGAAGACTAGACAGATGGTCGCCAGGGGTTGATAGCGAGGGTGTGTGGGAGAACAGTGGGGATGCGGGTGAAAAGGCAGCACGTGGGATCTCCGTGGTGTTGGAACTGTTCTGTATCTTGATTATGTCAATGTCAATATCCTGGCTGTGATCTTTTACTTCAGTTTTGTAATGTAGTTCCACTTGGAGAAATTGTGTAAAGGGTCTATGAGAGATCTTTGAATTACTTGTTAGGACTTCATGTGAATCTACAATTATCTGAAAATCAAACTTTTAGTTAAAATTTTTAAAAGGCCAAAGTATAAAATTCAAAGGCAGGAAAAACTATATAGCATGTATGAACTCTACTTTTACCAATAAAAAGCAAAGATTAAGAGACATTTACCTAAGTATTTCAAATAGTTTCTTTTGAATTTATGGAAGTTATTGTTTTTTTTATCCTTTACAACTGAATGTACTTTCTAAACTTTCTTAAATGAGCCTGTACAATTAGAATCAGAAAACAAGAATGATGCTATGTATTGAGCATCAGATTTGTGCCAGGCACTACTCTAAGAACTTTATAAACAGTATCAGGAGTAAATGAATTCATATTTGTAAAAGGCAAAGAATACAGTCTAGTATATAATAGGCACTATGTAAGTATTTTTAAAAAAAATAATAAATCATATTATTTAATTTTCACAAAACTCAATAAATAGGGAAAATTATTGGCTTCATTTTATAACTCAGAAAATGTTAAATAACTTTCTTAAGCTTACACTGCTAGTATGTGCTAGGATAAGGATTCAAACACAGTCAGTACTCTTTAAGTCCACACTCTTTACCACTACAACTGTAATTGGTCCCAACTGTGTTCTCCAATTCCTTCCTGGTAGTTGTACATCTCATCTGATCATTTGATCCCACAACTTTTTGGTTTGTTTGTTTGTCTTAACATAATTTATTCTCTTGCAGGAGGAATGAGACTAAGACATTTGCATTTTTTCTCACTAGTGTTTGGCACATATGATGAAATCAGGAAAAGGTTAATATGCCTAAGTCAGCAAAAAATAAATGTGCCTTTCTTCACAATCAAGCTGCTGCTTTATATAATATTGGAGATTCTAATGAATTTGTACCACCCATCATAGACAAGGCTGTGATTGACAGCTTCATGCTGACACAGGTATCTTTGCCTTTGGAATTTCATCTCACCACCTTTCCCAATTTACCAATACCCAATTTGGTATCTCTAATAACTTATCTACTCATCAGTATGAATTAATAACCATCTATTTTTTAGAAGATTTTATTTATTTATTTTAGAGAAAGAGAGAAGGAAAGAGGGTGTGAATGGGGGGAGGGGCCTAGTGAGAGGGAGAGAATCTCAAGAAGACTCTTTGCTGAGTGTGGAGCCTGACGTGGGCTCAATCTCATGACCCCCTAAGATCATGACCTGAGCCAAAATCGAGAGTTGGGTGCTTAAACTGAGTGAGCCACCCAGATGCCTGTCAGCTGTCTATTAGTTTTCAAAGACTCCCAATAGTCACTGTTTAAATGTCATCAGCCTAATAATCTTTTAGTTACTACTCTTAATTGAGGTAGACAGATGAGGATGTACCCCTATTAGAACAAAGTCGATTAGAATGTATTGTACAACTGAGAAGAAATTAATGCTAGCATATTGAATTTTATTCCATATCCCTTAAATACATCATAAAGAATCATCTTTATGACCATAACCAAAGATATTTTAACATTTCTGCATGGTGATATCAAGACAAACTAATGAGAAGTAATGTAAATCTTTAAGTATAGACCCACCACTTCATTCAGTAGGAAATTATAATAGCGATAGGCTTATAATAGCGATAGAAATAATTGCTAATATTCATGGAGGTACTACGTACCTGAGAGTCAAGCAGCATACAAGTTGAACAAGCACAGGTCCTGAATATCAGATAGACAGTGGTTCAAATCCCTATTGCATTACTAAAGAACAGTGGTAAATGATAGACATTACTTAACATATTTTTTTCTTTATTTTCTATTATAACTATTTTATAATAGCTTCATTGAGGTATAATTGACATAAAATAACATGCACATATTTAAAGTGTATAATTTTACAAGCTTTGACATCTAAATACAACTATAAATCATCAACACAGTCAAGGTAATGAATATATCTATCACTGCCCCCAATTTGCTTATGTCCCTCATATCCCATCCTTCTGGCCTTTCTTCCTTGGTTCTTCCCTAACCCCAAACACTGATTTTCTTCCTGTAACCATAGATTAGTTTGTATTTTCTAGAGTTTTATATAAATTAAATAATACAGTGTGTATTATATTTATTATATTTTGTTGAGGTTTTCTCACTAAACATAATTATTTTGAGATCTATCTATGTTGTTTTACATATCAATAGATCGTTCTATTTTATGGCTGAGTAATAGTCCATTATGTGGATTTCTCACAATTTGTTTACTTATTCATTTGTTAGTGGGCATTTGAATTGTTTTCAGTTTTTGGCTATCACATTAAAAGCTGAGATGGATATTTATGTATACTTCCATTCCTCATAGGTATACCTAAAGTGGAATGGCTGTGTCATATGATAGGTGTATGTTTCAGCTTTAAAGACATTTCTAGATTCTCATAGTTTTCATGAGATGCCACATCCCCACCAGCACTGTATAATTCCAATTGTTCTACATCCTTGTTAATGCACGGTATGGTTAGTTTTAAAATTTTTAGACAATCCAATAGATGTGTGGTGTATCTCACTGTATTTTTTTCCATTTTTTTTATTGTGGTAAAATATATAGACATAAAATTTAACATCTTAACCGTCTTTATGTACACAGTTCAGTGGTATTATATACATTCACAATGTGTTGTCATCGACACCGTCTATCTTCCAAACTCTTTTCATTTTGTAAAACTGCAATTCTATACACATTAAATAATAACTCCCCATTCCTCTTTCCTGCAGTCCCTGATGACTACCATTTTACTTTCTGTCTCTAGGGCTTGGACAACTCTAAGTACCTCATATAAGTGTAGTCCTACAGTATTTGTCCTTTTGTGACAGACGTATTTCACTTAGCATAATTTCCTCAAGTTTAATTCATATTGGGGTGATGTCAGTTTCCTCCTCCTTCCTCCTCCCCTTCTTCTCCTTCCTCCTCCTCTTCCTCTTCTTCTTCTTCCTCTTCCTCTTCACAGAGAGAGAGAGAGAGAGAGAGAGAGAATGCAAGCAGGGAGAGGAGCAGAGGGAGAAGGAGAGAATCTTAAGCAGACTCCAAGTGGGGCTCCATCTCATAAACTGAGATCATGACCTGAGCCAAAATGAGGAGTTGAATGCTTAACTGACTGAACCACCCAGAGGCCCCAGTTTCCTCCTTTTTTAAAGCTAAATAATATTCTATTGTATGTACATACCACATTTTGTTTATGTATCTACCTGTCAGCAGAAAATTTAGTTGCTTTTATGTTTTAGCTTGGGAATGATGCTGTTATAAACATGGTTGTACAAATATTTCTTTAAGATCCTACTTTCAATTCTTTTGGGTGCCTACCCAATTGCTGGATCATGCTGTTTTCCCAAGTGACTGGACCACTTTGAAATTCCACCAATAGTGCACAAGAGTTCTAATTTCCCTATAGCTTCGCCAACATTTATTATTTTTTGTTTGCTTGTTTGTTTTTTGACAGTAGCCACCCTAATTGATATTAGGTGGTATCTCACTGTAGTTTTGATTTGTATTTCCGTAATGATTAGTAATGTCAAATATCTTTTCATGTGCTTTTCGGCCATTTGTTTATCTTATTTGGGAAAATATCTATTTAAGTCCTTTGTTCATTTTTGAATTGTGTTGTTTGGGTTCTTTTGCATTTCCATAACGACTAAATGATGATGGATACCTTTTCATGCATTTATTTGTTTTTCATACATCTTTGAAGAAGTCTTTATTCAAATTTTTGACCATTTTTAATTGGGTCACTTGTTTTTTTAATTACTGAGTTTTGGGGGTTCTTTATATATTCTGAATACCAGTCCTCCATCAGATAAATTATATTCAAATACCTTTTCCCAGACTTAGCTGATGTTATTATTTTCTTAAGAGAATATTTTGAAGAGGAGAAGTTGTTAATTAGTGAATTTTATTGTGCGTAGCTAACATCCTAATACACAAAAGAAAAGGGGGTAAGCCAATTTAAAGAATCTGAAGAAATAGAATATTGTGCAAATAATCATCCTTGACTCTTGGCCTATTCTAAATGCTGCTCCCATGTACTTACTGAAATCCTTGACCTTCCACCTTCTTCCTGATGTCAACCACACAGGCATTGTCTAACCCACATTCTCCTCTTCGTTAAGGGTGGGATTTCTTGGGCACCGGGTTGGCTCAGTGGGTTAAAGCCTCTGCCTTCGGCTCAGGTCATGATCTCAGGGTCCTGGCGTCGAGCCCCGTGTCAGGCTCCCTGCTCAGCAAGAAGTCTGTTTCTTCCTCTCTCCCTGCCTGCCTCTCTGCCTACCTGTGATCTCTCTCTCTCTTTATCAAATAAATAAATAAATAATCTAAAAAAAAAAAAAGGTGGTATTTCTCTCTCTTCGTTATCCTTTACAGGCCCTGAAAAGATTCTTCCTTAATCTCAGTCCATGGCTATGACTCTGCAACCAAGTCATCCTGTTCTTGGTTACCTTTCTATCTCTACATCTTGCCTCTTGAAAACTTACTGATTCCTGGACCTTCCTGATGCTGACTCCGGACCTAGGTACGATTTGAATTCTTCCTTTTCTCCTCCCTCCTTGCCTTCCTTCCTTTCTTCCCTTCCCCTTCTCCCTTCCTTCCTTCCACTTTTCCTTTTCTCAGTAATCATCTGAGTGTCTATTATGGGCAATAAATTGTGATAAGCACTAGGAAAACAAGAACAGAGTACCTGTATTCTTTGCCTTCAATAGAGAGAAGTGAGAGAGAGAAGAAAACACACACACACACACACACACACACACTACTGAGTTAGAGTGGAATTACAGTCTGCTAAGGTAGTACACAGCAAAGGCACATTACATAACTCAGGATGGGCAGGGAAATTGTCCTGGAGATAATAACCCTAATTTGTTACCTGCTACAGAAACGAAGCTTTTTGACACTATCTTCATCACTATGCGAAGCTGCATGTTTCTGTAAGGCCCTCCTCCGATGGGTATGAATCTCTGTGTTTTTCTAGGCCATCAGCTCTACTCGCCCAACCTGCCCCATAGCTTTCTGAAGCATGAACTGCCTACAAGTTCACCCATAGGACAAGAAGGACTTTCTGGGCCAGCATTTCTGACTAGCACTTGACTTTATACAGCACATAGTTCCTGGAATAGGGGCTCTAAATTAATTCCACTATTTTTACTGTCCTACTTCAATTTCAATTCAGTACAAAAACATAGCTAGAGGTGAGAGAACACATTTAATTAAATATTGTATGCAGCCGATGAATGTATACAAAAGCATCACCCACGGGGTATAGATTTTTATAATGAGCCTCTTTCTTTGACTTCCAACCCCTTTTTGAACTTCTGCTCTGAGAGGCCAGATTGCTCTTGTCTTGTACATTCAATTTTACAATAGGCTTTCTTGGAAGAGCTGAGTTGGTCCCGCTTGCTGTTAGCACAGCAGGGTCCATCCTCAGGATGCTTCAAATCTCACAGTTATCCCAAACTGGCAGAACAATTCTTGACTCTCTTAATGAAACTCAGCACCCCAGCCCTGATGTCAAAGGGAAGCTTTTTCTAAAGCGTTCAAGCAGCGTCTAGTGAAGGTCTTACCGTGTGCCATATTGTCAGTAAAAAAAGAAATATTTCCCATAACCTAAGCAATGACCTCGAATTTACTAAGGGAATTAACTAAAATGCAATAAACCTGGCTATGCTTTCATTGACTACCAGGAACAAATGAAGGGTTGCAAGAAAGATGATTTCAGGATGCCGTTTATTTCTTTAGGGGACAAATATTCTCTATTCCTACCTTCATGAATGCATTTTAATATATTTCCTCTGTGATTGTAAATACTGAAACTCCTTTACGCATACATATCATCCTAAAATAAGCTGACTTAATTTTAGGGAAACTGAACATATTCCGTCATCATTTTCTCCCACTGATACCATCGTGCCCTGTACGTACATTTGTGGCTCATCAAGGTGATGTAGGCAGAGGTTTTGCTGCGGTTTGAGAGTTTATCCTATCCCTGACTTGCTACGGGAGGGTCAACCTGGCTATAATCTTTACTGAGATGCTTTTGCATTATCACTCAAACTGTATTGTAGTGCTCAAGTGGTATACTTTCAAATTTATGTTTCAAAGTATAAGGGATGATACATTCCATGTGGAGAAACTTTGATGGGACTGTTGTGGCTGTCCTACAGCAGGAAGTTTCTCGGAATTGGTCAAAGAGGTCAAAGAGAACCATTTTAATGGAGTTTCTTTTCTACTGGTGAGTTCTGGACAAGGTTTTCTGAAACTCCCCATGTATGCAAGTTCCCAAAGGAAGGACAGTTCCAGATGTAATCTTTGCTATATATGAATTCTCTCTGAGTCACAGTAGACAGAAATAGACCAGATAGCCTTCTTTTGCCCTCTTTGTGAATAACCATTTTTATTTCCTATTTTCAAATGACATACTTAGTTCCTAATTCTAGCCAACTTCCGCTGAAAAGGAGTTTATTAAAAGACATTGAGTGACACAAAGAACACATGGGGGAGGGAGACGATGAGGCTGGAGAATGGAGCAGTAGCTAAGTATTGGTTTGCAACCCCCGCTAAAGCTTCCGGGGTGTAATCCACAACGGGCCCCTCTACTCAGAGGGGACAGAGAGACCGAAGAAAGAGGCATGCCATTCCAGGTGTGTCGGTGGCAATTTTAATAAACAAATAGAACTAACATATGAGGCTTGTCTTAGGAGGCAGAAGACAAAAGGATCCCCACGCCTGCCTGCCAAAGTTTAAAAGTTTATAAAGAGGGGGTGCCTGGGTGGCACGGTTGGTTAAGTGTCCAACTCTTGGTTTCGGCTCAGGTCATGATCTCAGGGTCCTGGCATCGAGCCCCATATCAGGCTCGACGCTCGATGGGGAGTCTGCTTAAGACTATCCCTGGGGCGCCTGGGTGGCTCAGTGGTTAAGTGTCTGCCTTCAGCTCAGGTCATGATCCCAGGGTCTTGGGTTGGAGCCCCACATCAGGTTCCCTGCTCAACGGAGAGCCTGCTTTTCCCTCTCCCTCTGCTGCTCCCCCTGCTTGTGAGTTCTCTGTCAAATAAATAAAATCTTTAAAAAAAATAAAAATAAAAAACCTCGTCCTCTGCTCCTCTCCCTGCTACCTCCCCCCTCAAATACATAGGTAAATCTTAAAAACTATAAAGTGTATAAAGAGGCCTTAACTAGGTTCACTCAGGTATACCACGCAGGGGTTCCGCACATCCTATCCCTATCTCAAGGCTGTGTCCTCGGAGCAGCCTCTGGGAGCAGGGAAGACCAGCAGGACCCACGTTCCAAGGATAGGGCTGGGGGTGATGAGCCTCCAAGTGCCCGGGTCAAGCTCGTCGGTCAATCAGGGGTCACATCTTTTCCATGACATCCCCAACACTAAGAAACACAAAGCCGTGCCCCTGGAAGAGTGATTAGAATTCATTACAAGATCTCACTGCCACATCCCCGCTGATCTTGCTGTGGCACGAGGGATGGTAGGCCATGCTGCTAGCCTCTGGAATAGTCTCTAGCCGTCCCTACACCTTTTTGCCTTAGCAGTCTCAGGCAGAAGCATCTGATTACTCAGGCCTACGTTCCACCCCCTCTGCCCCAGCAGCCAGGGAGTGGAATACAGGAATAACTGCCCTTCCGGCAACTTCCACAGGGGGAAGAAGCCCTGTCTTCCACCTCTTTGGGGACTTAGCCTAAAGATAAAAGATGTTTAGATAGAAGATACCTAACAAAACAGACAAAAGAGGGCTGGAGAAACAAACAACTGACAACTCTCTGCCAACTATTCGTTGTCGTTTTAAATCACATTTTATTCACTCTATTTTTAAGAACAGTTAGAAAATAGAATTTAATCACACTTTTTTTTTAAGAACAGTTCAAGAATTTCCAGGACTGCACAGATTCTAAATGCCAGCGCTGAGATTTTACCCCAGTGGGGTCCACTCCCCAAGTCTGAGCTTTTCCCATTAGGCCACTAACTCTTGGTACTTGGCTTTTTTCTCATGAGACCTGAGGCAGACTGGGATCAGTCAGCCATTCAACAAGAATTCAGTTACTAAGGGCTGCCCATGGGCTAGAACTAACGCCTGGTGTTGGGGACAAAAATGATGAGCTCAGAACTGTCCCAGCACTTTACAATCCCTGAAATCTGGAGCCAGAGAAAGTCACGGGTGATTTCAATAGAGTTGCCAACGCGAGAACTTCTCGTCAAAGTAACGCTCCAGGCTTCCCTCCAAGAGGAAGCAGTGTGGGTCACGCAGGCCTGCGAGACAGAAGTCTTTGGGGCTCTGCAGCTCAGCTTCCTATCATGGGAGAGCATGTGTGCTGTGGAGCCCTGCACCGTGTGGTAAGTACAGCAGCAGGCAGGGCGGACTATCCCTGGGGCGGGGGTGTGTGTGTGGGGGAAGTGCGGGG
>LNAC01000062.1:8406443-8637649 GCA_002007465.1 Ailurus styani
GGGGAAGTGCGGGGAGAGGGGGTGTTTGGGGTGTGTGGGGGGGGCGGTGGGCCTGCTGCCACAGTTGCCAGCACCATGTGTGGGGGATGGGGAAAGTTCAATGCTGGGTTGGAGGCAGGTGGAAATCCAGATTTGTCACTTACCTTTAGCTGTTATCACGTTGACATTTTGATTTCTGTCTGGCTGACTCCAGTGACTACCTCTCAGGTGGCTTCAAACTTCGTAGGAGAATAAAGGAAAGTTAAAACATCATTTATCCAGTCTAAACCTTAGTAAAAGTGACAGGAATTGGGAATTTTTTGAGTCTCTCTTTTCCCTTTCCCTTTGTCTTCCCTCTAATCCCTCTTCTAGAACTTTCTTCCATAATATCCTCCCCTCTCCCCCTCTTCCCTTCCCCACATCTATTCCTCTCTTTCTGCACTGGCTCTTTTTCGCATTTTTACCTCCCTCCCTCCCTCTCCGCAATTTCTCTCCTCCCAGCCCCGTCTGTCCCCATTTCCCCATTCTCCTTCCTTTCCTTTCTCTCTCCAACCCCCTCCACGCTCTCTTCTTGTCTCTTATTCCACAAGTGTGGCTTTCGTATTTTTATGCGAGATTTCCCTCTGCTGGCTGTGTACCCCAATCTCACTGGTGGGGAATCATTGCCCGAATGATTAAACAGGAGAAAGATGTATAGTGTGTGTGCACTGGTCTGAGAGAGGACAGTGTCTCTTGGTGGAGACCGTGGCCTGGTCTTATTGCTGGTGAAATCAGTGGGCCAAGTGATTATCCGGAGGTAATTTTCTCCTTCAGCCATGACCTACCTCAGTCTCCTGCTTTTGGGAGAAGAGACACACAATGAGTAGAGGTTGAGGAGAGGAATACAAACACAGATAATCAGGGCTGCAAAAAACTGCAAAAGGCCCTCAGTGCCCAAACAGGAAAATACTATGAAAAGTATAGCCCTGAGGTGGGAATTTTAAGGCATGGCAGCTAGTCCAGAAATTTCTCTCTCCCCTTTTCCCATGTTGGGCAGGGGTCTTGTCCCTTATTCAGCCTAATACTTATATTTTCTGAGGGGAGTTTTAGGCATTAAAAACCATTTTGCTTATTATTGATTACGTATTTTTATTCAGGCCTTTACATATCTAGCCTTTACATGTCCAAAAAGTTACTTTTTGTCAAAATTAGTTGTTTATATTATCTCTTAAGACATATTAACTTTCTAGTTGGAGATAGTAATGATTAGAACTTTACCCTCTGTTCTGATCATTTCTGATAGAGGTGGCATGTCACTGTAATCTCTTCCAATAAATTCAGTAATTTAACACTAGAAATTCATGATTGTAGCCCCAATTCTTCTCCTCCACCTCCTCTCTCCTTCCCTTCCTCCTCTTCTTTTTCTTCAAAGATTTATTTATTTGAGAGAGAGAAGGTGAGAGTGAAAGTGAGAGCAGGAGGAGCATGAATGGGATTGGCAGAGGCAGAGGCAGAGGAAGAGGCTCAAGCAGATTCTGCGCTCAGTCCCAACGAGGGACTAGATCTCCCAACCCTGAGATCACGACCTGAGCAGAAATCTAGAGTCAGATGCTTAACCGAAGCCACTCAGGCACCCCGTAGCCCCAGTTATTAACACTACATACTTTGTCCTGGTTACAGCCTTCCTATTTTTAGAATTGAGAACTTCAGAGAAGCAGAGTATTTATTTATTACAAAGGTTTTAGGAAGGACATCCTAAGCTCATTTAAATTAAATAAAACTATTTGCTAATGGGGAGGTAGAAAAACACACGGGGGTGGGGGGGGTGGGGAAGGGCTGAGAGGCTTCATCTCAGGAGGAGCTGAGAAAGAAGCCGTTCAGGTGGAAGTGTTTGCCATCAATTCTCTGAACCATGCCGTCAAATTATTTAAGAGCTGTCCTGTGAAAGATGTAATTTGGATGGTCCAATTGACCCCAGAAGGCAGGATCAGGGCCAATAAAGGAATGTGACAGATCTATTTTAATTTAAGACAAAGCAAAGATTTCTAGAGTCAGTGCTTCCTAAATATGACAGAGGCTGCGTGAGAAACTGGGAATATTTATAGAGCCCTTGTCATGTACCAAGTACATAGTTTACTAGATGCTTTAGCTCTTTGCATACTTTGGGGGGATTGAATGACGGGGCTCCCCAAAAATAAGCCGATATCCTAGTCCTCAGAACCTATGAATAATGGCTTCCTGTTTAAAAATTCTCTTTTAAAGATCCTGAGCTGATTTTCGGCGTGGGCCCTAAATCCATGCAGAGCAGGAGCAGAGTAGAGAAGGTTATGTAAAGATCGAGGCAGAGATTGGAGTGATGGGACCGCAGGACAGGGAAGCCGAGGAAGCCTGACAGGCACCAGGAGCCGGAAGAGGCAAGAAAGGACATTGTTTGCGAGTCTCCAGAGGAGCGCAGCCCCCTTGATTTCACACCCGTGGCCTCTCGAACTGTGAAAGATGACCTGTTATTCTAAGCCATGACGTTTCTGGAAGCCCCAGGAAACTCCTAGCAGGTCCTAAACCCTGCCTTAGCTCCATTTTGCAGCCAAGGCAGCGAGGGAACACAGAGATTAGGAACTCGTTGAAGGTCATGGTCGTGCAGCTCCCGTGGCAGAGTCGGGACTGGAAATTTCAGGGCAGTCCGGCTCAGAACCTCCTTCCTGGACACAACAGCACATTCCTCTCCTGGTAAAGAGTTCCCTCTCAGGTCATTCAAGTGGAGATTGGAGCGTGAAATAAGCAGGACTACCTAGATTAGGATTTCCAAATGCCAGTCCATTGTATCAGAGATAAAGAAACAATGTTCAGATTCTGAAATTCCACTGTAACCGCCCACAGTTCAATCGACTGAGAGCGTCGCCAGGAATCTGTGTATTTTTAAAATAGACCTCTTTCCAGTTAATTCTTCCTGTTTATTCATGTTTGGGAACTGAGGGCCTTTTGTAGTTTTTTGTAAGCCTGAGTGTCTGTGCTCCTATTACCCTCTCCTCATCCTCTAGTCATTGTGAGTCTCTTCTCCCAAAAGCAGGAGACTGGGGAAGGTCAGGGCCGAAAGGGACAATTAGTGACATTTTCTTCCATTTTTCTTGAATCATCCATGTGGGTTAGGATTGCAGAGTTGTTCTTTGACTTTGTTTCTTTATGAGCCAATATAAAGATCTAAATTACTAGCTGAATAAGTTCACTGTTTTACGACTTCGATGTTTTACAACAAAATAAAAGAAAATAAAATGAGACATGTCCCAAAAGTAAAACTAGAGAAGGGGGAAGGTGCTTTCCTGGTCCACAGATAAGAAGCCTAATAATCACAGATGGAAAGTCACTGTAAATAAGAGGCTGGAAATGAGACCAGGCACTAGGATTTAACTGCTCTGGTGTCTTGAGAGCTTCCCAGGAGACATCAGAAAGTGTTTTGTTTTTGAGAGATGAGTTTTCATGTATGTGCAGACTGCAACAGAATTGAACTCCTAGAATGAGATCAAGACCTGAACTGAGATGATGAATCAGATGCTTAACCAACAGAGCCACCCAGGTGTCCCTTGAACATTTTAATTGGCAGAATTATTATCCCGAAAGTGAAGGAAAAACAGAAAGATGGTGACTTTTCCCATAGAAACAGAAAGGAGGGGCAAATTGAAAGGGGCAATTTGTATTTATCTTCTAAGCACACTCTGTTAGATCACAGCTTCAGAGACCTCATCCAACTTGACCAAGGTGGCACAGCCACTGGGCTTTGGAGCTGGGAGTTGAATCTCTTTTGAAAGACTATACCAGCTGCTTAGGCCTGAGCACACATTGGAATCTCCTGGAAAGCTTGTTGAAATAGAGTACTGGGCGGTATCCCTAGAGTTTCTGATTCTGGAGCGGGACTCAGGAATTTGCATCTCTAACAAGTTCTCTGTGTAACTATACCATTTGGGGAGGATTTGAATTACAGCAAAGTGTTCCTCCTGTTAGAAGGGCTCCCAAAACAATTTAGAATGGATGACTTGGAAATCTGATGATACTGGACACGTTCGTTTAACATGATTACAATTATTTAGTTGTCAGTATTATAAATCCAGGGATTTCAGGTAAAAATCTTTTTCTGGAGAAGATCAGAAGACCTGGCATGGCAAGGCAACTGGAGCTTAGTTTTAGCATCCTGTGTTAGAATGTGACTCTTCCTGCCACTTCAAGCAGTTACTTTACCTACTTTGCCCTACACTAAATATAATCAGTGGGATTTATTGGATTATTAATCTCAATTATTAAGCAACTATTGGTATTTGCCAGTGTCCAAGTGCTTTACCTGTATTAACTATTGAGTCCTCACAACCCTCTAGGAGTAGTGATTTACTCAGACGATGGGAACAAATAGAACAAACTATCACGGCTCACACATAGAGGTCAATTTCCACAGCTCATACTTATGAGCTATGAGACCTTGTAAATGATAACACTAGCCGGGCACTGTTGGCAAGCACTTTGTATATGTTAACTCATTTAACCTTCATAACAACACTCTGAGGCACTATAACCACTTCCATTTTACAGAAATGGAAGCTAAGGCAGAAAGAAATTGAGCACTTTGACCAAATGCATAGAGATGGTACTAGCAGAACAGGTACTTGAATCCAGGCCATCTGAGTAAGAGCCCATACTGCAGGCATTTATTTTTGTGACTCTGATCTAGGCCAATGCCGCCTTTATACAGATGAGGAAATAGAGTATCTGAGATGTGAAATGACTTCCTCAAAATTGCAGAATGAGTTGTATAGGCCACCCGCATACGCATACTCATGAGTACCAACAAGTACGCTAACAATGACCCTCAGTGGGAGTTTTGGTTCATTGTCATTTTAATACAAACGGCAAAGAGGTTAAATAAATGTTAATAAGATTCTATTCATTCTTTTATCTAAGGATGATCTCAAATGGCTACCCCAATTATTCTCAACCTGGCTGCACAGTGGAAGGTCTCACTGAGAAATTTTTAAAAACCTGATGCCCAGGTCCTGCCCCAGGACAATTAAAGAAGAATCAGAGGAATCAGAGGAATGAGTCTGTGACCTTTTTTTTTTTTTTTTTAGTATCTCAGTTGATTCTAATGTGCAGCCAGAATGAAGACGTGCTGGATTACACTGTCAGGATATGCAGATTGGGTGCAATGGCTGGTAATTAGACATCGATGCTATCTTCTTCTGGAAGTTGTACAGGTTTCGTAAAGACATCTGGTTCTGTGTTCGAAGCCAACTGCATACCTTTAGCCAAATGCAATAATTGTTTGTTACTGATGTGTGTCCATGAATAATTGAAGAGTCTTACTTTGCTCCTGCTCCCATTAACTTCTGTGACTAAAGGAACCTGGGCTCTTCCTGTAAGAAGTAAACAGACTTAATCTGTGGAATGCCGCTGGCATTTTTTGGTTAATTTTCGTGTTTATTACTCTTGCCCCTTGTCCTCATCTAACTGATGGTTCTTTCTGCTGCTTACATGTGACTGACATGTGGAGCAATGCTGTAGAAAGTGTCATTTGAAAAGCTCTCCAGTCCCCAGCTAGCTCTGATCCTAATGGCAGCTATGTGATTGATCATTATCAGTTCAATGGGGGGGAAAAATAGGAAATTTTGAAAACACAAATTCAGCCGCACTAGTAATTTCAAGTTCTCTTCCAAGTCCTGTTCAGTCTTCCAGAGGTAAATATGAGAATCATTCAAGCAGTGCTTTGGCAGCAAAACAACTTTAATTTGAATAAACATTTATAGAGCACTTTCTTCCTCTTCTGTAATATTTACCACACTTTATTATAGCTTTCCTTTGAAGGACTGCCTTTTTTTGTGAGAATTTAGGCCCTGTAGGTACAGGAAACCTGTCTGCCGTCTTCATCATTATGTCGTAGCACATTACAAGCACTAAATAAACTTTTTCTGAACTCATAAATAGTTAAATGAATGAGTGTCTGAGCTGGGCATTAAAGACAAAGAAAATTAAGACCTGACTTCTGTCATTGCAAAGCTTATAAGATTAGAAAGAAAATAGAAACACTCAAGAATTACAATTCATTGTGGCAAGGGCTATAATAAAGGGAGGTATAAAGAAGGAAAGGTCTTCTGTATGCTAACAATCTATATAAATCACTTCTGCCCCCAAGATAGGAATGGCCATAAAAGTTAAAGTTTCTAGAATGCGCTTCATTTTATGGATTTGAATTTGGGAAAATGTAAATAATTTACAATTCTGAAATAATACTGAATTTTTAAAAAAAATGAACCCTAAAATTAAAAAAAACAAACAGATGAGCCTAAATCTGGGTCAAGTTGATGGCCTAGCAACACAGATAAATCACTTAAAAATGATTTTAAAACCTACCTATTTGCAAGTTCCTATTAGTTGAATATACTAGGGATGGGGTCCTATTGATTTACCTCTTAACTCTCTGCAGTGTATTAATGCAGAATTGATCCCCGGTTTGCTCATGCCTGCCTGCACCCATGCTCTTGTCAGTCCCATACTACAGACTGTACATGTCGGGACTAGGTATGTGACTTCCTGTATTGGTCTGCTAGGGCTGCCATACCAGAGTACCACAGACTGGGTGCCCTGAAAAACTGAAACTTACGTGTCACAAATCTGGGGGTTAGAAGTCTGAGATCAAGATTGCAGGAGTGCCCTGTTCCTTTTGTATGTGCTAGGAAAGGATTTCTTCCAGACTTGTCTTCTAGTTTCTGGTAGCTCCTTGACTTGTGGCAACATGATTCCGGTCTTTGCAAGGTATTCTCCCTGTGTGCATATGTCTGTCTCGGAATTTCCCCTTTTTATAAGGACAGAGTGGATCAGGTCCTATTTTTTAGGTCCTATTGGATTATGTGTCCACTCTACTCCAGTATGACCCCATCTTAATTTAACTTATTACATCTGCTACAAACTTAATTCCAGGTAAGGTCACATTCTGAAGTATTGGAAGTTAGGACTTTGACCTGTGAATTTTGAGAAGACACCACGAAACTCAAGACACTTGGTTCGTTCAATGAGATAACAGCAAAGGCGACAAAGCAGAGGTTTGAAAAGTGCTTGTACTTTGGGACTTGTGCTCTTCTACTACCTTTAGAAACTTGCCACCATCTCCAGTTCTAGCCTGCCGAATGAGGAGAGACTCATGGCCCATTTGCCCCCATGACACATTCACAGCTGACTTACATAAGCAGAGACACCCAGACTGGGGGCTGAATCGGTGAGAAAGTCTAGTGGAGATGAGCAAAAGAACCACCTACTTAAACCCTACTCAAATTGCATTGTGACTTAAAAGTGAGTTGTTGTTGTTTTTTTTTTTTTGGGGGGGGGTGGATAGTTGACACACAATGTTACATTCGCTTCAGGAGGTGTAGTGATTCTACAACTTCATACCTTATGCAAGATTCACCGCAAGTGCTGCCCCATCACTAACAGCACTGACTATATTCCCTGCGTTGTGCCTTTTATTCCCAAGATTGCGTCATTCCGTAACGGGAAGCCTGGACCTCCCGCTTCCCTACACCCATTTCATGTTGCTTTAAACTACAAAGTTTTGCTCTATAACAATGTATAACTAGTTGTGCATCAAGAATGTGGGGAGGAATGAATCCGTTTCCAACTTTCAAATGTTCAAGCATTTCTATGAAGAACTTTCTGTTACCAAAATTGCTGCATTTGGTCTGGTAAATTTAGACACTACTCAAGACTTGTCCCTCTCCTTTTCATTGTTTGCTACCTCTAGGGGCTTCTTGGAGTGAACAAAGGGATTTTAAAAAAAAGTTAATAAATCGCCTTGCTGTATTGTTAGGCAAAAAGGGGAAAAAAGAAAAAGCTCCTTTTTCAACACTGTTCTTTCTTTTTATAGACCTCTTTTAAAGAATTGTCAATTGTTCATTTATTAATTAGAGAATAGTTAAGCAAACTTTCTTTTAGAACCTATAGGCAACAGAGTGCTTATATACAAGATTTTGGATATGCCAGTCATATCTTTGATATAGGTATTTTTTTATAAGACTCATAATCTCAGAGTTGGAAAGGGCCCTAGATGCCACTTGTTCTAATTTCTTACCCATGTAGGGATAATCTCTATATCATTCGCAGCAGGCAATCTTTCCTCCTCTGCTTGCATGCTCCTCATGATGAAAGTATCATTACTTCACGAGGAAGAGGATTTTTGTTGTAGAATACCACCACTTATGAAAAGTATTTCCTTGTCTTGACCTCAAATCTGCCTCATAACCTGCCTTGCCTGCCCAATTTTCTCAAAGGAAGGCACACCCCCTACCACTTCTGCCTTGGTCTTTCCTTAACTGTGATAATAAATATTCTAACCTGTATAGACATAATGTTATGATATATCTTTTCTAAGAAGAAAAGTTCTGATAAATCTCAAGTTCACCACCATTTTTTTTTCAAAGATTGATTTATTTTACAGAGAGAATGAGAGAGAGTGCACACACGTGTGGGGGGGGTGGGGAGGAGCAGAGGGAGAGAGAGAATCTCAAGCAGACGCCCCGCTGAGCATAGAGCCTGATGCAGGGCTCAATTTCACAACCCTGAGATCATGACCTGAGCTGAAACCGAGAGTTGGACACTCAATTGGCTGAGCCACCCAGGTGCTCTGAGTTCACCACCACTCTTAAACAATTTCTAGAACAAATGGACAGAGTATTAAAAAGAAGGACTTGGGGGGGGGGAAGAATTCACCACAGACAGAAATAAAATGAAGTATTGCAGAATATCCCTGTTGTGTATACCCTTTCTGGGAAAATATTAGGTCGTCAAGAGACGTGAACTTTAAATCCCATATAGTATCTGTAACAAGAATGGTGTCTTACAGATTATCAGGAGATCTAGGGACTTTAAAACAAAAATGAAAAAAAACCCCGAAACTTCACTTTGTTCTCAAAGGTGAGCTCATTTGAGAAGTCAGCTCTTGGAGATGATGTTGATAGGATGACCGTATTTCCCGTGCACTTTTACTGGACAGTCGGAAACCTGTTCCTCTGGCTGTATCTGTCTAGAGAGAGCAGACTGAAGGGAAGACACTGACTGCATCTGTCAATGATAGAGCATATTAATCATTGTTTCCTTGGTTGCTCACGTGACCTAAGTTGGGTCTAGCCCAGGAGTGCATCTTGGACCTTGTTGGGAAAAAAAGGCACTTTTTCAGAGAATCAACAAAGGTTAGTCCATGTTATTTCTCCTGTGCAGTGCCCAGCTCACCTTTGAAGCCTGTTAAATTAGGAAACAGACCCACAAATTAGCAAGTTAAAGTTGTAAGTTCACAAATTCTTCAGATAGGCAGAGAGAAGTTCAAATCCTGGCTCCTCCACTTATTAATAAGGTAAGCTTGAGTGAGTTACTGAATCACTGCACATCTCTATGTCGATAACAAAAGCCAGAGGGTCTCTGGTGAGCCCAAATGAGTGCTTCATTCCTTGAACACGCACAGACATCTTGAAGCAAGAGGCAAAGGCCCTGTACTTCCTACAGTGATTTATTATTTATGGTCAATTATTAAATTATAAAAAATAATTGAATAGTGAAAGATGCTTCCTTAGGGCCTCAGATATGTAGTTTATCTTTAACCAAGGCAGTGATGCTGTATCAGCGGTGCGTATTCTGCTGGCAAAGGGTGGGCAGGACCAAAGCAAGCTTGTTAAAGACTATAGTTCAAAGCCAAGGCACTTCACTTTTGCCCAAAGAGTTCGTGATTGAGCACCACGTGACCAGGATTTGATTTCACGTCTTCCATCTGCGAGCTAGAAGTTTAGATGAATCTGGATTTCAGCCCCACCCACAGAAGGAGAGGCTTCTTTTGGATACTATGGAATGGTTCTTTCAGTATGCTGGGAAAATTAAATCTTCTTGTTCTTCAGTCTGTCTTTTGATTACTCCTGAAGCAAGTAGGCAGGCCCTTGTGTCTTCGTGGTTTTGAGTATGTAAGCCTTGTCTCCTTGGTGACAGTAATACGCTTCTGTTTTATATGATTTCTCTTTCTCACTGCATAGAGAATTGGGATGAGGCCAAAAATTATAGGTGTTTTGTAAGCCAACGTAAGATTGAACTGATTATGCTAAGAGGGAGATATAAGCATGCATTAAATTCTTTACTCTTCAGACTCCTATCATTCAATGCATCACTTAAATGGCACATCTTCACTGAAGATTTCCTCTGCCACCTCTGCTCCCCACCAAATACACCACACCGTCCAACAGCCTCAAGACCAGCTGCTCAATTTTCTGTGTGTCTCTACAGGGTTTAGCTTTAGTAAAGTATGGCTCACCACTCCGTTATTTAAGTGCCTGTCACTTTTCCTAGATTTTTGAGAGTTTGGGGAAAAATAAAATAAAATAAAAATCCTAGTCCATAGCCAGGTACCTGGGACTTAGAAAACTGTTTATTAAATGAATGAGTAATGATAGTGCTGAGGATGAGGATGATAGAAGCTAACTTTCTGAGTATTTTCTATTGATCAGGCATTTTTCTAAGCTCTCTACATGAATGAATGGCTTTTATGGATACAGCCCCTCTATGACAAAGGTGCTATTATTTTTACCATTTTGTACATAAGAATATTGAGGCATGGAATATTAAGTAACTTGCTAGGCAGTAAGATTTAGAGTCCAAGAATAAATAGGACACTCTGTTACTAGTGATTAGTCATTAAAGACTCTTCTATGTTGTCTCTTCTGAAGGAGTAAAAGAAAAATTAATGAATAAAATGGGCACACCTCCCCCATACACATATTATATACTTGATTATTAGCATGCTGATCCTGTTTCCGACGTGAAATCTACACATCTATGGGGTGTTGTTGTTTCCTCACTCCGACTTCAGAGTGGTAGGCAGGATAATCTCTAAATATTGAGCCCACTTCCTAATCCCTGGAACTTGTGAAAATGTTGCTTTTCATGGTAAAAGGGACTTTGCAGATGGGATTAAGGATCTTGGTATGAGGAGATTATACTGAGTTATTGAGGTAGACCAATGTAATCACAAGGATCCTTATAAGTAAAATTGAGAGGAAGAAGAGTCAGAGAATTGAAGATTGTAGGCAGGTGGCTTTGAAGATGGAGTAAGGGACCATGAGCCAAAGAATGCAGGTGGCTTCTGGAAGCAGGGGGAAAAAATGAATTATTCCCTAGACCTAGATGGGAAACAGCCTTTTTGATGCCTGAATTTAGCCCATTGAAACCTATTCAGATTTCTAACTTCCAGAACTGTAAGAGAATAAATTTCTTTCATTTTAGGTCACAAAAGTTTGTGACTTGGGGAAATTGGTTATGGAGGAAACAGGAAGATAATAAGTCAGGTGTTGTGGCCTCTGATAGTTTATTTAGTGTCAGACTCAAAGGAGTTTGGTTTGATAGATCAGTTGCTACTTGGCTAACTAGAGAGTGTGATCCTCCCTATGGAAATAGCACATAGATAGAGATTTTGATGGGCGAAGGGAAAATAATTAGTCTTGGATTTCCTCCGGGCTGGAGTTGAAAGGCAGTCTGCCCTGGGTGTGTGTGTGTGTGTGTGTGTTTAAGATTTTATTTATTTATTTGACACAGAGAGGTCAGATCACAAGTAGGCTGAGAGGCAGGCAGAGAGAGAGAGAGGAGGAAGCAGGCTCCCTGCTGAGCAGAGAGCCCGATGTGGGCCTCGATCCCAGGACCCTGAGATCATGACCTGAGCCGAAGGCAGGGGCTTTAACCCACTGAGCCACCCAGGCGCCCTGCCCTGGGTGTTTTTAAGTCACTGAGTCATTGCTTTGGTTTGGAAACAGGCTCATTTGGAGAGTATGTCGCCACTTCTGAGGGAACTGTCGTTGAAAATTGAGGGTGGATAGGTGGACACAGAAATGACACCGCGGAGATGAGGAAACTGACCCAAGGGAGTTGGGTAGTGAACACTTCTGCTGTGCAGGGCCCGAGGGGAACTGGTGAGCTCTGATATTATTCATTCAGGTGGCTCTGAGCAGGCCTGACAGCACAGAGAACTCTGACAAGAGTCTCAGCCCTAGTAACATCTGAATTTAAGGCAGTAATCCTTCATGCTGGGGCAACCTCACTGTGTGAAAGGAACAGCAATAAATGATCTTCATGGTGTGTGTGTGTGAGAGAGAGAGAAAGAGAGAGAGAGAGAGAGAGAGATGGAAGCATGCCCAGTCAGCGACAAAGAGAGAGATCATTCAGGAACTGGTGTTGGGACTGCTGATTAACAATCCTCGGGGAAGAATTAATCTATGTTGTTTTCCACAATTTATCAAGAATATAAACTGTGGATGAATTAAGGGTTAAATGCATCAAAAGAATTCATATAATCTTTTCCTCAACTGTGGAGCTTCCGAATATTGATGTCTGTGGGGACTTTCTAAGCTGAAAAGCTACAGAATAAGTGCAAAAGAAAAGACTAGCATTTAACTCACCAAATTTGAATTTAATAACCAAATTAAAAGGCAGGCAACAAGTTAGGGAACAACAATGCGTCACATGTGACAGCATATTTCTATAGCAGAGATCACTCATGCAAGGGAGAAAATAGAAGACCCCTAATAGATACATATTCAAAACATATGGGCGGTTCATAACAGAGGAAATTCAATTAAAACTGAGTGGAAAAATACTCAACTCCAGAGAAATGCAAATGAAAACAAGACACAATTTTTGCTTATCAAATCAGTAAACATTAAAAAAAAAACCCTTGTAAATTCATAAGAGCTTTCATATGTTGCTAATGGGTGTAAAATTGCACCATTTTTGAAAATATAGTCAAATTTGAAATTTTTTCTAAATAAATAATTGTATTATAGAAAGGTCCAATACACAAAACTCTCCATTGGAGTATTTTTTGTAATATCAGAACACTTAAAAACCTCTTGAATTTTCAAAAATGCAATGAGAGTTTTTTAGAGAATGGATAATATCTAACTAATAGATTATTCAACTTTAAATATTCACAAAGTGTATGTTACCAATTAGTTACAAAATAGAGCATATAGAATTATATCTCTAATTTTTCAATATCTATGGAAACCTCTATAGGAAACAAAGCTGGAAAGATATATCAATGTTAACGTGGACAGACTTCTGCAAATTCTTGCTTTTCTGTGTTTTCTTTTCCCACTTTATTTAATCATGCACAATTTTTGTAATGAAAAAATATTAATCTCTGCTTGGTTCCATTTAAAAAGGAGACCTCACGTAAGGTTGGATATGAAATAGGAAAAGAAGATGTGATTCCATTAAGAAAAGACAGGCTGAAAAACCTGCAGAATATAGTTCATAGTTAGATATACCCTGTCATATCTATAACATGTAAGCAACACAAATAAGTTTCAAGCAAATGTTCAATGGGGAGCAGAGAAGGCTTTTTTTTTTAAGAGTAGAATACGGTTTCCTTTGGTAGGGAAAATGACAGTGTTTCTTAGACACACACCAGCCGAACCTCCTTCCACCTCTCCTCTCTTTCTGTTTATTCCAGTTATGTGCAAAACACCCAGAAGGAAATAACCAGCCTCTTGATTGCTTGTCTTGAAAATTCAAACCTATAAATTGATTGCAAATGCCACCTTATCAAGTAGAACCCAAGAATCCTTAATTAAGTCTCTGGAAGACTCCTAGCAAACTGGGAAATGTACAGAGGCATAGTATTTACAAGTACCTTGATTTCCATTCACCTGTGGCATTTTATGAATTATGAAATGAATTTCATTTTAAGTTATTGCATTTGCTATAATAATTGGAGAGGAGTTCTGCAGAGAGACTGTAGATGTGGAGAGCTGGGTGATTTCAACAACAACCTGTTGCCTGATCCTGAAAGTAATCCAATTAGTCAGAACAGAGCCACTTCCATTCATATTTCATACGGCTCTGCCAGGGGTGGAACTGGCTCCTTTTTCCAAATATGAGGCAGACACGTAGTTGAGAGTTGGTTTTCTTCCTCCTCCGGTAGGACCAGAGTTCGAGGGCTCCACTGGGAAAAGATCTGGAGGCTTTTCTAAGCTGGGGTTGTGGTGTTGATAATCAGTCAAACCAGCTGCCCATATTTATGTCTCCATTTCCACCGCTGTGGATTGCAACAGGTTTCACCCATTTCACAAAGCAGCTGCATCTGAGGGCCATAAGCCACCCACTCTACCCCCTGCATAATCGTCCGTCCCACAGAGCTCATCATTGGTTTTTGAAAGCCATGGTCCCTTTTAATGCATCCTTCGCTGGTGAAGAATTGCTTGGCAGCATGGGCTGTTATAATGGGCCTACCATATTCAATGAGATTGTCACCATCTGTTCCACCTTCCAATTATCAAAGCACATGGAAATCAAAAGGCAGAGACATTGGAAATCCTAGATAATATTTTCTGTTCATTATGTCTTTGGTCTGATGTGGGTTTTAAACATAATCCTCATTCCGGAGAGTTTTCTTGTTGTCTTTTCTAACTCCTCCCCCAGGCCCTCCCCACTCATTTTACCCAACAATAGCTGATCTACTTTTTGTCACCAAAGATCATTTGCATTTTCTAGAGTTTTATGTAAATGGAATCGTACAGTATGCACTTTTTAAAAAATCTGACTTCTTTTATGCAACCTAATTATTTTAGGATCCACTCCTGCTGTGGTAGGTCTCAATAGCTTGATCCTTTTTCTCACTGAGCAGTAATGGTATAGCTACCCCACAGCTTGCTCATCCATTCCTCTGTGGATGGTTGGCTGCGTGTGTTGTTTCCAGGTTGGGCTATCATAAATAATTCTGCTTTGAGCATTCATCAACAGGATGCACATTTTAATTTCCTATAATTTTTATATTTCTCAGCAGGCACTCAAACTAAATCAGCACTTTTCTGGCATCTGGAATGGACAAATACGGCTTTCCTGGAATTTATGAAGCCGCCTAACAGGTGTCAGGTAAGCAGAAATTTGGCTCATTTATTTGCTAGCTCTTTTTCCCTAATTATTTTTTTACATGAAAACAAAGACGTTGCTGTTTAACCAGTAAACAAAAATATATTAGGACAGCCGCTAAATATAGTCTCTGATTCAACACTATAAAATAACACACAGAGCAACACAGCTGATATGGACTGTTTTTCAGTAAATGACCCCAATTCTTCAATTTTAAGATGCATGTTTTGCCGTATTTTAACCCTTTGAAGACGTGGATGCCTCTTTCCGTTGATTTATACATTTAATGTATAGTTTCTCTCCCCCCCACTTAAATGTCTACCAACCGATGAATGGATAAACATAAATGGTATGGCTGTACATAGGAATAGTATTCAATAAAAAGGGAAGACGTACGGATCTGGGCTACAACACTGATGAGCCTTGCAAAGATTACACTAAGTGAAAAAGGCCAGTCACAAAGGTCACCGATTGTCTGATACCATTTGCATGAGATATCCAGAATACACAAATCCATAGAGACAGCGGATTAGTGGTTTTCAGGAGCTGAGGGGAGGGCCAAGTGAGTGACTGGTTAATGTGCACAAGGGATCCTTTTGGGGGCACTGAAAAAGTTCTGGGACTGGATGGTGGCAATGGTTACATAAGAACATTGTGTAATTGTGTATGTACTTGAAGCCACTGAATCCATACTTCAGGTGGTGAAAATGATTAATTTTATGTCATGTGTATTTTATCACAAGAAAAAAGAAGGAAAAATGATCTTAAAAGATATGTTACATTGGGCGCCTGGGTGGCTCAGTGGGTTAAAGCCTCTGCCTTCAGCTCAGGTCATGATCTCAGGGTCCTGGGATTGAGGCCCACATCTGGCTCCCTGCTCTGCGGGGAGCCTGCTTCCTCCTCTCTGCCTGCCTCTCTGCCTACTTGTGATCTCTCTCTCTCTGTCAAATAAATAAATAAAATCTTTTAAAAAAAAGGTATGTTACATTAGAGGTTTGGCATACAATTGATGAAAAATTGAAACCAAGGATGTGGTATGACTTAGACATGAGTGGTATGACATGAGTTGCAGGCTGGCATTACGTGTGCGCACGTGCTTTGTGTACTCTGCTTGGGTCTTGAATGCATTGCGGTTAAGTTCATGTCTTTCACAAAGAAAAAGTGGGCTCCACTGCAGTTGTTTCAATGTTTTGATTGAAAAATACATACATGAATAATAATGAATTTATCCCTGTGTACTGCAAGGAGGAGAGTTTTGGGGGGCTGCTCAAACTAGTTTAAAACCCAGGATAACCTGTTTCCGGCTCTGTGAAATGGTAGCCTCTCTGACCTAGCATTTAACCTTGCAAATAGGAAGGACATGAGGCTGATAGGACTTATTGTACCAGAGTGACTGAATTACGTGTACAAAGTGCCTAGCCTAATGCCTGGGACATAGAGTGGCTGTTCGACATGTGTAATGTTTTGTCTGCTGCCCACTCTCCTGAAACACATAGCCTTCAATTACACATGACAATATAAAATATCAGGATCTCTCCTGCGTGGAGGAACTTAAAACACAACTTATGGGGGGGGGGACATCCTGCTTGATTTCCAGAGTCTTTCCTTATCAGATACATTGCGTGCTAGCAGTTCTCCACCAGTCTACGACAATTGTGTCTTGTAGGCAAGAAACTCTGAAGACCTATTACAAACAAATTAAAAGGAAAATACTTTGATTCAAATACCTAGGGTAAGATAGAGACTCCTAAAGGAACTTAAATCTAAATCAAAATGGAAATTTGACAGGGGAATAGGATCTGGATGTCCCACCTTATAACAAATAAATATTCAGCTTCAATTGGGAATTAACTATGAGGTAGCTTAGTAATAAAGAATACAAGTGCAGAATCATTCGAAGATCTACTCTTCTCTATCCTGAGTAGAGCACTCAAACCAATTCAATTCCATTTACTAGCTGTAGTTTATATCCACAAGTGAAAGAGGGGCTTTACATTTTCATTAGAGGATTTGCAATAGGAAACCATTAGTGCCCAATCTCCCCACACACTGAGCACACGGGGCATATATTTCAGATTTTATATGAACAAAATTCATTCTGTTTTTCTCTATAGAAATTAGGTTGAGCTTTTTTTCCAGAGGAAAATTTAGGACACATTCATTTCTCTCAGCTTAGTGGAAGAATGGTGGCTGGGATCAAACCAGTCCCCAGCAGTGTAGGCTCTTACTTTATGACAAGCCAGAACTCAGGTTGTTAGTGTGGCCACGATAAGCTCATTCTGCTGAAACATTAACCTAGCTACCAATCTCTGATCCCTGTCCAGGAGCTAAAACTACCTCATGCCTTTTCATCCATGGGCCAAGCAAAATAACATCCTCATTCACAAGACACTGAGGCTTTAAATATTGTGAACCCTAGATCCCTATGCCCCATCTCAAGCCTGGTGTGGAGGGCCATGGCTATGATCAGCTGTGGCCAGTTAGAGAGTACTTAATAAGCAGGGAGGGAATCAGCTCCCTTAAATCATCTTATTTAATCTTTGCAACTCTGCCTTGTGGATGTCATCATCCCCTTTACAGGTGAAGGAAGTGAGGTGTCAGAACTTGCCCAAGGCCATGTGCCGGTTACATTCTGGCAACAGTATTCAAGTTCAGGTTTGTTTATTCCAAACTATTGTAACAGACAGACATCCCAATTTCTTCAATGGTCCCCTAAACTTTACAATTACCACGTGGGGCCATTTACTACTTGCCAGAGGAAGTTTAGAGTAAAAAAGTGTCCTCATTTTCTTATTTATCTCGAGTACACTGTTTACAATTTCTACCTGCATCTTCCCTACTCTCCTGGATTCTATCACCTTGCTCTACCATTGTTGTTTTCTTTTTCTGTAACAATTACGTCTTTTTCAATATAATATGTACTTTACTTATTATGATTATTGCTTACCATCTGCCTTCCCTAGACCTCAGCTAGAATATTACCTCCAAAAGGGTAGGGATCTATGTCTCCTTTTGTTCACTGGTATACTCTAAGTGCCTAGCACATGGTTGGTGCTCGCCGATATTTGTTGAGTTAACAGTCAGTGTATAACATAAAAGAAAACAATTAAAACTTCATTAAATTTTGAGGCACATTCTTTGAGGATCATTATAGATTCAGTTCTTTGGAATTAGATCAGGATTCATCACCACTTTCTGTGTAAGAAAATCAGTAACTAGTATTCATATAATGCCTACTATGGGCCAGACATTGTTCTAAGAATTTAATCACCCATGAAGTAGTAACATTATTATCCACATTTTCCAGAGGAGGAAACAGAGACACAATGAGTTTAATGTGTTCAAAGTCACAGTGCTAGCAAGTATTGGAGGTTGAATTCAAACCTAAGCAGTTTGGCTCCAGAGACCATGCTCTTGACCTCAGATTTCACAGTGTTGCTGTGACCTTAAGCATAACAAAAAATCTAGCACATATTTTATTTTATACATGATGGGAATTCAATATTAGTGCTCTTTCATATTCTTCTCTGCTTTGCTGTGTTTACCTTAGCCCTATAATTCCTTATTCTTTCTATTTCTACCATTTATCTGTCTATCATCTATTTATCATCCTCTATATTTAAGTCTAAGGCACATATACTGTGGCTGTCATGTGTGCAGGCACGCATATGTGCTCATGCACACTTCCATTGCAAGAAAGGTTTTATACTGATGGACCAGTATTTCTAGTAGTATAGCTGACTATTATATTTCTTCTTTGGGTCAGCTTTGAAGCCAGTTCTGGTGCCCATATCAGGAAATGAAATGGAAAGCAGAAACTCATTTGAGTAAATCTAGAAGACTCTACCTAATCAGAGCTCATAATCTGATGATTCAATCACTTTACCCTTACGAATAGTGGGATTTGAACTCTGTTCCTTGGTCTGGAAACCAGAATAAAGTATATGGAAATTCCGGTGGAAAGATTACTGGGTTAGTAAGGGAATTTCTATGAAGTGGACTGGTAAAACAATTAAGAGGTTCATGAAGCTACTCCTTTGCGACAGATGGTGGAGAATAAAATGGTACCAACCATGTGCAAAGAATCTGGACTATTAGTGATTTGGGCAGTCTTGATGTATAAGGAAAAGATAGTGATGTGTATCATGGGAGTAACTGCTTTTTTTTTTTTTAGATTTTTAAATTTATTTATTTGACACACACACAGAGATCACAAATAGGTGGAGAGGCAGGCAGAGAGAGAGGGGGAAGCAGGCTCCCTGCTGAGCAGAGAGCCCGATGCGGGCCTCGATCCCAGGACCCTGAGATCGTGACTTGAGCCGAAAGCAGAGGCTTTAACCCACTGAGCCACCCAGGCACCCGAGTAACCGCCTTCTAGTTCCTTCTCTTACCATGCCCACTCCCTGTGCCCGTGGCAAGCCTCACAGAGATCTTCCCCAGTGAGGCCACAGGAGACTTCTCTACATAATGTTCTTCATGGCCTCTGGTCATCCCGTAGAAGTTCAAGGGTACGTTGTATGTATTCCTAAACTAGAATGAACTTACTGAGAGTGCCTTCTGTATGCTGGTGAGAATCAGGTACATTAGGAATATGATGATGTATTATAGAATCTTTGTAGCTTTAAAAAATTCTATATTCTATTCCTCATTAGTCCTTGAATGTGAGGTTTAGTTTCTATGGTGCTTGATGCTGTGGTCTCCTGGATACTTATTTGTGTAGGCAGCTAAGACCTGCCTAGGGAGATGTTCTTTATCTGCACTGGGGTCTGAGGCAGACATCAGCAAGGGCCCTTCTGTGAGCTCTTTACTTCACTGAGTCTCAAATCTAATGTCTTGGCATAAAACTTATCTACAGTGCATCTACAACTATGACCTATTCAGTGAGGGTTGAATTGATCCATGGGTTTTGGAAATAGATGGTCTGAACATGTTCAGACCTGTCTCCTTAACCTACTAACAGTTGGGACCTTGGAAAAGTGATTTGTTTTCGCTTGTGCCTCTATTCTCTTACCTGTAAAATGAGAGTACTCCTAGATTTATCTCACCGTATTTGGGGAAGGTATTAAATAAGTTACTATATGTGATGGACTTAGATCAGTACCTGAAACATAGTAACCATCCATCTAATCTTATATTGCTTAGCTATGTAACATAGTTTATGCTAGTGGTAATAAGGCATTGACTCTTCAGTAAAAATGCCTGGAGTCATCCAAGTTTGGTTCCTGTTAGTGTTGTAAACTTGGACATGTTACTTAATTGCTCACAGCCTCAATTTGCTTAGTTGTTAAATGGAAACAATACTGCATACATTTAAGTTATTGCAGAGGATCTGATTACATATTTGATGTAAAATGACCACTGCAACTTCAGGCCCAAGATAATCCATTGATAAATTATCTTTTTGTTGATTGCTGTGGAGATAGGGTTTGTGATGATAATGTGATAATGATATAAAGACACTGAATAAATAGAATCTGAATTGGCTAAGAATTTGGGAAATAAGGAAACATGGCTCATATACTTTGAGAGAATCTTGGTTGGGTGTGGTATAAGATTGTCATTTTGTACTGCACACTTCGTGACTCCAAAAATCTGAGGTTCTTCTATATTTTTTAAAGTTACCTAAGAATGCTGAGAGAGCCACGGGGACCCAGTAAAGGAGAGTGGGTCACTCCTTGTTAAATCTGTATCCAGAATTGCAGGAAAATAGAAGACAGACCTCAGCTAACAAAGAATTTATAGCAAGGAAAGAAAGGAGCTATGCTTAATACCACAGATAATGCCTGAGATAGCCCTGAAGAGTTCTTGTGTTGCTTGACGAGTCTCTGACCTAAGAACTTTTCACTCTTTTCCTCAACTATTCTGAACTTAACCTTTCCAGATTTTAACAGCACTATTATATATTGAAAATTACATTTGGTAATGTGCTCTCCATCTTGCTGGACCTGCAGTCTTTTCAGATACTACATCTCTTATCTATAACCTCATTTGGAAATTATTTATTCCCTTATATGCTGTGAATGTAAAATTTTTTAAAAAGAACAACATTTTCAACCTTGAAAAAAGCTTATCCAACAGATAACTACTGCTGCTACAAATAGCCTAGTTCCCTTATCTTTTCAGATAAAGTATCTTGCTTGGTTAGTGTTCTTATTTTCTCATTATTGAAAGTGACTTATGAGACCCTCATGAAGATAGCACAGATGTGTAATAAAGAGATAATAATTTTCTGTTTTAATTTTATAACACAATTTTCTCCTTTTCACCACACACACACACACACACACGCACACACACAATCTGTGAAGTAATAGCCATACCATGATTGTTGGAATAATAAATATAAAATCACTCTACCAAAGAGTAGTCATCCTGGAAAAAACAAAAAAAAGAAATCCTGTTAAATTATAGTAATAGTATTGATGGTACCCTTTGCTGAAAGAGTCAACAGAGCTGAGATTTGTCCTATTACATGATCTTGGATGATGATTTGACTTCTCTGTGACTCTAGGTGTTGAAAGGTGATAGAAAACTTGGCTCCTTTATTTAAATGTATGTTACAGATTTAAGGAGTTAACTTAGTTAATATATTTGAACACCACATGAATAGAAAACTGTAATTAATATAATCTCATTATATCTACCTAATAATTTGCTGAGGAAAAACTTCATGATACTAGTTTAAAATGTTAGCAAGGGATATATAGGTTTATATGTAAATTAAAATGTCTGAAAGTTAATTGTATTTACTCCAATTAAAAGGTTGTTGAATTGCTTTGAGGAAAGACCTCACTTTGCCTGAAACAACAGATTGACAACATGTTGCACTCACGGCAAACCCCTTTAGATTCCACTCACCTTCTATGGCCCTGACCTTTCAGTTGAAGCCATGTTTCTCTTAACTATAAACCCAGCTGTGGCTGAGTTAGTCTCAGCTGGTTAGAGCACCATCTGTTCTGTGGATTCACTTTCATGTTTGGGTTAGATCAATCTCCATGAGGTATGCCACAGTCCTGCTTGTACTTCTAAATTATGCTTTTCTAAAACTTATGAAGAGTGCCCTAATTCAGATGATATGTTTCATTTGTCCTCATAACCTCCTTGGAAGTTCTCTTCTAGTGTCTTATTTGAACTTCATATTTTATTTAACATTATGTGACTCTGGAAAAATCACCTGAGAGTCTTCCTTTTTTTTTTTTTTTTTGAAGTTACCCCAGGATGCTGATAGGGCCAAGGTAGCTCAGAAAAAATGGTGAGTTCTTTAAGCTAAATGCTTTGTATCCATACCTCTGAGAAAATAAAAGAAAGGTGTTGGTTCCCAAAAAGTCCAAGAGCCCTGACTTGCTCTTCCTACCATGACACCAAGGCTGCAGTGATGTCCCTAAATCATAATTCTGTAGATGAGATCCTGGGGCACATTAGAACAAACCATCGCTATGTGCTTTCAAGTAACTCTTACACCAGATTAGTTAGTTCTGTTCTCGCCCCACTTTTTAAACCCATGTCCTCTCAGATTCCTTATTTTTGACTGTTATGTAAGTTAAGATTTCTATAATCTTTGGACACAATAATTTGCCAGTGAGCCCTCCTAGTCAGTGTCAGCATTTACAGAGTATTGCCAGTTCCTGACCTATCCTGGTGAGCAGCAAGCCAGGCCCCGTGCAATCTTGAATTAGGGCAAGGATGACATTTTTTTTTTTTTGAAAATGACAGGACTAATTTATTAAATTTAATTAATCTGCAACCAACTATAATCTGAGAATAAAGTAAAATGATTTTAGTTGTATGTCTATATATGTCAATATCCAATAGCAAATGTTTGATTTTATTTAAAAAGCATGTATGACTTATTTTGAGCAAACATTGAAATGTGAACTAATTAAGATGCAAAGCTAAGAGATGGTCTTCACTTTCCAGGTGCTTTCAATCAAGTGACTAGTTATAAGCAGGAGTCCTTCAAATGCAAGCTGTACAAAGGATATACGAACAGAGCATTTAGTGGGCATTTACTTTGTACCAAGCTGTATACTAACCATTTAAAGATATTCAATTTAAGTCATAGAGCAATCTTAAGATGTAGGTAAAATTATCTCACTTTCACAGATGGGAAAACTTAATGTTAAAAGTTCAGTTACTTGCCCAAGGCCACAAAGCTCTGGAAATTGAAGGAATACAGATGCAAATTCCTCTGGCTCTGAGACTCATTTCCTCAAGGGCCTTTCTGCTCTATCCAGTGAACTTCTTAGTGTCTGATTTTGTTTGTTCGATGCCCAATAGGATTTGAAGCATTCATTTATGAGGCCCTCATCTGCTGAGCTCTTCATAGCAAAGTAGGGGGCATCTGTTTCAGAGGATGGAGCAGTAATAGGTTGAGAGGGAAGGACCTCCCTGGAACCTCTCCATTACCCTGAACAGGAATACGGAGACTGAAGGTCACCTTTGAAATCATTAGCACTTTGATATTTTAAATTCCCATTCCTACACACTACATAAGCAAGTCCTAGGCTTTGAGATATCCCTGTCTTAAAATATTTCTCTCTGTGAAGTGGTTAAAAATGATATCTAGATGCTCATTAGCCTGGACCAAAGAGAGATATGTAAATGAAGTGCCAGGGTAGAACGTGGGGATGACTTTAGGTCAGCAGTTTTTGTTCTTCCTACCTACCATCACCTTTCCAAGTACTGCCTCATTAACCCCCCCAGCATATTTCTGCGGTCCTCTTCCAACAAGCCACTTCTTAGGCCAAGTATTACTCAACATGCTTTGCATATATTTTATCCTTGTAAAATCTGATTGAGGTAGATAATATGTCGTCCCCTTTTCCTCATAGGAAATTAAAGTGTATGTTTGTTAAGAAGCAATACTCAAAGTTTGAATCAGAATGTGGATATGGATCAAGCAACCTGATTCCAGAAAAAAAAAAAAAGACTACCAAATCTCAATGGAGAGGCAAGAATGGGCTCCACAGCAAATACAGTTATGCTCTGCTTGTCCTCATGGGGATGAGTCTCAGCATCTTCCATTTATGTAACTAAGACATCTCCCTTGGAAACAAAGAAACAGGCATCTTATTTTTTTAACTCATTTTTTTGGGGTATTTTTGGTTTGTTTATCTTATTTAAATTCAGTTATTAATTATCATTAGTTTCAGATGTAGAATTCAGTTATTCATTGGTTGCATATTATATCATGTGCCGTCCTTAATGCCATTTTGATCAAATTCACTCCTTTGTTTGACTTACTTAGAAAGGAGAATATTCAAACACAATGAGAATAAACTTGGCTGGATCTTGAGCTTGACCAGTATAGGATTTATATCACTGCCTCTGTCCTTTTATGATAATAGAACTATGAAGCTGACATTTACCCCTAAAATGCAATATTTTTTTTTATCATAATGACTATCTTCTGCACTATAATTAAGAAAAAGAAAAAGAAGAATCCTTATCTCAAGGTTTGAGGCTGCAGATATTCTTGCTTAGGATAGTTATAATCTATTTTGATTAGTAGGGTAGATAAGAGAAAGGCAAATAATGCACATGTCCCTCTTCTGGCATTTTTGATGTTTGGTTGTTGGACTGGGAGCATACACAGGAAGGCATAACCACTCTTGTGATTCTTATAGTTCTGAAATGTCTGAAATCACACAACTCCAGAAAGAAACAGATGCTCTGAGGGACAAATTTCAAAAGTCTTTCTACCTGCTCTGTACTGCAGGAAGTGGTTGGTTAATTTTCTGTTCTTTGATCTGCCATTTTTAACTTAGCTGTTCACCCCTTCCTTCCTGATGTAAGTTCTTCATTTGAATTCAAGGTAAAACAGCCCCTAATTATCCTCCTATAAAACTGGGAATCAGTCATTATTGTTCTTATTCTTCCTTATCCCTCTAATTATAAGACACTGAAAGACTTAGTGCTCAGACTTAGGACCTTTCTTGGTTTACAGTCATCTCCTTGGTGATCTCAATCAATGGCAAAACTGATGGTCTGCAGGTTCTAATCTCCAAGACAGGCTTGTCTGCTGAAGTCCAAATTCATAAATCCAGTTGCTAATTCAAAACCACCACTTTGCTATCTAATAGGCAAAACAGACTTAACAAGTTCAATTCAAACTCCAGCTCTTCCCTGTAAAACTTGCTCTTCCATCATCTCCCTTCCTGGGTGGAAATTCCATTTGTCTAATTGCTCATTGTCAAGGATCTTATAGTCATTTTTCTTTATTTTATATTTCATATCTGATATATGGCCAAGTCCTTTTGGTTCTGCCTACAGAATATATCTAAAACCTGACAGCTCTTGCTCCTTCATTGTTCCCATTCTGATTCAAGTAACCATTTTCTCTTACCTGGATTTTGTCAATCACTTTCTAACTATTTGTCCTTCTTCCATTCTTTGCTCATTTCCATCTCTCCTCTCTCTAGCAACCAGAGTAATTGGTGTTACAATATTGAATTCTGATCTTGACGTTACCTGTCTACTCACAAATCTCCCATATTTTTGCATATAGGTCATAATATTTAAAGCTCTGAGAATGGTCTCTAAGATCCTGCACAATCTGGCCCCCACCCCCGTTATCTTTATAACTTCATTTTATATATTCTGTGTCATTCACTCTGTCCCAGACGCACTGGCATTTTTGAAATTCCCATAACATCTTCCAAACCCAGAGCCTTTTCATACATTTAATTTCATACATTTAAATACACTCCCCCTCCCTGAGGGAGCCACCTCCAGGTCTTTGCTTCGATATCTCCTTTTCGGTGATGTTTTCTCTTATGAACTATTTCCTCTCTGGCATCCCTCTATGTTTTTTCAGAGCACTAATCTTAATCTGACAGATTTGTAATCTGAGATCTACCGTATTTGATTTATTTATTTTCTCCTTACTCTCATGAAGAGATAAACTACCTGAAGGAAAATTTTTTGTCTCTTATGTACTGATGAACTCTTATGACCTAGAATATTGTGGCTATAATAGATTCTCAATATATATTAGCTGAATAAATGAAGGAAAGAATAAATGAATGCTGTAATGACAGTGCAGCTTTTGGAAAAGATTGTGGCATTGGGATCTGCTCTGAAACAAACTTGAAGATATCCTGCCAGATATCAGGTTAATTAAAGAATTGGTGAACTCTAATGATCTTATTTTCTTTATACCGTCAGGGTCATAAGAAGCCCTGATGATGGGAGAAGAGTTTGACATGGGTAATGCCCTGCTCTAAATGTTATAGCCCTATCCCTTACTGGGTCAAATATAGGAATAGTTGGAGCTATCACCTTGAACAACAAAATCATACATGACAGTCGGTTCTTCCCAACAAAGCCATTTTATATGTCACAAAATATAAATCTGATTGTGTCCCCAGCAAGGTCTTTGGTGGTTTCTTGTTGCTTTTATGATAAAAGACTGGGTATGTAACAAGAGACACGAGGTGTTATACTCTGGCTTCCTCCAGACCCTTTCTTTTCACATGACTCTGACCTTTGCCTTGTTGCTCTAGTCATGATTTCCTGTTGCTGGGATACAAAATGTTCTCTCCTGTGTGTGCTTCTCTCAGATTGCAGTGCCTAAATTAGCACCTCCCTTCACCTGAACAATTTCTATTTATTCCCCAGAATTTGGTAGCTAGGTCATCACTTCTTCCTGTAAAACATTCTCTCACTTATTGTCCAAATCCCTCTACTCTTACAAACATACCTTCTCTTGGATCCAAGTGACAATTTGGGGGTAATGATTTGGCTATTAAATTTCTCCTTTGCTAGACTTTCAGCTTCATGGAAACCAAGACTCTGTTCTCACTATGTCCCCACCGCAAGCAGCACAGTGCCTCGTATGTAGTGGTCAGGGATGTGTTGACGGAGTGAAGGCAATAACATTCACATGTCTTCACATCCTGTGATTATACGCAGAACTCGGGTCCTCCAGAGACGAATATTGATTAGCCAAGCTGATTGTGCATTTTAATAATTGTTGGTGTTGGTGTGTTGTGTTCTTTCTAAACTCAACTTTTTCCTTATTACTTTTTCTATATTTTTTAAATGGGGGAAGCTGTACGTTCTTGAACAAGTAGCTTATCTTCTATGAGTCTAATTCTTAATATAGGCTAAAAATTCATCTTATGAGTTGGTAATGAATTTAATGAATGTCAACGAGATAATGAGTATGGCTTAAAATAATAACAATAATAAGCCAATAAGATTAGCTCCCATATTTGGGAGCTTTCTATGTACTCAATGCTGTACTAGGTAATTTATATAAATTATGTTATTTCAGCCTTCTAAGAAATCTATTAACTAATTTAATAATAGCTATAATTTATCGAGTAGTTCCTATGGGCCAAGGCTTGCCTAAATTATTTCCTCTGGCTTTTTCATCTTTGAGAAGTAGATATTAATATTCTGACTTTGCTAGTGAGGGACCTGAGGCTTGGATATGTTTGAAAAGTTTTTAAGGTCACCCTAGCTTATCAGTTTCATGATGTTGCTGAAAGTAACCTGTGCATTTCTAAGTTTCTTTGTAGACAAGAAAAGAAAGAAACCAAATGATAAGCAATGCTCAAGATTATGTAACTTGAATACTGGTAATATGAAATTCAAAGTGACCCTGGAGACCATTTAATATAATGTGAACCCTAATTTTACAAACCTTGGAAATGAGATTAATTGGTTCGACCCACTACAGCATAGGTACTTCAAAGGTAGAAGACATTTCCTTTTTATTCGTACTACCACACATATTGCCGTATGTGATAGGCGCTTAATAATATTTATGGCATTACATTTTTTGAGTCATCAATCAAGACAGAGCCAAAATTAAACCAAATCTCCTAACCTCTAATACAGGGCTCATTTTATTGAATATAATACTAAAAGTGATTAAGCTCTGTCAGTGCTTTTTCTTTCTTTCAGAGAGAGAGAGTGTGTGTGCACGTTGGGACAGAGGGAGTGAGGGAGAGAGAGAGAGAGAGAGAGAGAGAGAGAGAATCCTAAGCAGTCTCCATACCACTGTAAGCCCAACAGGGGGCTCGATCCCACAACACTGAGACCACGACCTGAGCCAAAATCAAGAGTGGGACGCTTAACCAACTGAGCCACTCAGGTAGCCCTCAGTGCTTTCTTTATTGAACAGCATCATTATTATTAATAACAGAGGGATTAGAACATTTCATGGGTGATGTTATCACTACTACCATATCTGAAAGAGAATCTGTGGATCCCCCTGTGGACGTTACTGCCAGTTGCCTTTCTGTATCATTGGCTTCCTGACAGATGCATCCTGGCACCAGGGGTCCAAGTTTCCTCTTTAGGTCTTAAAGGCAGCAAAGAGGAGAGACATAGTTATAAATCAGTTCAGGGGATGGTTCAGTTTTCTTGGCAGCAGCAGGTTGCTGGCATTCATGGAATCCCAGAGGAGAAAGGCTAGAGCAGTTAGCAAAATAAATGAATATGGGTAGGTGTGTGGTGATGGTGGTGGTAAATTCCTACCATGCAATTAGTTGCATGGAGATTGAAATGTTTGCACAGAGGGAAACATGCAGATAAGATGGCTGTGGAAACATTAAAGGGGTTGAGTTTGTTCAAACATGTAAAGCAAGCAGCCTAATTAACAATCTTCAAGAAATGACTTTGCTTTATGACCTCAGACAGCAATGTCCAATGCTTCTCAGTTCTTTCAATGAAGGAAGAGTATGAAATATAAAGTATAGCAGAAGAGACTAAGATATGACAGGTGGAATTCCTACTGTTGAAAAAGTTTCCTCCCTGAACTTGAACAAGAGCAGCTGTTAAGTAGCTTCCTCTGGACAACTTTAAAGAAAGATACCCTCACATGTCTGAGATGATGAAAGCACTACCCTGTTCAAAATAACGTCTCAACATACCCCACATCAATAACCTGATAGCATCCCTTTTAGATCTAAGATTATTTTATTTTTATAAATAAAAAAAATACCCTTTTTAAATTTACATCCTTGATGACATTTACAGTATATCAGTTCAATCAAAGCAATCACTTACCTATTGAAAGACCACTTTATTCAAGGTATTTGAGAAAGAGCATCAGAACTATTGAGTTTGGTTTCATATAAATCCAGACCTGGTTTTATTTTAAAAATTGGATGACTTCAATATCACATGACAGACAATGGCATTGGATATCTGGATTCGGGGCCTATTTTATACATTGATGACTTGGCAGTCCTTGTAATTCTCAGGTTACTAAGAAATTCCGACAGCCTAAGATATTTACCCACTACTATGTTATGGTCCCTGAAATTTCTATCAGTAGTCAACCATTCATTTCAACTAAGAAAATATTCTTCTTCTGCATGTGTTAAGACTATTAATGCTTCTGGGATAGTTAATCTATTAGACAATTTTCAAACATGGCTATCCGTCCATGCAGTGAAAGAGTGGATACTGTACAGTTCAATTTGACGGGAGACAAAGCAGGCAGACAGGTGAATAGTATGTAGTGCCGATAGGAGCAGGTGGGAAGAAGATGAGACCAGCGGAACCGAAAGTAGAATGAAAGCATCAGGATGGGGATGCTAGAGCTATCTCATGCCAACTCATAAGAGCAGACTTAAATTTTCAGGAGTTTTGAAAGTCAACTTTTAAAGCACAGCCATTATTAAAAATGAACAAATATATAAACTATAAATAAACCCACATTAAAAACAAAGTCCCTAAATACTCAGAATGTATCACCTCTTAATTATTTTGCTATTATCTATGCTCTTTTGATTATTTACAGGGAAATACTATGCAATGATGAGCTAAAGAGCATTTCTTCCCAACTCTATGTTTAGTGAGGTCATGTCAATAGCTTGAATTTAGCCGTGGCAGGAATACTTAGACCATGGAAATCAGTAAATGCTACAAATCAGGGGGCTCTTTTCTTGTTTTCCACAGAGTCCACTGTTAAGCACTTACCAGAACACCATGACTGTAGAGCTTCATGAAAGTTATTAGCTTCCCACAGGAGTAATAAAGTGTGGCTGGTAACCAAGTATAAAGACAAAGCTCCTGGGCCGAAGCAGTTAATTCCAAAACCTTCTAAATCCTCTAACACCTGTTATCGGTATATGATAAGTAACAAACTGTTCATGATTTCTGCTGTCCATCAAGTCCTTGCTACATTGTTAACAGCTTGTCATCCACAAAAGTATTGTCTTACCAGGTAAATGAAAACATCTGGAAACATCAAAGCATTTCTCGTTCTATGTTTTCCTCCTATTTTTAGTAATTCTTTCAAATGGGTTTGCTAGACTCTCGCAGATGTACGTATCTGAGAATAGGTTTTCCTTAGGTAGAATATTTCATCAAGTGTTCAGCACAAAAACATGGCGGAACCAGAACATTTCTTTGGTACTCACAGCTGGGTTTGAATTTTGGTTTGTTAACCAGATGTGTGACCTCAGATCAGTCACTCTAGTCCCTAATACTCAGCTTCCTCCATCTTAAACCAGAGCTGGTACATCTTATCTGACAGTGTGAGCATGAAGATTTCATAAAATGATGTATGTAAAAGTAAAAGCATGGAAGTGCCAGGCCTAGAAAGGTGTTTATGAAATGTCAATCCGTTTCACTATCCTTTTCTTATCTTTTCCACTGAGATATAGAAGCTTTTCAGGGCTAGGGCTATTCCAAGGGCAGGAAAACCATGAGCAGCCCCAAACCAACCTACTGGAAAGGAGTGTGTGGATTTCAAAGTCCTGTTTGCACACTCCCAAGCTGAAAGTTATCTTTGATTTCACAAAGCCCGAGAGACAGCCTGAAGACACATTTTGAGAAGAGCAGATTTCCAGGGGTACTCTTCTTACAGTTGAAAGAGACTTCTGAATGTGATCTGGTCTTTCTACAATAGCTTGGGACCTTGGACAGGGAGAAAGGTAGGAAAATTGAGTTCCAGTTTCAATGATCTATTCATCCAGAATTAGCAGCTTTTACATATTTTGATAAAAGGTGTTATCACGTGAGACAAGCACTGGGATTTTTTTTAAGTGCTATCATGATCTAACCAAAAGGTTTAAATTAGCAGAGTTGGGTCTATTCCGAGAGACACTGGTAAAATGGAAGACTCATTTTCATTAAGCCCGGAATCTGGATACATCTCTACTCTGAGCTATATGTTGCCTTCTTAACATGATAAAGGAGAGGAAAGGAGATCACACTGAAATATCTATTTCCCACAGTTTCCAATAAGCCTTTGGTGTTTTTTTTACAAACTCAAGTGTTCTCCTAAATTATTAAAATCAGCTTTTGTTTTGAACATTGGGTGACTTGAAATGCCCTGTAATTAATGGCATTTAGAGAAGGAAAATGATAAAAAGAAAGGAAGTGTGAGGTGGCAGGGTGGGGTGGGAGAGGGAAAAATTGAATAGTAAAAATCAAAAAGGAAAGAAAACATACAGGGAGGAAGGAAAGAGGAAGGTAAATAATCAGTCCTTTATACTTTTTTATTGATTAGCTGACTCTGCATTTCCTGAAGTGTCCTTACATTTGTATATAACTCCAAAGTTATAATCTCCTTTCCAAGAACTCAGAACATTACTGCTGTAACTCAAATTTATATACAGTTTTTACTACGAAAAAATGCTCCACGGTGGGCAGCCAGGCTGTACTAGTGACGACCAACCTTCATCTCCGTGTCTTTTTCGCTCCCTTGGCTCCAACCACTTATGTTCAAATACATTTGCTGAGTACCTCTCCCTGGATAGCCCAAAGTACCTTAAATTGGCACATCGAACAATGAGTTTACCATTTATTTTCAAACTTCTTGGCCTTTGCTCAAACCAGTTTATCATTCTAGACTGGGGTGTGTGTGTGTGTGTGTGTGTGACAGAGACAGAGGAAGGTCGGGGTGACCAGCAGACTGACAGAGGAAAAACAGAAAAAGAGATAGAAATGCCCCAACATTTCTTCAGCTGTCCAAGTCAGAGCTCTGTAAGTCACGACAGACTGTATCCTCTCTCTTTTCCCCTCCTAGTGGCAAGTCACTAAGATCTGTCCATCCTCCTCCCTAAACTTATTCAGTCCACCCTCTAGGTCACATGCAACTGCGGGCTCCCCATTGTCCTAATCTTGGCAGTGGTCATGCTTGCCTGTTGTACTGGAATCATCAGATTTCCTGAAACAAGCCTCTTCTCCTCCTTAAAGGCTTTCCCATTCTGTCCCCAAGAGATTCTGTTAGAATGCAAATCTGATTATGCATCTCTTCTGCTTAAAATCTGCCCTGTCAGAACAGATTTCAAACTTCTTATCATTTACACAAAACCCCTTCTGACCTGGCCTTCTGCTTCCACTCTGGACTTCTTCACTCTGTCCCAAGATACATTGTTGAATAAATAAAGCAGTGAATGTTCTAGCTTGGATATATCACATGTTTTTTAGTTTCCAAATTCTTCTGCATTCTCTTACACCTCTAAGAGTTTGAAAGTGCTATTTTCTCTGCTTGAAAGCACTTTCATTTCCCTTCTTTACCTGCTTTACTCTCTTCTATAGGCAGCTGAAGGAGTGTTTTTTTTTAAAGATTTTATTTATTTGTTTGACAGAAAGGGAGAGAGAGATTACAAGTAGGCAGAGATGCAGGCAGAGAGAGAGGAGGAAGCAGGCTCCCAGCCAAGCAGAGAGCCTGATGTGGGGCTCCATCCCAGGACCCGAAGGCCATGACCTGAGCCGAAGGTAGAGGCTTTAACCCACTGAGGCGCCCAGGAGTGGGTTTTTTTTCCCCCCATGTTTCCCATGATTTTCCCATTTCTAAACTGTTATTGGAATTTTCTTGACCAGGAGTATTTTTGATATTGATACAGCCACTAGGAATCTCCATTTCTTGGGTAGAGACACAGAGCAAAATGCAACAAGAGACAGGGAGGAAAAAGAAACAGACGGGGCATGGACATTAATGTTTCTTAAACAAGTAACAAGCTGAAGTTTTCAGACGCAACCATCATTCTCTAGAAAGACTCAACAGAAGGCAGAACGGCAGGTTTAATAAAGACCTGAAATGGGAAAGAGCAAGGAACCAAACAAAACTGGAAGGCTAGTTTCACAAGGAACTAAAAGGCTTAGTTTGGCTGAAATCTGCTGATTTTCTCACTAACGTTTAGGTACACTTATCAGATGACAGAACGTAGGAAAAATCATATCCTTATGCTGAAATACTTGTTAAAAAATCAGCTTTCAGCTTCTCCCCAAATGTCTTTTCCACCCTCTTACAATATAAAGTATTTCAAAACATTCTCAATTTAAATACACAAGATTTCACTAATTCTAATTCCAGTTTTCACAGTCTGCTATACACAGGTAAGGGCACAAGCATGCAGGCTGGTAATCTTCCATGCCAAGTGATACCCAGTTTTGGATTCTGGCTCTTGTGAACCCTGCTGGAAGGGCTGGGGTAGGATGTAGTTGGTGATTTAAAACTGATCTTTTCATGACAGGAACATCACTTGTAAGAGCCAAAAATTCATTCCAACTGGCTTAAGCAAAAAAGGAAATTTATTGGATACAGGGACATTTCATGGAATGCAATAGAAGTAGACAGTCTGGATTCAGAATGAAGTGAATCAAGGAAATAGTAGGTTAAATCTGGAGTGACTCTCCATCTCTGGCCATGTGGTCTCTCATTTCTGCACTTCTTCTTCTTCTTTTTTTTTTTTTTAAAGATTTTATTTATTTATTTGACAGAGAGAGAGAGAGATTACAAGTAGGCAGAGAGGCAGGCAGGCAGAGAGAGAGAGAGAGAGAGAGGAGGAAGCAGGCTCCCTGCTGAGCAGGCAGCCCAATGTGGGGCTTGATCCCAGGACCCTGAGATCATGGCCTGAGCCAAAGGCAGAGAGGCTTTAACCCACTGAGCCACCCAGGTGCCCCTCATCTCTGCACTTCTGAAGGCTCTATCATTCCTCCTTTTGTCTCTGTACAGCAGGTTGCTTTACTTTTCATTGTCTAAAGGCTGATCTATGTGATCTACCAGTCCCAACGCATATTGCAGACTAACTAAACTTCTATATTCCAATTCTAAATCCCAAGGGGAAATTTGGTCCTTTGTGTGTCAGATTAAACTTGCCAGATTTAGCCAATAAATTTGTGCCATGCAACATTCGGGACATGTTTATACTAGAAAATTTTATGTTACTTGAAATTCAAATGTAGCTGAGTATCTTGTGCTTTACCTGGCAATCCCATGTATGGTATTCTCATTGGTTCAATTGGCTATTGCTGGCATGGGGACAAAGCAAATGGAGCAAAGGATGAGCTTGTACTTCTGGTAGTTAATCAAGTGATAGAAAATTCTTAGGAATGGAGATGTAGACAACATGTATGTGAAATAATCCATTGCATCGAGGATAGAGTAAATGAGAGAACTTTGGTTTTATGGAGGGGAAAGGATTCAGATAATAGACAAAATATTTGCCTGTTGACAGAGAACAAAATAGTTTCCACTAGGCAAATTTTTTAGATGATATATATTTTTAATAATTTATGAGACATACTGAAATGAAATTTCATCAGTGTGCTTGACTTAGATTTCATTCCATAAACATTATCTGAGTGCCTTTGTACTAGAGTCTTAAATTTATTTTTTCTTTTAAATTTAGATACACAGGGGTGCCTGGGTGGCTCAGTGAGTTAAAGCCTCTGCCTTTGGCTCAGGTCATGATCTCAGGGTCCTGAGATGGAGCCCCACATTGGCTGAGCAGGGAGCCTGCTTCCTCCTCTCTCTGCCGCCTCTCTGCCGACTTGTGATCTCTCCCTCTCTCTCTCTGTCAAATAAATAATAAATAAATCTTTAAAAAAATAATTTAATAAATTTGGATACACATCCTGAGAGCTGACGTCATCATTATAATTCTGCAATTGGGGACATCAAAGCTGAGAGAGGCTAATTACCTATCTAAGATAACCCAACTACAAAGCAACAGAAGCAGAATTTGAAGCCAGGACTGCTGGAAGCCAGAGCTTCCCACTGTACTATGTTGCTTCTGATTATTGTAGCTTTATACCACAACATTAGCATTATTCCAGGCTGCCACTAAAGATTGCTATAACTCCTTTGTTGGGATCTTAAATCAGCAGCTGCATTTTATAGGATGAAAGTCCTAGGGACCACTTCCATATGCAGCACAAGTAAGAGTGCTTGGCTTCTGCCCAATAGTTTCCCTAGAACTGCTTTCCAATATCCCCGTCTGTTTTCTAATCCTAAACGAGTGTAGCACTGGTTGAGGTACCTTCTATACTGTTAAGAACAACAACTGATGCATAAACCATGCATATTCATGAGTGGAATTATAGCAATGCATAAATGCCCTACATTAGTGTCTCATAATCAACATCTACTTTCTCTCTTTTTGTTGTTGTCATATCAAATAAAGGAACGGGGGCTGGTAGGCTTAGTCACTAATCAAAGATAATTATACCATTGCCATCCAAACATTTTTCTGGGCCTCTGTGAGGCAAGCAGGATTGAACATTTAATGTACTGTTTTAAGCCAGGCCCTATGTAAAGGGTAACAAGAGTGATGGTAGAATCTTCTTGTGAAAACAAAGAATCAGAGAGACTTTTTCTAGAAAAAAGAGGCAAATTTAATTCAGTGGTTGGCAAAATGTTTTTTCCGTTATTAAGTACTAAATAATAATATTAAAGTGAATGAACAGATTGTTCTGAATAAAAGCAAGATTGCGATAAAATTGAAATATTTGAATGGAATGAGGGCAAGATTGTGATCCTTCCTAGGAAGGTTTCCCTTGACACCTATCTTTTATACCTAGACCCCACATGTTTTCAGTACATACTGGATACTCAAACAGCATTGTCAATAGACAAAGGATAAACTAAATCATAGCTCTTAATTGCAGCATGAAATGAAGTTTGTGTTGATTCCAAAACTAGTCATAATTTTTCAAGAACAATTTTAATTTCTTCTTATACGTTAGGCACTGTTCTAGGTATTGATGGGACAATGGCAAGCAAAGACTACAATTCTTTTTTTTTTTTCCNAGGCACTGTTCTAGGTATTGATGGGACAATGGCAAGCAAAGACTACAATTCTTTTTTTTTTTTCCCTAAAGATTTTATTTATTTATTTGACACAGAGAGAGAGAGAGATCACAAGTAGGCAGAGAGGCAGAGAGAGAGGAGAGAGGAGGAAGCAGGCTCCCCGCTGAGCAGGGAGCCGTTTGCGGGCCTCGATCCCAGGACCCTGAGATCATGACCTGAGCCGAAGGCAGAGGCTTTAACCCACTGAGCCACCCAGGTGCCCAAGACTACAATTCTTATCCATAGAAACCTTAGGTTTAGCGTGGGAAGACAGTCCTTAACAGAAAAAAATCAAATGAATACATGCATAATATGAAACTGGGACATGAACAATAAATGAAAGTTACACGGTGCAATGAGAGCACAAATTAGGCCTGATGAATTGCACCTCATCAGGAATTTGGGGGACAGCCTCCCTGGGAATTGATAGTTGAAGCAGATTCCATTTTAAGTGCATTGAGATATATGATGTTGCTGAAAATATTAGAGATACAAAGCACAGATATTTTTCAAACATTTAACTCTTAAAAGGAACAGAGAGATAAAGTGGAAGAAAAAGGAAATGGGGTTAAGTTTTACTTTGTTTAATTTTGATAGATTGATGTGATTGGTTTTAAAATACCAATAAGAACACATTAAAAGGGATAAACTAAAATGAGAGAAAGTGGATACTGCAAATATCTAGAAAATATGGAAGAAGACAGCCTCCCAAGAAAGGTGGGGAGGGGGAGGAAGTAGATAGATTTATTTTAATAGGAAAAGCTAGGAAAGTAATAGGTTTAGAAGTAGTTAAATTTAAGGTAGTGATAGCAAGAAATTGAGGGAACTCTTATCTGATGACTTTGATTTTCCCCATAGCGTCAGTAAAGACATCCACTGAGAATGAGTGACAAGTTGGGAAGAGTAGAGGTTTGAGAAGAGAGAATTTAGAAAGGTCATTGCAATAAGAAAAAACTAGATCGACCAGCAAAATACAGTGGTATTGCAACAGAGGGTTTAGGTTGTATTTGCTGATTGTAATTAAGAGAATGTAGCAGTTCCTTATATCATACACAAAAATAAACTGAAAATGGATGAAAGACCTAAGTGTGAGACAGGAATCCATCAAAATCCTAGAGAAAAAACACAGGTGGCAACCTCTTTGGCCTTGGCCACAGCAACTTCTTGCTAGACCTGTCTCCAAAGACAAGGGAAACAAAAGAAGAAATGAACTATTGGGATTTCATCAGGATAAAGAGGATTTTGCACAGCAAAAGAAATAGTCAACAATACTAAAAGGCAACCTGTGGAATGGGGGAAGATATTTATTTGCAAATGACTTATCAGATAAAGAGCTGGTATCCAAAATCTACAAAGAACTTATTAAACTCATCACCCCGAAAAAAATTAATCCAGGCAAGAAATGGGCAGAAGACATGAACAGACATTTCTCCAAAGAAGACATACAAATGGCCAACAGACACATGAAAAAATGGTCAACATCACTCAGCGTCAGAGAAACACAAATCAAAACCACAATGAAATACAAATCAAAACCACAATGAGGTGATACCACCTCACACCTGTCAGAATGGCTAAAATTAACAAGTTGGAAAAGAAAATGTTGGCAAGGATGCGGAGAAGGAGGAACACTCTTACACCGTTGGTGGGAATGCAAACTGGTGCAGCCACTCTGGAAAACAATATGGAGGTTTTGCAAAAAGTTAAAAATAGAATCACCCTACAACCCAACAATTGCACTACTAAGTATTTATCCAAAGAATAAAAACAGTGCTTCAAAGGGACACATGTGCCCCAATGTTTATAGGAGCAGTGTCCACAATAGCCAAACTATGGAAAGAACCCAGATGTCCATCAACAGATGAATGGAAAAAACAGATGTGGCATATATATATATATATATATATATATATATATATATATATCACATGCATACAATGGAATATTACTCAGCCATCAAAAAGAATGAAATCTTGCCGTTTGCAATGATGTGGATGGAACTAGAAGGTATTATGCTAAGTGAAATAAGTCAGAGAAAGACAAATACCGTATGATTTCACTCATATGTGGGATTTAAAAAACAAAACAGGTGAACATAGCAGAAGGGAAGGAAAAATAAGATGAAAACAGAGAGGGAGACAAACCATAAGAGACTCTTAATCATAGGAAACAAACTGAGGGTTGCTGAAGGGGAGGTGGGCTGGGGGGATGGGTTCACTGAATGACGGGCATTAAGAAGGACACTTGATGTAATGAGCACCAGGTGTTATATGCAACTGATGGATCACTGAGTTCTACACCTGAAACTAAAAATACAGTATATGTCCCCTAAATTGGATTCAATTTTATAAATGTAGCAGTAATAAAGAACAATATTAAGTGAGGTTTTCCAGTATCACTTAAATACTTCAGACACAGAAAAAGTGGATAGTTGGGTTCATGAGGGGGTGGGGTGGTGGAAAATTGCAGAGATATGAGAGGTTTTAAGTAACTGGCAAGGATCTTACTAGAAAGCTAAGCTATGGACAATATGCTAGTTTAATCAGCTACTATTTTCTCTTGGTGTAAAATTACAAGATTAATAACAAATTCCTTAGGCTGCCTAAAGTTTTGATGGAAAATCTTCATGTTGCTTTTGTTAGGCATGTTTGATTGATCAATTGACAGTTCAAAGACAAAATTTCTACTTCGTCCTTTTACAAGGATATTTCCATGATCTTATAGTCCAGCTATTTTAGTTTAAACTGTGGCTATGAGTCCCCAGGGTCTATGTCATCCTGTCCTCTGACTCCTGCTTCCATGTGAATAGTCTCTGATTTTACTTTGTGCCAGTCTGGAACATAGCTTACCACTTCCTTGGTTTTTTGCAGAAGAATCCTATGTTCTCCAATACTTTAATGCCAGTGTAGACTTTGCTGAGATTCCTTTCAGGAGATGAGGTAGGACAACCTCACAACATACACCACAGTTAGGAACTTTAGAATCTCCTCGGTCATTTCTTCCTCAGGGTCTCTTTATAGTGCTTCACTCCATCACCATTGCCATGACACCTTGTCTACTCTCATTGCTTCATGCAGATCTAAGCTTTTCCTTCTCACTTGTTCTTCCTCTTAAATGCAAAAGACATCTCTCTGCAGTCTCAAACAGAGAGCCTCCAACTTCTTTAGAGTCTAGACACCAATAGGTTCATATTCAGACCCTGAAGTTTCAGGTTCTACACAGAAGCATGTATATCAAAACATCTCCAAAAAAGATGGGCCTCTCTAAGCAAGGTGTTCTCATAACCTGTTCACCAAGGGAGAGGGATTTTCTCCCAATGGAGCCTTTTTCCTTCAGAGGGAGTGCAGCCCCAACTGATAACGGGATTCTAGACTTCTGGCCTCCAGAACTATAAAAGATTAAATTTCTGGTGTTTTAAGCCACACAGTTTGTGATCATTTCTTGCAGCAGCTCTAGGAAACTAAACCATATATGGAAGGACAATATTTAAGTAACACTTGGACTTTTCTCTACCTCGTTTATTCATATCTTGAGGAAGAGAGTGAATTCTGGATATAGTATCTGGGTATGCACGGCATTGTTTTTTCTTCCCCTTTTCTTTGGGAGCTAGTTTCCATCAGACACCCTGTCTTTTGGTCTGCTGCCCCATGTTCTGAGTTACAGGAGAATTATTTTTCCAGCACGGCTCTGAAAGGGCACGTAACTATGTTTACTCACTAGGTCTAGTATTAGGTGATGTGAGCCATCTGCATGGCACAAGAAGGTGAACCCCCACTGCAAGGCATGGGGCGCCGCCCTCCTGCAAGGCGAGGAGAATCATAATGGGTAAAGTATTAATCAACCCCTTCCAATTAAAAGTGGCTTGCAGCTCAAATAACGCATATTAATATGAATGGTAAGAATAGACTAGATTTGTTAAGCATAGGTTGGATTTGCTATTTGTAGATCCCGTATTATTAATCAACATAAATATATATAATACAAACCTAGTTACTAGTAAAAACATAATCTAACTATAAACAATTCACTTTTCCCAGGTATAGTTAATTTACTCTTTCAACAGGCCCAAGTAGAGTCCGGGATGACTGCCAGAAATAGTCTGGCGCTATGCTGTGCCTTCCCCAGGACAAGCGGCGTTTAGCCTTAGGGCTGAATGACCTTGCGCAGGGCCCATAATTTTGTACAGGACTAGGAGTGACCATAGAAAAGAGCACAATACAGATAAGCAGAACAGGCTTCGTCTATCAAGCCTCTGGGGGAAAAAACACCAGGTGCATCTACAAAGGTTCCTTTGACCAGTAAATAATCATCTTGGTTATGTCTTTGGTCATCCTTTGTTACAATGTTATAAATAAAACACCCTGAGCCCTGAGTTTTCTTTTGCGAGATGCCTGAAACATCATCCAAGTCCATCTCCTCATTTCGTATCGCCAACGCCGTCCTTTCCTTCGGGGACCCTGACTGTTGCTGGAGCTGGCTTCCGGCAATTAGGAAACCAGTTGTTGCCACACATATACCTAAACCACAATCCCCTATTTCAGTGTTACTGGTAATAAAGGTAATGGTATTTTTCTACATCTGATGTTCACCTCCGTCTTTATTTCCATTTTAGTCAATTCTAAAATCTTTTGAAATTTACTCTTTACTCGACTAACCCAAAGTTTTCTACAGCCCTTTCCTCAGCTCCACCCCACTTGAGATGACTGAGGAAAAAAGAGATTTGTGCTACCAGATGAGTGTTTTGTAGACTCACGGGACCCCAAAGGAATAAGAACAGTTTCTGACTTCTTAAAGTCAGGAACCCAAAGACAATAAAGAACATATTAAAAATTTGGACAGAAAATTGTTGTTCAACCTAGAATCTGAAAGCCAGCCAAAATATCCATCAAGTGTCAGGGTAGAAAAAGTCATTTTTTTTAAAGTCATCTTTGTAGCAAGAGAATAGAGGAGTTAAGGAGTTTATTTCTGAGTGACTATCTTATCTGACAGATTTGACTCTTGAAATATTACATTGAAAGGTTTTTTACAGAGTTATTGGAAGGAGTGAATGTATTTGGCAAGAAGTATAAGAAAATTAAAAATCAGGGCGCCTGGGTGGCTCAGTGGGTTAAAGCCTCTGCCTTCGGCTCAGGTCATGATCTCAGGGTCCTGGGATCGAGGCCCACATCGNTCTCTCTGCCTGCCTCTCTGCCTCCTTGTGATCTCTCTCCCGCTGTGAAATAAATAAATAAAATCTTTAAAAAAAAAAAAAAAAAAAAAGAAAAGAAAATTAAAAATCACCAACTCAGGGAAATAATCAAAAGATGTTCAGGAAAGGAAAATTGGTTCATCAGTAAAAAGATAGTTACAGTTACAATAAAACACTGAGTATTGACTTAAATAACAGTTACAATTATATTGAATGGATGAGGGAGGGAGGGAATGAAAAATATAAGAAAGGTAAAATATTTTTATCTTATATCATACTGCTGTGCCATTCAGTATATTAGATAATCCAAGAGATGAGGGTGTGTGTGTCTGTGTCTGAGTGTGTATCCACCTGTTAACAATTTAAAAAGTAAATAAGAGAAGAGGCAATTCAAAGAAATAATTAGAAGGAGCATTTCCAAAGGCAGGAATAGGAGACTGATGGAAACAGCTATATTTGTTATAAGCTTTTGTGTATTATTTAAGTTCTTAAACCATCTGCATGTATTACTTTAAGAATAAAAAAAGTTGATTTAAAATATATAAAAATAAGTCTATAAAATTCATCTTATAAACTTGATTTATTAATATATATTCATGAAATAAATCTACTAACTATATAATGAAAACAAAATAAATCTTACCCTGCAGTTACATATTGGTATGCATTTGTGTACAATTTGGCGATGAGAAGCAAATAGGCATAAAATAAAAATTGGAGCCTTGGGCTTCAATCTATGAGTGAAAATTAAATATACATATAAATAAAAATATAGGGAAAACCAAAATTGAACTAAAATACTAGGCAACCATAAAATGAAAGATGGGAGATTGGAAGTAAAGCCTTGGGTGCTTATATCTTCTAGGCAGGAGGAAAAAGAATTGATGAACTTCACATTCTTTAGATAGAACATGTTGAAAAAAATATATATATACACATACATATTTATATATATATACATATATATATATCTCAAGTGGCAAATTATTAGACTTAAGTATATTTTAAGGGTCATCCATATGTGAGACACTGTTATTTTTGCTGAAAACAAAATGAACAAAAACCCCTGCCCTCGTGGACATTATCATCTATACAACTAATTTCAAGAACACATAAAGAATCTGCAAAATTTACCACACATTAGAGCCTAATGGTTAGCTTAGAAAGAAGTCTCAAGAAATACCAAAAAATCAACATCATATTAAGCAGGTGTTGTGACAAAAATGCTGTTTAAGTAAAATTAATTTGAAAAGACAGAAACCGATCATCAGGTTTGAAAATGAAAAAAAAATAAAGAAGTTAACCTTCAGAATTGTTCATAATCTGTAAAACACAATGGAAATTATTAAAAATTTAGATAAAAACAATAAATCCATCGTGTACAAAAACTTTGGGATGTAACAAAAGCAATATTTATAAACTTATACACTAGAAAACAAGAAAATTGCTAAGCTTTAAAGTTAAAAAAAAACACATTAAATTCCAAGACGTAAAAGAAAGGAAATAATAAATGCAAAAATGTAAAAGAAAGGAAATAATAAATGCAAAAGTAGAATTCATCAAAACAGAGAACAAAGAAATTTTGTAGAAGATGATACAATCAAATATTAGATTCTTTCTTTGGAAGAATAGCTGTGGAATTACAAAAATTGACCAAAATATAATTAGTGAAGGTATAAATCAATAATATTAGGAATGAAAAGAAGGCTATACTTTCATACGCATTTAAGGTTTTTTTAATCTTTCAAAATATGTTGTGTAAAACTTAATGCAAAAATTAACATTGTGACACTGTGGTTATCACTTAAAAAATAGAAATTACTGAAACTTAAGATGAATGAAAACAGGTAAGCAGTTCAAGCTGGCAGTGTAGGAAAATCCTAAATTTACCTCTTCCCATGGAAACAACAAATTTGGGCACCTGGGTGGCTCAGTGGGTTAAAGCCTCTGCTTTCGGCTCAGGTCATGATCTCAGGGTCTTGGGATCGAGGCCTGCATCGGGCTTTCTGCTTGGCGGGGAGCCTGCTTCCTCCTCTCTCTCTGTCTGCTTCTCTGCCTACTTGTGATCTCTCTCTCTCTGTGTCAAATAAATATATAAAATCTTAAAAAAAAAAAAAAAAGGAAGCAACAAATTTACAGATCAACATGAGATAATTTCCTCTGAAAATACCCAGAATACTATATGAGCAGAACTTCCACAATAAAGGATAAAAGGGCCACATCAAGAGGGGTAGGAGAGGCAGAAACAGGCTCTCACCAAAAACATCATTCTAAGTGTGGCAACATACAATCAGGAGGGATTTCAAAAATATGGAACTTTTCCAAAGAGCAAAGGACTAGTTCTTACCATCAGGGACCCCAGAGAGATGAGCCCCCAAAATCTTTGGCTTTGAAAACCAATGTCCAGGAAAGCCAGAGAGCTGTAGGGAACAGAGAACCCTCTTTTAAAAGGCTTGTGTAAAGACACTCCAGGACCCACAGCAAAAGCAGCAGCTTGAAAAGCTCCTAGACCACATGTGAAGGAGACCCATTTACTAATCTTAAAGCAACTGCTGGGGAGGCAAGATTTTTTTGAGATTCTCTCAGGGAAAGAAAGTGCTAGTGGATGTAATTTTGCTCTCTCATTCTACCTTGCTGTAGCTGGTGCTGGTGGGCACTATTTTGGCCATCTCCCTCTAACCCACTAGCACTGTGGGGCACACCCAGCTCCCCTGCGGCCACAGCTCTGCCACAGTGGGTGGTTATACAGAGCTCACACGGGATGCCCCTTGAGCCTCTGGCTCTGGTGGCCAGGGGGTTATTGCACTTCCAGTTCTCCTCCTACACAAAGTCACTCCTTCAAGACCAGAAGAGGAAGCTCTGTTGCCTAATGCATAGAAACTAACATAGATAATCAAAATGAGACATGGATGTTCTAAATGAGAGAATAAGGTAAAACCTCATAGAAAGACCTTAATAAAATAGAGATAGGTAATATACCTGGTAAAGAGTTCAGAGTAATGGTCATAAAGATGCTCACTGAAGTTGGAAAAAAAAAAATGGGTGAATGCACTGAGAATTTCAACAGAGAGACAGAAATGTGTAAAAGTATGATACAGAAGTTAAAGAGATTAAAAGTACAATAACTGAACTGAAAAATACACTGGAGGAGTTCAACAGCAGACTGCAATGGAACTCACTCACCCACATAGAACATCAAAAAGAAAAAAAGAATTTTAAAAGGAGAAGATACCTTCAGGTACTCATGGAACAACATCAAGTGGAATAACATTTGCAGAGAGAATGGGGCATAGAATTTATATGAAGAAACGGTGGCTGAAAACTTTCCCAATCAGGGGAAGAGAACAGACATACAGACCCAGGAAGTTCAGAGAGAATACCAAATAAGATGAACCCAAGGAGTGCCACATCAAGACAATGTAATTAAAATGTCAAAAGTTAAAGAAAAGGAGGTAAGTTTAAAGGAGGAAAGAGAAAAACAGACTGTTAAGTACAAGAGAAATGCCATGAGCAGATTTTTTTAGCAACAACTTTGCAGGCCAGAAGGGAGTGGCATAACATATTCAAAGTGCTGAAAGGAAAAAACTTAGCCAGGTAGAGTATCCTTGGTTGGACGTTTTTTTGTTGCTGTGTTTTTGTTTTTTTAACATCCAGCTAGTGTGATGGTCAAAAGATAAAAGTAGTAAATTTAATAAAACTTTAATAATTAGCTAAGGGATACATAAAATAAGCTAAGGGATACATTTAAAAAAATGTGAAATATGCATCAAAAACTTTAAATAAGAGGGGGAGTAAAAATGTAGTTTTGAAATGTGTTTAAATTTATGTTACTATCGACCTAAAATAGACTGTTATATACATATGACAATATATGTGAACCTCACAGTAATCACAAAGAAAAAGTTATAGCAAATACATAAAGCAAATGAGAAAGTAATCTAAACATAACACCAAAGAATGGTATCAAAACTGAAGGAAAGAAAGGGAAGAAAAATGAAACAGAGAAGACTTATAAAAATGGCCAGGAAACAAATAACAAAATGGCAATAGTACATACCTATCCATGGTTGCTTTCAATGTAAATGCACTAAATTCTCTAAACAAAAAGACCTGCAATGGCTGAATGGAAAAACAACTCCTGGGGCACTTAGATGGCTCATCTGTTAAGCAGCTGACTCTTGATCTCAGCTCAGGTCTTGATCTCAGGGTTGTGAATTCAAGCCCCACACTAGGCTCTGTGCTAGGCATGAAGCCTACTTAAACACAAACAAAAAAACATGACTCCTTTGTATCCTGCCTAAAAGAAGCTCACTTCAGAAGTAGGAACACACAGAGTGAAACCAAAGAACTTCTAGAAGAAAACATAGGCTGTAAGCTCCTTGACATCAGTCTTAGCAATGTTTTTGTATGTTTGTTTTTGGATCAGACTCCAAAGTCAAGGGCAACAAAAGTAAAAACAGATTAAGGATCTGAATAGACATTTTCCCAAAGACAGCATACAGATGGCCAACTGGCACATGAGGAGGAAATGCTCAACATCGCTAATCATCAGAAAAATGCATATCAAATCACAATGAGATATCACCTCACATTTATCAGAATGGGCTATTATCAAAAAGACAAGAAATAACAAGTGTTAGGATATGAAGAAAAGGAACCCCTTGTACACTGTTGGGGATGTAATTTGGTGCAGCCTCTACAGAAAACACTATGGAGTTTTCTCAAAAAATTAAAAATAGAAATAAGGTCTATTCCACTTCTGGTACCTATCCAACTTAAATGAAAGCCATAATTCAAACACACACACACACACACACACACACACACACACACACACACTTTTAAAAAGATTCATTTATTGTAGAGCAGGGCTGGGTAGGGAGGGGCAGAGGGAGAGAAAGAATCTCAAGCAAGAATCAAACTCAGTGCAGAGTCTGACTTGGGGCTCAATCTCATAACCCTGAGATCATGACCTGAGCCGAAACCAAGAGGTGGACGTTTAACCGACTGAGCCATCCAGGTACCCCCAAAACATATATATACTTTAATATTCATTGCAGCATTACTTATGATAGCCAGGATATGGAAACAACTTAAGTGTCCATCAATAGATGATTGGATAAAGAAAATGTGATATATATAAAATGGAATGGGGAGTACAATCAAAAATATTGTGTTAACATTTTATGATAAGAGATGGTAACTAGACTTATTTTTGTGATCAGTTTGCAATGAATACAAATGTCAAATCACTATGTTGTATAAATGAAACTAATAGAATGTCAATTATACTTAAAAAAAAAGAAAAGATCAATGGAAAGCAAGATATATCAATATTTNTAACTAGACTTATTTTTGTGATCAGTTTGCAATGAATACAAATGTCAAATCACTATGTTGTAAAAATGAAACTAATAGAATGTCAATTATACTTAAAAAAAAAAGAAAAGATCAATGGAAAGCAAGATATATCAATATTTACACCAGACTGGTTAAGCTTTACCTGGCTCTTTGTTAAATGTTCACAAGATATTTTTATCCAGTCTTCATTTGAATCCAATTTCATATTTAGGAAAGTTGTGATTTATATCTAAAAAACCTTAATCAAATATTTGCTCACTAGGGACACTTCCATAATTGTAGGAGACAGTGTTATTTTTCCAACAAATACAGGCATTTTGACTTTAAGCAAATCACTTAACCTTGCTAAATTTACTCACTTTCAGTAGCTAATTCCATAAGATTGTTGTACAGATTATCTGAGATTAACACAAGTAAAGCATTTAGCCCTGATTTATACTAAAAGTAGATCAATTCATAAATATTATTATGGCATCTGAAGGGGGATTAATTGGTAACTACTAATATTCTCTCCTCTGTGGTCCCATTGCACAGTCTCTTTTGCATTAACACAAATAATAATACTTGATCACTTTCTATATATACTTTTCCCAGTATATTGAACTCCTCAAAGGCAAGGCAGAGACTCATTTTTAATGTCTCTGAGTGTAGCAATGGACAGTCAGTATCTCTTAATTACTAAAGGAATAAAACAAGTAATAAATCAATTATTCCATGTACCCATCAGTTTGTCTAGATACTGGGTAGAAAATCCTACCTTATTTGGCTTTACTTTGCAGTTTAATAAAAACATGGGTATATTAATATTTTTAAGCTATTAAGTTAAAACTGATTTGATGAAAACATAATTCTTACAAAAACAGTCCTGGGATGAGACTGTAAACACTCTTTTACATTGAAGTTAAATTTTATTAATCTGATTCATATTAGAGTATGTGTATATATATTATTTATATATTTGTATAGTTTTAAATTAACATATAAGTATATATAACTATATATACATGCAAATGTATATTTATTTTGTAGAAACAACTCTAAATATAAAATATATAAATATAAAAATAAAGATTTATATATAAATATATAAAAAGTATATTTATATAATATATAAAACTATGTAACATATATAAATATATATGTATTTAGGAAAAATATATATATACAAATTTTTTAGTATTTATATCCTGATTCCATGAGAAGACTTGAAGAGTTTAACAATAAAATATAGACTGGTGCTATTAAAAAGAATTATGTAGTGATGAGTTCAGAATTCTAGTTGTATCAAAAAAATAGACTAAATTGAGTTTTACTAAACATTTACCTTTGGGCCACCTGAAGCTAAAGTTCAACCCCTACTTTGCTCATCTTCTCTCACTCTGACTTCCTTAAAGTTTTCTCCCAAGGATACTTTGTTTTGCAAGAGAATCATTTGTAGCAGAAAGCCCATCTCAGGTTCTGTTCTGGGAAAGCTAACCTAATACATCTATCTTGTTTGAACTAGCCTGCAAGCAATCTGATTTGATTGAGTCTAGTCTGACCACCACAGTATTCTTAGAATTCATATTTCAGTGCCTCTTTGTCTTGAATGAAGTATCCCTAAAGGTTATCTTTAAGTGCATTTTGTATTTCCTTTTTCCTGTAACTTACCAGTCAGGCAACATTGGTAGATATAGGTACTAACTATCTGGGGTTGGGTTGCTTTAAACATTCCAATCTCTCCAGCACTACTGACCCCTGCGGGGCTCTTAACCTGCCTCTACCCTGTTTAGACTGTGTTTAGAGTAGTGAAAAGTTCTTTATTTTTTTAAAAAGATGAAGGACTGGGTGCAGATGGCTCAGTTGGTTAAGCGACTGCCTTAGGCTCAGGTTATGACCCTGGAGTCCCAGGACCTAGTCCCACGTCAGGCTCCCTGCTCAGTGCGGAGTCTGCTTCTCCCTCTGACCCTCCCCCCTTTCATGCTCTCTCTCTCTCTCAAATAAATAAATCTTTTAAAAAATATATACAAAGGACTTACGGTTAAAAGGGGAAAGTTACATTTAAAATTATATTTGTATAGATAGAACATTGTTTTTTGCTTAGATTATATGTTTACCTGCAGTGACTTGAGTGCCTCATAATTTCCAAGAACTAGCCCTCCTTTCCCTATTCATCTGTTGGTGTGTCAATTTTCTTTACAAATAGTTTTTTAAAAATGATAGATTTGGGGGTGCTGGTAGGCTCAGTCAGTTAAGTGTGTGACTCTATTTCAGCTGAGGTCATGATCTCAGGGTTGTGAGACTGAGCCTCATGTTGGGCTCTTCTCTCTCCCTCTCACTCTGCCCCTCTCCCCCTCTAAAAGAAAAGATTTCTGCCTCTTCCAAATAGTAACCTATTTAGAAATGAGAATTTCCAAATGAGTTGTTACTTTTTTTCCCCCTAAGATGAAAATCTCAGCTCTTTATGCAAAGTGAAAACCCCAATAGAATTGACAACTTATTCTTGTTAAATGTGCACACTTGTCTAGGATTGTTAGCCTTCTCATTTTGTTCATCTTGGTGAGTGAGGTTAGGAGGAGCAAGCACTATGTTAAGGCATGGGGAAGCAGCACTGAATTGTAGAGTAATAACCATAAATTACTGCAACTCCGGGATTTAGAAATTAATGGGGGGGAGGGGTTAAACATGAATTGCATTCATTAGTGCCACAGAGGCTTTTTATTGCCATTTTCCACTCTTTTCCTGGAATGCCTATCATTTGGGGGCATCATAATTAGGTTCCACTGAAAATGAGAATATAAAAGGACTTTCAGAAATTAGAATAACATCTTCTATGTAGGGCTGTTTACATTATTTCCCTATAGGCATTGCTTTTTCAGTATTATCTACATAATTTTTTACTATGACATCAGATTCTGTTGCTTTTGGGCTCCTGTATAAGCCAAAAGGGATGGTGAAGCTATCTATTATTAACATTTCAGACCAATAATATATTTATTGAATAAGATCCAAAAACTTGGAACAAAGGTGTGCTTTGTTATTGTGTTATTGTGTCATTTCTATTACAAATTGAAATGGGGTCTGTGTGGTCTCTGCAGAAATCAAGGTAAAGCCCAGAGGAGAAGCCTCTTATAGTTACAATGTCTCTGGAGTCTGATTTTAAAGTCTTTCATCTGTACGTAGGAGCCACTGTCTCACCAGGGTGCTGGGAAAATGGATACCTCCATCCTTGGTACATACTCAGCACCTTTGTCCCACCTTCATTGTTCATTTTGTATATTTTTAAATTCAGGAACATGTCTGTCCCACCCACTAACTTCTTTGCTCTTTGGAGGGCAGAAGTCAAGCCTATTTCACATGTATGCACATTTTTGAGTCTGTGATTTATTAGCTGTGTAAGAGATTCATCATGTTCTAATTAAAAATGTACACTGTGCATACAAATGCTCAGTTATGGTACATTTACAATTATTCAGGTCTTTAAACATGAAGTTCAACATAGCAAATCTGCACTCCTTTGTTGTGAGCTCTGTATTAATTTTCTTTTGCTGCATAAGAAATTACCGCTAGCTTAGTGGCTTAAAACAACGCAAAATTATTATCTCACAGTTTCTGTGGCTCAGGAATCTGGCACAGTGTCACTTTTCACTCGATATTTCATGAGGACATCCTCTTCAGCAATGAATCCAGTTTTCGGTACCCATCTCTCACTGACCTGCGCTCCTAAACATATTGAGCCAGGCATTTATTTTGATCCATCCTTCTTGGTCAGAAAGGCAAACCAAAATTCAACTCAATTAGTAATTTTAAAAAAATAGATAAGAGAATAATAATTTCCATTTTTGAGTAATTACTCTTTTTTCAGGTCCTGTGCTGAGCATTTTATACATCTTATATCTTTTCTCAAAATAAGAAAACTGAAAGCATCATTTGCTTAAGTCACAGAGCTAGAAACAATTAGTCTGAATTGAAATCTGAGGACTTCAGAAACCAAACTTCTGCTCTAATGCTATTTTTAATCTCTTAGAATTTTTCCATCTTATTAAATATCAGGAAACCTATTCCATCTTTTTCTACTGTCATTCCTCAGACTCCCAGAAATGTAATCAGATCAACTTCTGGTTAACTTGAAAAGTTAAAGTTGGATGCTTTGATTTATACCCACCAGCATTTCATGCATCAATTATTAGTTATTTGGCAACTTAAAAGCATTTAAGCTTATCATTTATAGTTTTATGCATAAATAATATTTAAAAACCCAGAAACTAAAATTAGCCTTTGAATTTGGGATTGACATTGAAAATGTATAGTATTCATTTTTTACATATGTGAAGTAATAAAGATGATTATTGCCTCGCTGTTGTCATCATGATCATCAGAAGTATAAGCTCTACTCTGTGTCTGATATGGTGCTAGTTTTTACATGAATTTTACATAGATTACTTCAATCATTTAAGTGTCATAAAATTTTTCAAGGTAAATATTAATGTGGCTCATTTTATTGATGATGAAACTAAAACTCAGAAAGGTTAACTTGCTGAAAGTCCTGCCATTAGTAACTATTAAAGCTGGAATTTGAACTTCCTACTTCTTTCAAATATGTCCTGCCATCTTCCTAAAAATAGCATACATTAGTGGTCGGGGGGGCTGGGAACATGTTTTACCTTTCATTAGTAGTATTTCCCCCAGTGTTTAGCATAGTGCTCTGTAATTCTTTGGTGACCAAGAAATATCTGTTTATTAAAGCTTAGAGGCTGAAACTTCAGAGAAATTAATCTTGAAGAGAAAAAACTAGAGAACATTACAGAATATCCATATCACTTATTTCCACAAAGTGTGTTTTGAAGAGAGTAGGAGAATTCATCTCAGCCAAATTTATAAACATTATGTTAACAATACCAACTGTTGCTGTTGTCTTTGAGGAGAGTTGATAAAAACTTGCATCTGGAAAACTTGAAAAAAAAATTTTTTTAAATCTTATTTTTATTCTTTGCCCAAGGTGTACAGGTCTGTGAATCATCAGGCTTACATCTTTCACAGCACTCACCAAAGCACAAACCCTCCCCAATGTCCATAACCCATCCACCCTATTTTGACAATTGTCTTCAATTAAGGAATTATTTTTCAATAATTAAATCATAAGTACATCTTCCTACAACACTACACTAATGAACAGAAAGGAATGATCACCCTAAACTGGAAAACTTTGACGTAAGTACTCTAGAAAAACTCAGCCAGCAACAGGATATACTTCACCTAGTTGCTCTAACGTTTTGTAAAGGATCGACTTAGACGTCCTCCTGCTTAGCTAAGTAGGCATATTTGGGTGCAGTGAGCTGTTTCAAGCAAGCCATTTCAATTATGCAAGAGTATAAACTACTTTAGAATTACATTGTAAACAGCATTTTCAATCTTGTATTGCAATTATACATTGAATTCAGAATCAAATCAGAATATAGAAATCCCAGAGACTGCTGGCAGAAATAAAAAAGGGAACCGATTCTCTAAACAAGGAAGGGCACAATTTCCCAGCAGCTGTCTTGGTTTTCCCAGAAGCCACTCAGTTAAGTTCTTGCTGCACAGGCAAGTTCCATCGAACAACCCATTCATGAAAAAACCCTGGCACTGAATAAGTCCATTAGTTATAACTTTTTTCCTCCCTCTTAGAATTAACTCTTAATGCAAAGTGGTAGAGCATAGTAGGCAACAGTGATGATGTGACCAAAAGCATGGGTATTAGAAACAATCATTCTGGATGCAAGTCAGAGATCTGGCACCTAAAGGAGCTCAGACAAATGACTTAATATCTGTAGGTTTAGCCTCCTCCTCTATACAATAGGGATAATATCGTTAGCTATTTCTTAGGATTATTTTATGTATGAAAAGATGTAAGGGATGAAAATATCTTATCTCAGTGCCTGAAAGCATAATTCCTCAATAAATATTAATTGCTCTTAGAGCTAACTTCCAGAATAGCTCTAATGAGGAATTCCATGGAACTCCTGAGAGAAGCAATGACTAGCGAAAATATTTTTTATTAAAATCTCTTTCTAAATCTCTTTTAAAAATTTAAATGAAAACACAAATTCAAAAATATATATGCACCCCATGTTCACTGCAGCATTATTTACAACAGCCAAGGTATGGAAACAAGATATGGAACTCATCAATGGATGAATGGATAAAGAAAAGTGGTATGTACATAAATGGAATACTACTCAGCCATAAAAAAGAATAAGAGCTTGCCATTTGTGACAACATGGATGGACCTTGAGGGTCTTATGCTAAGTGAAATAAGTCAAAGAAAGACAAGTATCCTATGATCTCATTTATATGTGGAATCTAAGAAAATAACCCAAACTCATAGAAACTGAGAACAGATTGGTGGTCACCAGAGGCAGGGGCTGAGGGGTGGGCAAAATGGGTAAAGGGAGTCAAGAGGTATCACCTTCAATAAATAAATAATGGAGTAATAAATAATAAATTATATATAACAATATATAATAAATAATTTAAATAAATAAATAATACTTAAATAATTAATGGAGATGTAAAATACAGTGTGATGACTATAGTTATAATACCGTATTGCATATTTGAAACTTGCTAAGAGAGTAGGTCTTAAAAGTCCTCACTTTGAACATACCTATTATAGGTTCTTTGGACCTGTAGAAAAGAGGTATAATGCCCCAACTCCTCTGATTAATCCTATCTACTTGTGGATAACAGTATGAGTTTCAGAGTTTTGTGAGTTCAAATAATATTTCCACCACTTACCACTCTGATTCTGGAAAGTAAATGAAGATGTACGGCCCAGTCCTTTGTTATTTTAAGGGGGTGCTGGCTATGCAGATATCTGTGGAAGATTAGACGTTAATGGCTACTACCCTAGCAGCATCATGGGTTTATACCATGGCTGAGCTTGCGATCAGAAGAGGACCAAGGGAAGAATTTATTTTTGTGGCTTATTTAGAGAAGCAGTGCCCAACAGACAGTAGACAACCAGCTTTGCACAGGAGCATCGTGTGACAGAGAGAACAATAGTAATCGTAGTAACTGCTAAGGACTAAGAACTGCTTCCTCTTCTGTTTTTCCAGAGTAGTAAGCTGTAGGGGGCTTACAAAAACACATAGGTAAGGAGAACCCTAAAACTCTTTACTGAGTAAAGAAATGTGATTCTTTGTCTGGAGTTCACCAAACCAATCCTTACCCTGATGATTAAGAGATCTTTACAAGTGGTTTCCTTCTGTGTCCTATTGCTTGCACTGAAGATCTCTAGTGTCTGCTCTTGACCAGGGATTGCGTCAAATCCCCCTCTGTTCCACATGAGAACATGAGATTGCGATGCTCAGGTCATTCTCTCTGTTTCTTATGCTTCTCTCCTCTCTCCTCATTTCCTACCCACTAAGTCTCTATCCACCTTTCTTTTCTAGAATTATGGTATTTCTTCAAATAATTACAAATATACCTAAGACTTCAGGTTTTGCAATTGAATGAAAACTCATAGACATTCTCTCCCCATTTCAGAAGATTCAGATGAGAGGCCATACCATGAGGTACGGGATCTCACTACCTCAGGGGTTGCAAAAGCAGTCAAACTACACAATCCAGAACTGCAAAGGATTTAGCGTCACATTAGGGTAAACATTATTTTCCACAGGTTTCCAGCTTAGAAAAGATTTTGGAAATATTGGTCTACATACAGTTCTGTACCTGTATACACACACATTCCAACAGAAAACACTTTACTAATAAAAAAAACTTACTATTTTTACTAATAAAAATTTACTAATAAAAAATTCACATACTTCACAGGTACACACTGAGTGGATTATTGAAGCAATTATCAGTTTAATGTAATGGAAAAAATACTCTGCTGCAAGTTTAATGCTTCATGGGAGATTATTACCCTGGTCCTGTAGAAAGGAAACTCACATGAAACATGCATTTTGAAGTCACTTAGTAACCTCAGTTTTCAGTATGAGGCATAGAGAAGGGCAGAGATTTTTCTCAAAGCCACATAAAAATAAATAGCAAAAAGTTAGAGTTTTTTCTAGTGATCCTTTTGACAATAAATATACATGTGGGTCTGGGGTAAAGGGACCATCTTAACCGGGACAGGCTGCAAATCCCTCAGGGTGCTTAGAGAATATGTATAGAATTTCAGCATCACAAAAACCCAAAACACTACCTTGCCCTGGTATAAGCACTTGCAATAATTACAGCGTAATATTCTCCAGAGGCACCCAGATGCAAAGAGTACAGATGTAGCAATGATTTAGTGTTGCCATTTATTGGCAAGCTGTAGCTTAAACAAAAGAATTTGGATATTGATAGCTTTGGTGAAAAAGTGATTCAGATCTTCAACTATGAAATCTAGGCAGGTAGGGAGGAAACCTGACCAGCTGGGAGTTACAAGCTGAGAAAAGATGGAAGGATTAATCATTAGAGGATGAATGAAATGGAGGACTCTATACAGTGGAACAGTAACTCCTTTGGAGAGACCTAGAAGGACAGAAGGTTGTAGTTAAACTTTAAACTGCTAAACTCTCTAAGCCTTATCTCTCAAATGGGAAAAATGGAATGAGATAATGCACACACATTTTTAATCTAATGCTTTAGACAAAGTAAGTGCTCAACTAAATTATGAATATAGGTACATTATAACTTCAGGAGACTAAGGTTGCCAGATGTGTGAAATACAGCAGAATTAGGTAGCCCGAAGGCTCATGATTTCAAATAGATCTATTGTAGAGTCATATACAGGCAAGCTATGACTCACTGAAGACAAGAAACAAGCCAGAGGAAATTTTGCTTGGTGAAAAGGGCACTTTGCTTATTAGTTAAATAGTGTAGTTATAATTTCAGCGCAGAGTGAGATGGGCTATATCAGAGGGTCTGTAGGGAGGTAGAGGTACAAAGATGAGTGACTAATTCTACCTGTGTGGGAAGTCAGGGAGGGCTATGCCTAGGGCTCATTACTGAAACTGAGTCAGAGTTATGAAGGTGGATTAGGAAAAGAGAGGGAAGAGTGTGTGCAAAAACATTCAGTCATGAAGAACACAGGGTGTTGTGCTGAGAACAGCAAGAAAGCCAGTGGGATGAACCCTGGGTGATGGTGGGAAAGGAGTAGGAAATGAAATGGGGAAGTGGGATGATTCTAAAGAGCAAGTAACAAAGAGCCAAAGAACAGCTGAGTGAGTAGTTTTGGATCAGTAAGAGAAATAAACTATGTAGGAAAGTCTTCCTACACTGAGAAATAAACTATGTAGGAAAGTCTTCCTACACTAGACTCCATAGGGGAGATACTCCTGAAGAAAGAAACAAGAAATTCTCGACAAACAAAAGCAATGGACAAAATAGATACAATCCACTTTGAAGTTTATATCCATCAGCATTCCAGGAAGGCTATCTCCAGAGTGAAACATGACTTTCAGATCAGGGCCTGAATTCCATCAGCATGTCATTCCTCATTCTGATTCTTCTTTGTCAACTGTTCCCTACACTCATTCACACGAACGTTTCAATGACAAAAATTGATCAGGTCCAATCCCTCATCTCAAGAGAAGGAGACTGAGGGTTGGCAGAGGTTAAGTTCCTGGACCAAGGATGCAATGCTGGTTAGTGGCAGGGTTACAACCTGAATTGCAGCATTCTGAATGCTAGTGCGTGGGGCTTTCCACAGGAGCAATGGGACGTCAGTACAGTCCTTTCCTCCTGAGATCTGTGTTGTGCTCTGTATGTATAAGGGCTAGGGTGGAGAAAGGGAATAGAGAAGAGCAACTGAAAAGCCACGAAGAGGAGTAGAGAAATGGCAGAGGAGGGAGAGTACTGAATTGTATTTATTGTCATAAATAGAGCATGCCTGTGTGTGCTGTGACGATGACTTCCTGGTAAAGTTACCTTGGACTTTTCAGTTATGTAACTGAGTTATGTGACTCATGAGGATTCCCCTTTTAAAAAAGAAAGACTTTTACATGAAAATATTTAACATGGGTCAATAAATTCTCCTATAAGAAATTATAAAAGGGCGCCTGGGTGGCTCAGTGGGTTAAAGCCTCTGCCTTCGGCTCAGGTCATGATCTCAGGCTCCTGGGATCAAGGCCCACATCCTGATCTCTGCTCAGCAGGGAGCCTGCTTCCTCCTCTCTCTCTGCCTGCCTCTCTGCCTACTTGTGATCTGATCTGTCTCTCTGTGTCAAATAAATAAATAAAATCTTTAAAAAAATTATAAAAAATTATGACCTTTGGGAGTGAAAATGTAGAGTTGGTATATAATTTCAGAGATCCAGGATTTGCAAAAACATCATAAAGAGATGGAAAAATTTGGGGCGCCTGGATGGCTCAGTGGGTTAAAGCTTCTGCCTTCGGTTCAGGTCCTGATCTCAGGGTCCTGGGATCGAGCCCCACATCGGGCTCTCTGCTCAGCAGGGAGCCTGCTTCCTCCTCTCTCTCTCTCTCTCTCTCTCTCTGCCTGCCTCTCTGCCTACTTGTAATCTATCTCTCTCTCTGTCAAATAAATAAATAAAATCTTTAAAAGAGATGGAAAAACTCAAAGAACTTGATCCAAGGCGTTAACTTCTCCATAGGGGACTGTAGGAAGCATCTTATCTGCAGGGAAGTATGGAAAGGAAGAATTGGAGTGGTAAACGTTGGCAGTACCTGTCCTCTCTGATCTACTGTGAAGCCGTGTCCTAAAACAGCCTCTGATAGTCCAGTCCCTGTGGAAAACTGATCTCTGTTGTGTAGATGGTCTCATTAAGACATCAAAGACTATGTCTGGTGATAACTGTACACAAACTCGTACAACTCATTCACTGACCTGACCATTTTCCACGCTCAGCAAGCAAACTCAGTGAGTAATTTTGCTTCCCATGAAGATTTTCTTAGTGGGAGAATAAACTATAAACTGGTCATATTGATGTAAAAGTGCTCAGCTTTCTGACAGTTAAATTTCTCATTGTAAATCAATATGATAGCCTTTGTTTTGACATCATTCATCTGGAGATTGATTTGTGGGAATTCATTCCAAAAAGACAGATATGTTCTCAATATGCTAACAAAATTGTATCTGTGAGCTGGCGGGGCTGAAGGCGAGCCTGTGGACCATGGTGAATTCTCTAAGCCAAGGACATCTCGTGAACCCCTTGGCAGCCAGTCAGCTTTATCCTTGAGGTTCTTGATACATCTGTCACCTTAGTTTCAAATCTTTACTATCTCCTAACCAGAAACATAATTAAAGCAATCAAAAGATTTTGTTCACCTTCCCAGGCAAAGATAAAATTCCCTTAGTAGGGTTCTTTTTTTCCTCAAGCCCAGGAGAAAGTTAACTAAAGATCGTATCAATTATCAAAGAAGCACTACAAAAAAACAAGTGAATTTTTGTCTTTCCTTAAGCCTTCAGTTATATTTTACTAAGGTATCAAACCAGCTTTTCTCCCTCTTCGCTGTGGTAACATTATGTAGAAAGGAGTCTAGAGACAATAATCTATATTTCCAATGATACGCACTAATGATTATAATAAATTGCCATAAAATTATTGCTCTGTTTTAGTCAACACTGTATCTAAAAGGTATCCTCTGTGTTTCAAAGCAGATAAAATAAGCTCATTTATGCTAATACCTATCTTAACACTCAGTAAAATTTTCCTAATGCATTAATTATGACTCCAGGTAGACTGATGATTATTTCATATATTCTAATTAGGAATCACTTTATTCAGTCAGCCATACACATCAGTAAACAAGAAGAATGAATTCCCTCGGGAGGTGATAAAAAGACAATGATTTCCTTTGCATTACAGCTCAGAGAATTTACCCTACAATCAAGGAGTAATTAGAGAACAAAATGAGGAGTTACAAAACATACTTGCAGGTGTGAGCATTTGCCAAGCCTCTTTCTTTGCAAGGATGAAATGAAAACGGACATCTTCATTACTAATCATATATGGGGAAATACATTAGCTATCATGGCCTCCTTTCAGAAGTAAGCAAAAAATACCATCAAATTAGTTGATTTTGTAGGAGAACAAATTGGAATGTAATCATCTCATTTAAATGTTAGGTTCCCAGAAGGGAGAAAGATGAAACCAACTCAGCACATTCCTAATAATTTATCCCTTTATTACGGAGATTTATCCCCTCAAGATCAAGCTAATTGATATTAATTTTTGATGCTGCGGTTTGTAATAGGAGCTCTCATTCTAACTTTTGGTCAATAATCCAGTGATTAAAATAAGGAGCAGAAGTGGTAGTGGAAAGAGGGAGCATCATTAAACTGGCTGATTTAACTACTACCTGTGTTTGGACTTCCCATTTATCATCCTATTTTTAGCTGTCAAAGACATTTTCAAAAATTACTGCATAGAGGGAAGAGGTATGGTTTTAAAATGCATGCGTTTGTTATATATATAATTTCAAGTCAGTGTCACAAATGCATGCTGCATTCTTCAGCTTTTGAGTTAATTTGCTCACTTGCCAACTATTGTTACACAGCTCCAGTAAATACAATCTCATAACTAACAATGATCCACATTACTTAAGGTGATATACTCAGAGGTCCTTTAGTTCACAGTTGGGGCTTGGAAGTAGAACATTTTAATTATCTGGAAAGCAGTCAAACAGCAAATCAAACATTAAAAGACCAACAGCATCTTTATAAAATTACAATTCAGCTTCTGGGCTTTCATAATAATTTGTTCCTCTGACCATGGAAAGCCTTTCGAAAAAGTCAGCAAGTCATTCTATTAGTCTTAATGGAGGAATAAAGTCTTGAACTCATGAACAACTGTGTGAAATAAGGGAGAAAGGTCCCAGCTTATTAAAATTAGTGTCAATCAGTTTAGACAGGTAATCAATAAATGTCCACTTACATTGTTCAGCCAGCCATAGTAATCAGAAATAAGCCTCATATCTATTTTAGGTTCACTGACACTTTACTAGGAATAAATTCTGGGTCATTTCAGGAAAACCTTGGAAAAAAATTTGTTAGAAGAATGGTAAGCTCATGCCTTTGGCTGGGGTTCTTCTATTATGCTAACCTGGACGATCATGAGAAGTTAGGGGGAAAAAATGGAAGAATAATGCTCGAGGGCATAAACTTTGACAATGTCTTTTGAATGCGTAGACTTACTTGTTTAAATACATTTGCTAGTGGATTATGTATTTAGGAAACCATAATAAAATATGTTTCCCAAACAGGATTTATTTCAAAAGGATCATAATTCTATTTCTAAAAAGGTACATATTTAGACATAGGTGAATTATTATTTTTTAATTTAATAAACTCATGCATATAAAATGTATGGTAGCCCATGGATGACGTTCTGATTGGTTATGAGAAATAATGGTCTCCATATGATGGTTAGACTACTGTATGGTTCACTTGCTTCCCAATTTCAAGCCCTAATTTTCAGATGCATGTTCCCCAAAAACCATTAGAGGAAACCACCGGGACACTGAGATTCTCATTTTACTCCTGAAAAATCAACAGACCTATGAGATTGATTAAAAAAAAAAGAAAGAAAAAGAAAAGAAAAGAAAAAGAGAGCAACAGATATATTTATTGTACATTGAATATCAGTGATAAGGGAATACTAGAATAGATGTTGGGAAGGACAGTGTATGATCTGGCCCAACACCTTTATTTTATAAAAGAGAATACAGACTTTTTTCCAGGAGCATTAGTTACTTAAAGGCAAAGCACAAATTTGAAGGAGTGTTTTGAGGCTTCTGATTCAGTGTTCATCCCACTGAATCTAGGAACCATATTTTTTTTCTGTCCCTATAGAAGATATTTCCATTTTCCCTTAAACATTTTTGATATACAGATAAATTAACAAAATAAGGAAGCATTTAAGCCTGGAATTAGGTTATCTCAAGCTTTGGGTCACTTTGAAGCAATTGTTCCTGTTGGGTGTGTGGATTTCTCCCCTCAGATTACTTAGGTCATAATAACAAATATATCTCACTAGACAAAATGATGTCCATATTCAGTGAAATTCTGTTATAACCACACTTTAAGAATTACCCCAGGAAGTTTTCATCACCCAACAACCTCACTAAAAAGGAATAACTGACCACCCCTCTGAAGGGTGAAAATCACTATCACAATGTAATCTCTGATTAATTTCTTTGTAATTTGGTTAATACTTATATTTATCCAGCACATGCAGAAGTATTCTCAGATATAAAACATTCATAAACATAAACTTTATTACAAGTCCAAGGTCTTTCAAAATTAAGGACATAGGAGATGTTAAATACCAAGAGGTGGGTGCACTGAATGTCAAAGCATTCAGATCTTGGTGGAAAATGTAACCACGCTAATGATTCTACTGGAGTTTGAATCTTGCCTGCCCACTTATTAGGTGTGTGATTCGACTTCAGTTTTCAGATCTGCGTAATGAAACCAATAATGGTACCTCCCACTGTTAGGGCATCTATGAGAATTAAATGTGTTAAGAAATAAAATCTGTAAATAGCACACAGTAAGCACTCAATAAATACATACTGTGATGACTAGTGTTATTTTTGGCTTCATTTCTTTTCTGCACTGTCCCATTCTTCACCACTTAGAGACATCTGATCTTAGCAGCAGAAGACTGAGGCATTGGCCAAAATTAATCTTCATATTTCAAAAAGAAAATACGGGATTGCAAGAAAATGGGTAAGCTATAGCAAGGCACTTGATTTAGTTGAAAGTAATGTGTGTTTTTCAAGTCACACTTGTGCCCTTAAATTACATATTATGTTGAATCATGGACAAATTAAAAATATTATGGAAGATACAATTCTGAACTCAAATATGAAGTTCCTTGGCTAAAACATTCATCCCCAGGTTAAAACTATAGCTTTGCTTTGGATATAAATAGCAAAACAACACTTTGTGAGGCATCTTGCATTAAAGAGGATCTAGTTTAAATTTGGTGACAATTTTATGCTCGTGCTGCATTCCTCTACAGACTCAGAAACGATTCACAAACATGTACTGTATCATTATCCTCATTTCACAGAGACTCTAAAGCATAGGCAGAGATTAGTGTTTTCAGGCAAATAACCAAGCATTTCTTGGCCTGCTGCTGGGTACTGATGAGTGTCCTAGGACCTAAGGTATATCTTCAGATGTCTCATTTACTGCCATTTTCTTTAAAAAAAAAATGCTGATTGAAGTAGAAAATGAGTGAGTCACACAAATTCAATTTAACAAACATTTGTAAATCTAGAACTATCATAGTTGCATTGGGGGACATCAACATGATTGAAATAGGATGCTTTTCCTCAAAGAGTATAATTTTGCTGGGGAGATAATCATAATGATAATGGCTAATGTACTTTGAGTGCTTACTAGGTGTCGAGCATTATAGTAAGTTCTTGATACATGCTATCTCAAATTTATTTTTATAACCACCCTATAGCTAATCTACCCAATTCGCAGTAATGAAGAATTAGAGAGGTTGAGACACTTTCCCAAGGTTACATGATGGAAGTTGGGGGAGGCTACTCATACATCTGCCTCACCACAGGTGAGCCTTCATGGGTCTCCCACTTGGTGGGGCTCTGAACTTCCTAGTCCAGTAGCCCTGAACTTCTGGTGACAAGACACATTATTCCTTCAAGAGCTTCACATTTACAACCTTACCTTTCTTTCTCTACTTCCTTAAAGATTTTTGCATATAGATAAATATCTTAGTTCTTGATGGTTTCAGTAACAAAGATCTCATCCTCCATTCTGTTCAGTAATCCATTCACTAAACCGAAGCACTAATTTTGTGCTTTCATAACGGCAATTTCAAGTATCACACTCCCCTACTGCCACCTCCTATCCTTCTTGCCTATTGCCTCAGTTTTTTCAATCCCAAATAAATGCACCCTCCCCCCAATCTTTTCTTCCTCTCAGGACCCCTTGTGTTCTCATTTCCCTCCTTATCCAGTTCAAATTTCACTGTCCAACCTAAGTACCTTGCTCTCTCTCCTTCTTATGTTGTTTCTTGGCAAAATCTAACCTTGGATAAATTCAGTGCTCCATCTACATTGTCCCAGTGTTGAGGACATCTGAACTGGATGAAGGAAGAACATAAAATTACTGACTTTATTTTATTTTCCCCCAATTTTATTGAGATATAATTGATATATAACTTTGTATTAGTTTAAGTTATACAACCTAATTATTTGGTATATGTATATATTGCAAAATGATGACTGCAATAAGTTTAGTTAACATCCATCACCTCTCATAGTTACACATTTAATTTTGTAATGAGAACTTTCAAGATCTCTTAGCACTTTCAAAGTTTTGAACATACAATACAGTATTGTTAATTATAGTTATCATGTTGTACATTACATCCCTAGACCTTATTTACCTTACAGCTGGAAGTTTGTACCTTATGATGATCTTCACTCATTTTCTCCACCCCCTCCCTTCCCTGCCCCCAAATCTGGCATCCACCAGTTCTCTGTTTCTCTGAATTCAGTTTCTTTAGATTCCACATATAAGTGAGATCATACAGTATTTGTCTTTTTCTGTTTGGCTTATTTCACTTAGAATAATGCCCTCGAGTTTCATCCATTTTAATGTAAATGGCAGGATTTCCTTCCTTCTTTTTGTGGATGGATAATATTATATGGTGTGTGTATGTATATAATATATACATACATATATATCCACATATTTCTTTATCCATTCATCAGTGGACACTTAGGTTGTTTCCATGTCTTGACTATTGTAAATATTGCTGCAGTGAATATGGGGGGGGTGCAGATATCTCTTTGGGATAGTGATCTCATTTCTTTAGAATATACACCCAGAAGTAGAGTTGCTGGGTCATATGGTAATTCTATTTTTAACTTTTTGAGGAACCTCTATACTGTTTTCCATAGTGGCTGTCCCATTCATATTCCCACCAATAGTGATTAAGGGACCCTTTTCCCCCACATCCTCAATAACGCTTGTTGTCATTTGTCTTTTTAATGATAGCAATTCTAGCAGTTGTGAGGTGATATCTCATTATGGTTTTGAGTTGTATTTCCCTGGTGATCAGTGATATTGAGCATCTTTTCATGTGCCTGTCAGCCATTTGTGTATCTTTTTTGGAAAAATGTCTATTCAGTTACTCTGCTCATTTTTAAATTGGAGTTTGGTTTTTGCTATTGAGTTGTATGAGTTCTTTATATAGTTTGGATATTAGCCCATTATCGGTTATATGATTTGCAAATATTTTCCTCATTCCATAGGTTGTCTTTTCATTTTGTTGATGGTTTCCTTTGCAGTACAAAAGCTTATTAGTTTCGTGTAATCACACTATTTTACTTTTGATGTCTTTGATTTTAGTGTTAAGTCCAAAAAACCATTGCTAAGACAAATGTTAAGTTTAACACCTATGTTTTCTTCTAGGAGTTTTATGGTTTCAAGTCCCATGTTCAAGTCTTTTTGTGTCATGTGTAAGATAGGATACCAGTTTCATCATTCTTTTGCCTATGTTGTTCCAGTTTTCCTGACATCAGGTATTGAAGAGACTATCCTTTACCCCTTACATATCCTCAGCTCACTTGTCATAATTTAATTGGCCATATATGCATGGATTTACTTCAGGGCTATTTTGTTCCATTAATCAACCTATCTGTTTTTACTCCTACATCATACTGTTTTGATTACCATAGCTTTGTAATATAGTTTGAAGTCAGAAAGTGTGATGCTCCCAGTTTTGTTCTTTCTTAAGATTTTTTTTTGATCTATACAAATTTTAGGATTGTTTATTCTGGCTTTATTTTAAATGCATAAACATTTCTTTTAAGAGTAGCTTTGCTGCTACAGAAGAATCAAACTAGATTTCCCTAGCTCAATAGTTTTCAAAATTTTCTGTTTCAAGACCCTCTTCTAAAATTTATGTGTTCAAGAACTTCTCTTTATGTGGATTATACCTACTAATATTTGTCATATTAGATATTAAAGCAGAGAAAGTTTAAAACATTTATTATTATACTTAAAAACAAAGTAAATCTATTACATATTAACACATATTTTATGAATAACAACTCTACTTTGCAGGAACAAAGAAGCTGATGAAAAGAGTATCATTTTATATTTTGCAAATCTCCGCAGTGTTTGGCCTGATAGAACACAGCTAGATTCCCATGCCTGCATCTGAGCTGAATCTCCTGCAGTATCGTATGTCATGCTGTCTTTGAAAATTCTAGTGTATACTGATGACAGGATGAGAGTGAAAAGGCAAAAACAAACAAACAAACAAACAAAAAACCCACCAAAAAACAAACAAACAAACAAAACAGTATTATATTGAAAATACTTTTGACCTCCCAGGCTCACTTAAAGGCTCTTGGGGGCCTGTAAGAACCCCCAGTGACAGCTTTAAATGGCTTCTCTAGTCATTCATTTCCTCACTCAGCTAGATAAATAATTTCCTACTATATTCTTTTCTCCTCAAACCTTCAATACCTACTTTCCTTTTTTTTGCTCATAACTGACATAAATATAACATAATTCCTTGAAAAGTAGAAGCAATCAGAAGAGATTTTCACATGTTCCTACCACTTGCTACTAGCCTTTCATCTGTTCCTGTATACTGTATCCAACCCATGTACCCTACCTTGACTCTGAAGGAGGTACTTCCTCTTTTCTTCCCAGTATTTCTCCTTTTGCTGTCTAAGAATATTGCTTCAGCTTCTGCATCACTTTTTACATCTTTATTGCATCATTTCCAGCAATGATGCAATAGAAGATTGCAACATAAATTTTTCCCTTTAGTTCCATTTCCCTGTATAGTGATAGCATCATTTTTCTCTTCCCTTTGACAGCAAAACTTTTGACATAGCTGCCTACCTACCCTATCTCAAGTTCCTCTGCTTCCATTCTCTATCAAATGCATTGTTTTCTGACCTTTCTCCAACCTTTCCCTATAAAATAGCTCTTGAGAAGATCTCAACATGGCTTCCATGTTGCTAAATCTTTGGACGTTTCTTTGTTTTCGCCTATTCAACTAAGCTATATTTGACATATTTGATCACAGTGTCATTCTTAAAAAACTTTCTTCAGTTAGCTTCTATATCACTATTCATTCCTAGATTTACTCCTGCCTTACTTAAAGACCCTTCTTACTCTCCTTGTTGATTCCTTCTCATCTCCCTAACTACTATTCATAGAAATGATTCAGGACCCATTCCTTGGATGTCTTCTCTCTCTATGCTCTCTCTGTTTTTGTAATCTTGTTCAGCTCATCATTTTTAAAATCATCCAAATTTACATCTACTCCCAAATTTACATCTTCACTTGGACCTCTCCACTCAGCTCCAAACGGTTATGGCCTACATAATATCTCCATTTAAATATCTAATGTGACTTTTGAGCCTGAAGATCGAAATCCCAATTCACTATTCCTGTCTAACCAAACTTATTTTTCCGTAATCTTCCTCAAGTTTGTAAGTGGCAACTAATCCTTCAAGTTGTTCTGGCCAAATGAATTCTTGGAGACCTCCAAACATAAATCAGTTTTTCCTACTTCTCAAATTGCTTCATTGGCTTATTTCACTCATGAAAAACCAATGTCCTCCCATTAGTATACAAAATCCTATACAACCTGGTCCTGTGCTGATTTTTTGGTCTTACCTTCTGCCATTCTTCCTCTGATCCATCCAACTCTAGCCATAATGACTTCTTTCTGGTTCTTGAATGCCATGCTGTATGCTGAGGGGTCTGTATATATTTCATGTGTAATAGGAAGTCATTGCAAATTTTTTTCCATACCAGTACTTCAAATAGATCAGTTCTTGTTCTTTTGGAGTCTGATCAACCCTGGGAAACTGAGGCAGCACCTGAAGTTTGACACAGTGGTTCTGAAGATCTAAAACTTTGAATTCCTTTTAAAGAACATTTTTACATTTCACTGGATTTCAATGCCAGTTAAAATCTCTGAACTCAGGGGTGTCTGAGTGTCTTAGTTGGTTAAGCATCCAATTCTTGATCTCAGCTTAGGCTTAGATCTTGATCTCGGGGTTATGAGTTCATGCCCTGCATTAGGTTTCATGTCCAGTGTGCAGACTACAGGGAAAAAAAAAATCTCTGAGCAGAGTATTGGGTGGTCACAGTTACACTGAGAAAATTTGATTGCAAGGAGTAAAAATACATGTGTTTGATGAATGGTACAGAAAATGAAAGCTGTGGAAATTCATTAAAAAAAGATCAAGAGGTTGGAAAAGTTTTTATGGGGAAGGTAGTTCTTGAGCTGTATTTTGAATAGTGAGTAGTATGTGGGTAAGTTAAAATCATAGGGATAGTAACAAGAGGCTGAATTTTTGAACAGGGCAAAGAGGCAAGATTTAAGAATAGGGCATAACGAAGGATTAAATCGACTGAAAAAATGAGTTTATATTACAAGGTAAAGAGCATGAGATGTTTATACTCAGCTCCTCTAAATTTAATGAGCTTAATCCTTCCACATTCTGGTCTATAAATTCAAATCCACATAGTTTCCATGATAAGATTATGGAGATTTGTGCGTATTTACAGCTTCTTGGCCTGAGTGTATTTTTTAGGGTAGAATATGTATATTTTCAAAATACGCAAACATTGGGTTTCTATAGTCATTTATTTTTTCCCATTTTAATTGGAGTAGTATTCACAGCCACATTGAGTTTAAAGATCAGGAAAGTCTTCAGGTAGTACTTTTCCTACAATGTGTCTGATTTGATTTTGAAGCAGAAATCAGATAATGGCTGATTACCATTTGACTTGTGGGCAGCACCACTGTAAGATAAAAAGCCATCAGAAAAGTATGTACAAAGTCTCAGTCTCTACCATATTGCACTCAAAAATGCCCTTTCCAATTCATTGTTCCAGACGAAAAAAAATAATCGTAAAAAAATCAAGCATTCAAAAAAAAAAAAATCAAGCATTCATGCTCAGAAACATTATGTCAATGACTCAGTATCAGTATCCTTCTCCACCATCCATCACTTTTTTGTTCTATGTCAAGCTCTGTTTCCATAATCCATCTTTGGCTGTTTGTGATTGGGACTAAGCACCTTTTGTGCTTTCAAGATATTGCAAGTAAGTGCAAACCAAAGAGAAAATAGATTGTTCAAGCACAAGCTTTATTTATGCTCTGACACCAGTACACTTGCCTTCATCCTCTTCCATGCATTGACTGATTTCCCAATATCTACTGAAAAGATAAAAATCTTACTATTGTGCAGGTTTTTGACAGCACAATGAAAATTGTTTTCCAGAAGGGAATTTGACCCATTCTTTGCTAAACTCTTGCATTTTAAGCCCCATTTCCTTAAAAAAGAGAAAATTTTCACTTCAGAGCCACTTAGAATGTGTAGATTTGCTTTTTTATTTTCTTTTTTTTAAGCATGAAAACAGAAGTTCAAATTTGGAGACAATAGTTTTCTTCCTTTTTAAAAATTCTTTTGAAATAAAAACTCCACACTATGGACAAGGACAGTATCAATCAACAGAAAAGCTTAGAAAATTCTACCAACATACGATAGTTTTGATTACTTAACTACATAATTTCCAAGCTCCTACTACCAGTCATGGTTGTGTTCCTTTTTAGCTCTACCAAAACACCTACAAAATGAATATTTAAAGATAATTGGCTATTTTAGTAAACTACTTTGTATTTGAAAGAATATGTAGGGATACCCCAAATTTAATAACCCAGAATATTTACTAGCCATTTTATGCTTACATTTTGAAGAAAAAAGTGATTTTTTTTTCTTGGTTAATTTTTTCTGTTTCAATATCCATGGTCACATGCTCAGTAATAGAACTTTCTACTGAAGGATACCTGATAGAGAAAGTCAGGAGGCATGACTATTCTTCCCATCTGTGCTAATATAACAAGAGTGGACTCAGCTGAACATTTAGGAATAATTTAGCTTAGGGGTCTACTGTCACTCCTCTCCTCCACCCAGAGCATTGTTACAGTAACTGATTGAGTAAGAATTTTGGGAGAAATCTATCTTGCTTGGAAGGTTTCTGGTAATGAGAATGCTGGACTCTTCATGACTGTTGCTATTATTTTGGCATGGAGAAAGAAAGAGGTGATTTGGTGTACAGATATCTGAGAGAGAGAAGAAACCAGGAGGGTCTGGACACACACACGTGATAGCACAACTGAAAAGAAACAGTAGAGCATGCGGCAGCTTTGTAGCAAGAAGGCAGTCGTAATGAAAGCACCAACAGAATTGGCAGCACTAACAGAGGGTGTGTGGGATTATCCTTCGATGAGATGGCCAGAGTAGAAAAATATTTGTTTTTTGCTAGCTCAGCACCATTCCCCCTTCTCCTGCTAAGGACACCTTGAATTTCCTTTGTAAGCACCATACTGTCAGCTCGTGGTGGGGCTTCCTTAATCCTGCAGGAGTAGGGACTTAACCCAGGCCTGACAAAACAGAGCCCTGTAAAATGTTTTTTACAAATTTTTTAAAAAGTGGAGACATAATACGCATTCCACCAAATTCATTCCTTTAAGGTCTACAGGGCATTGATCTTCAGCACATTTACATAGTTGTGCAACAATCACCAATACCTAATTTCAAAACAATTTTATCATCCCCCAAAACCTTGTACCTATTCCCCATTGTTCTCATTCCCATTCACCGTCAGTCCTCGGTAACTACTAATCTGCTTTCTCTCTCCATGGATTTTCCTGTGTGGACATTTTATACAAACGGAATTGTATCCTATTTAGAATATTTTGTGTCTGCCTTCTTTCACTTAGCATAATATTTTCAAAGGTTTATCCATGTGGTAGTATGACTATCTTCATTCCTTTTATGGCTGAATAATATTTCACTCTCTGGTTGTACTATATTTTGTTCATTTATCAGTTGATGGGCATTCCAGTTTTTAGCTATTATGACTGATGCTCCTATTGATGTAGTTTCTGGAATGTTTTCGATGAGGTTTTGTGGCGTCCAGAGCTGATGGTCAAGAAAGAATCCTTGAGATGTCTTTGGTACAAAATGGTGGTTTTAGGAAAGAGCACGGACAGGACCTGTGGGCAGAAACAGCTGCTGCTGGGGCTGTTGCTTGTCCCTGCTGCCCCTGGATCATGAGGAGCAAATGATCATATACCTTGGGGTTGACAGAAGTAAAGATAAGGGAAATTCCAAAAGGACTTTTATCTGTTAAAAGAGACTCAAGATCCTGGAGGACTGTTATAACCTGCCTATCTCAAGTATTTGTCAATGGGTTGCAAGTTATAAGGAGATTTAATTTTATCTACATTTTCTTCTGCTTTTGTTTCCCACATCACTATGAACATTCATGTTTTTATTGGAAGATATGATAAAAATGTTGGTTAGATGCTTTGAGTGGAATCACTGACTCACAGCAATGCTATATATATGTGTGATAGGGAAAATAATAGCCATTTTCTGGGCAGAATTTGAGGAGGTTTGATCTTATTCTTTTCTTTCCGGTGGTTCTAGACTGCTGGTTTTCCACATGATTGTAGAGTGTTAGTTTTCTAGGTTGGTGTGGAGCCCAGAGAGAAAGATGGGAATAGGAGAGGTTAAAATACTATAAATCTTATTCTTACCACTATTGCCATCTTTTTCTTGAGTAAGTGCTCCCCCAGTGGCTGAAAACTTTTAGTTAATATCCGGAGTTCTGAAAACATTGATTGTGATGGTTTCTGCCAGTGTTCATGCTGATTTTAAGAATGACAGGATTTTTGGAAGTCCTTACTCTGCTATTTATACCTGATAGCACTAAGTCCCTAGTATTTGCAATTCTTAATTCTCTCAGGGCACGTAACTTGACCGGGTCCTAAGAAAAAATGACTTTTGCATGTGCTGAGGGTGTGAGGTCTCAGTATGGTAGTTACTTGAGGAGCACTGCCCATATCCCCGGGGCCTTCTGACTTCAAGATTCCAGTTATGGATATTTGCATTTGGTTCCTGCCTAAGAGCCTTCTCTAAAGCCATTTTAGTCTGTTCCAACTTCATGTACATCAGCCTGGACCTGCTTCACATAAGCAATAACCAATACTAGTTGGTCAAGTGTCCATTCTTCCTGGTCCTTCAGTATAGTATAGTATAAATTTGTTTTACATTGGTGCCCAGAATCTCCCTTCAGGGATGAACTTCAGTTGCCCATGCTGGTAGTTGATTTATAATGCACTCTTTATTTGTTCCTTTACGGTCCCTGTCCTGCTTCCCCTTGTTCTTACTGACATAGCCTGTACTTCTCAGATGAATTATTTGGTCTTGAAACTTTTTCTCAGGTTCTGGAGAGAACCCAACTTAGAGACAATGTATGCCTGGGGCTGACTGCAAGCTACATATTCTATAATAAGAAAGCTGACCTGAGAAGAGGCCTTCCGGGGATAAAAGCTGAGAGAGCAGAGCTGAGTTCTGGGGACCATGTTTAAACTTCCCAACTAAGTCCTGATTCTTTCTGTGGACCTTTAGTTATGTGCCAAAATATTCCTTTTTTGGTTTCAAATGAATTTGAGTTAGGTTTCTATTTTTTTTTTTTTGCCTCTGAAAGAATTCTGCATAATATTATGTTATTTACTGTGGACTTAAGGGGAGAAAACCCACAATAGTAGATTTACGTAAACAAGGTAAATTTATGAAACCAATCAAGAGCACCCCGACAGAGTCTTAGTAGTTTCTCACAGGGAGAGATCAAAGATGTTTATAAGGTTTCAGATCTAAGCTTCAGTCATTTAAATCAGGTCTTTCAAGATAAGTAAGTGCTTGTGATGGGGACAAAAACATGACACAATTGCTTAAGATTGGTGCCATAGCGCAATGAGCATTTGGAAGCAAGCGTTGATAAGTAAACTGCTTGTTTGACAATCAAGCTATTTGCCCAGTTGAGCAATCCATTGTCCTATGGGAAGTATTTGCCCAGATGAGCAAATTGTTTGTTCAGATAAATTGATATGCAGGAATATCCTGAAGCAAACAGTGAAGTTATTTATCAGTTTAAAATCTTCCTGTAAGAAATAGTTAAGTCTTATTGACACAGGTGTTCTCAGTTCTCAATGCTGGTATTTAAGCAACGTGGTACAGGTGGTACGAGTTCTCATAAAGGGTAGGAATTTCCTCTCTGGGGAAAGGGTCAGTAACATTGAAGGAATTCTGGGCAAGGGAGAAAAAAACAACATAAAGGTAATAAAGAATGGACAAAATGTTAACAATACTGGAGCTAAGTAAATAGGAAATTAGCTACGAAAGAGTATTTAGAGGAGATGTATAGAAATAGGAACCAGAATTTTGTCCTCTTAGAAATGTGGAGCCTTGGGACACTTGGGGGGCTCAGTCCTTAAGTATCTGCCTTCTGCTCATGTCATGATCCCAGGGTCCCGGAGTCCAGTCCTGCTTCGGGCTCCCTGCTCAGCGGGGAGACTTCTCCCTCTGCCTGCCGTTCCCCCTGCTTGTGCTCATTTTCTCTCTCTCTGACAAGTAAATAAATACATAATATTTTTTAAAAAATGAGGAGCCTCTGAAAGTTATAAGACACCTGACTATTGAAAAATGTTTGTGTTTGGATTTTTTGTTTGCTTTGTTTTGCTAGGAAATCTTGCATTTTAGGTGACCACACAATAAAATGTACCATCAACTGAGGAATTAACTTCTGTTGAATACTGAAATCTTTTTTGTATTTTAATATTAAAGCCTATGATCTTTGGAGGTTGATTGGAAAATGAGAGCTAAATCATTATTATAAGAATGATAACAGGGGAGTGAGACTGAGCATCTTGGCTTCCATCTCTGCATATGGTGGGGCCCAAGAAAGGGCATTATTTATTCACTATGTAGCCAAGGAAGGGACAGCCCAAAGTTTCACTTAACATTTGTCAAATAACACTGCTCACAGTTTATGGCAAAAGCTCTTGTAGTCACCAATATCCTTTTCTTCAGATTCTGAGAAAACCCAGCACGAATGCAAAAGCAGGTAATATTCTTAAACTAATAACAAGCTTCACATTTAGACCGATCTGGATTCTTATCCTGACTCAGACACTTAATAGAAAGATGACTTTGGGCAAGTTAGCATCCTTGTCCCTTAGTTACCTTATGCAAATTGAAGAAAAGATAAACTACCTCATGAATGTGATGTGAAAATCAAATGGAGGGCAAAAAATAGAGACTGACAGTTTGGCATGAAGTTGGAAAGCATTAAAGATTGGCTTTGTTTTTGCCTTTTTCCTTAAGTGGGCTTCAATGAAAATACGCACAAGGAGAGGGAAATAAAGGTCCAGGCCAATCTGTAATGGAGGTAATGGCTGAGTTCCAAGTCTTCTAAGTTCTGGCTTCTCACACTCACGTATTTGTTTCAATTGTAAACCTGCTCTCATACTCTTCATATGAGCATCCCAAGGGAAGTTCAGAATTTAGGGTTTTTTCTGCCAGGGACATCTGCCCCTTAATCAAAGCTTTTACCTTAATGGGAATGACTGCAATTTGACATTTGAGCATCGGTAAAAGGAAGCCCTCTAGGAAGTCACTCCATGGTTGTAACTCTTGTATTATGGGCAAGTATGAGGAATCTGGGGGCGAAATTGGAGAAGATAGGCAGTGAATTAGAAATGGGGAGATAGAGGCTCTGCTACTTCCTATAAACATTTAAGTATGTGTCACAACTTCTTGAAATCTCACTTGGTTCATCCATGGTTGGGAGACTTTGCCAGTTCACCCAAGGATTACATTAGACAAGGCTGAATGAAGTACTTGTACAATTCTAAAAAGATATATAAATATGAATTCCAATAAGTCTTCATATTACTTCTCTCTAATACTCAAAGAGATGCCAAATAAAAGCCATTAAAATATGAGGCAGCAGCAGTCAGACCAGTAGGTGATCTCAGGCAGTTAACTGTAGAGTTCTTTCTACCATGGGCAGTATGAAACTAACTGGAGACTAGTAATAGTGGCACGGAAAATCTTCCTGGAGGTTTCTAAGTGCTCAGTGCAGAAGACTGCGCAGTGGGATGCACCAAGCAAGAAAAAAGTTCTCTTGATATTTTTTTTCACATCTTCTTCACAATGTAAAAAGGGGCAAACTTGAAAATTTACTCTCAATATTGATTTCTTAGGAAAGATATTGTATTCTATTCTTAAGCAAAAATTTACTGACCACTGTGTGCCAAGATGTTCATTGTCCTTTATGGAAAGACATCTATATGCCAGAGATCATAGAATGCTCTTATCATCTTCACATAATTGTTGAAGATAAAGTAACTTCATGAAGAGAGAGCCTCGGTAGCTTTCGGCAGAAGGGAGGTTCGAGTCTGGGTCTGTACCATTCTAGAGGCTGTGGACTCAAACACAAAGCTCTACTGACACTCATTTGTCTTTGAAAGTCTTTACTCTTCTCCAGCTAATTTAATTAAATTCCATAAAGTTCTCTAAAACAGAGAGAAATTTACTTCACTTCAATTTTTAAAATAAACTTGCTTCATCCAGCATTTTATGGACCAGAATGGGAATGAAAATGGGATAAAAAGATAATTGAAAATTCCCATCTGGAAAGCTCAAAGGCATTTTTATTTTACATTAAATCATGAACAATAGAAACTTAAACACTCTGCTTTACATTCAAAAATATTAGAATCAGACATCAGATATTCAGAATGCTTTCTTGTGCTTTGGGACAGAGAATCTCGTATTTCTTGCAGTCAGGCTTATTCCATTGAAGTATTATAAAACTTATCTATCACTTAGAGTTAAAAAAAAATGTCACTTCTGTGATTCCAAGTTTACGTAGAATGGAATGCATTTGAGAATGCCAGAGAGTTGATGGCTGTGTGATTGATATAGGGAAAAACATAAAAATAGGCAAACGGGAGACAGAAAGTGGGCCTCTCTGTTCAAAACTTTCTCATCAATCATACCGAGATACTCAGATGTTGAAATGGAAAACCCATGAACAAAAAATATTTAAGCCCAGAAACCACTAACAAGGTCATCAAGAAGCTTTAATGAGTGTAAAGTTGCACATAGAAAGAAAACCCGCAACTTAAAAATATGGATAACTGTAGATCTTCAATTTGGCTCCTTAAAATTCTTTAAAATGAGTTTTATGAAGGAAAAGATTTTGTTTCCTGGACAAACATAGTTTTGGAGGCCTGCAAATGTTTCCCATTGATGTAAACTTATCACATAGGCAGGTAGCATACCTCTATCTGGTCTTGCATTTATCTGACAACATTTTTTTGTCACAGCAGAGCATCTCAGATGGTACAGAAGTGTTTGTATCCCAACAGCAGGCAAAAGGCGAGGGGCTGTCTCCCAAAGTTGTAAATGCACATGTTCTGTGGTGTAGCTGAGAGACAGCTGCCTCAAGAAGTATGTGATGGGAAATTCTAAGGATGATGAGGCCAGACTCCACTCTGCAAGTCAGCCCTAGAATAAATGTGGCTGCCTGCCATCCCTAGAAATCCTTTGTATTTGAAGTTGAGCTTTTTAATACTATTGCAGTTAGAGGAGTGCAGTCGAAGGAGTTTATGTGTCATATCCATAGCTGAAGAGGAACGTACATCAATAAGTCTAATTGGGATGGCTTGCTTTCACTAGCCTGTGACTAAAAACACCAGGAGCCATTTTTAATCTATAAAATTAGCTAGGTTGTAGGATTTTCAGGCAACAAAGGTGATGCAACCACTCTAAAGGAGAATTTGACAATGCGTCTCAAAAGCCTTCATGTCCATATGCTTTCTCCAGGCAATTTTAATCCTAGGAATTAACTTTAAGGAGGTTGTATTCAAAGTTTTGTCTAAGGAATGGTTGTTCATGACAACATAATTTATAAGAATAAAAATTAGAACCAACGAGGTCCTATATAAAGAATTGGTAAATAAGTTACCATATATCAATAAAAGAAAATATTATTCAGTTATTTTAATGATTACTGTACATTATAATTATTAGACATTGAGGGTCAGATACCATTTTTAAAATTAGATGAATACCATGGGCCCTCTCCCATTCTAAAATGTACATGAATTGACCTAAATTTATACTCAGAGTTCAGCATAAAATATCAGAAAGTTCATAGATCCCCCATAGTGTATGTGGGGGATACTAAGCTAAAAATTCAACATGAATGACCACTGAATTATAAAATAGTCACAAGGTATTAACTTTAAGAAAACAGAATATGTAACATATACACAGTATGATTCCTTCTTAATTTAAGTATGTATGTCTACACACGAATATTGTATTTTTAGGATCCCTAAAGCCAACCTATTCAAGAGCATAGGCTTCCTGAGCCCATTAAGTGACAGAAATCACATCTCCATATTTTAATTATTTCCTCAAAAGTTCAATTTTTCCTTTTAATAAGTTTGTCTAAACAAGTAAAAACATGCTCAACTACCTATGGATTACACCCCAAAAAAGAACTTTATTACTTTTGGCTAAAGACCATACATTTCAACAGAAATACTTTATACATAAAGTAATGCTAAGTTTCAGTTTGGCAGTTTTCTGTGTTTCTGTGTGCATGGGTGTGTGTGTGTGTGTGAGTGAGTGAGTGAGAGAGAGAGAGAGATTTAAACTTCTTAGCTGCAATCATTAGAAACCAACTCTAGCCATTTAGGCAGAAGAGGCAATTATTAAATGAAATAAGCTGGATGACAGCCTCCAGAATGACGTATAAAGAATATGAAATCACTCTGCTGCAAAACAAAACAAAACAAAAAACCAAAACCTACAACTGGTAAAAATTATTTAAGAAAAATAGTATAACAACTATTTAATCTTTAAAAATGTCCCTAAGATTATACAGCAAATGAATAAACATTTATTCAAGAAAATCTATATAGTGTTATAAAATAGTAAGAGTCTAGAAAGAGTCTATGAGAGTCTTGAGCCATGATTTACTTCCCCACCCCAATTCAGCATGATAGAAGTTCCATTCCAGGTAGGTGAGGCCAAGAAAATGGGACTCCCACTCCTTAAAGTTTCCATTCAAGGACTGTGGTACCTCCTTCAGAGAGACAAGTTGCCATCTTTTCTCATTTCCCCAAGCTCCATGTTGCAAAGACCAAATTCCAGGTTTATGCAGCTGAGAAGTCAGAGGAGGGAGGACATTAGAGGCGTTGTGTCCTGTATGACAGGCTGAGAACACTGTGTAGTCAACTGAACTCACCCTATCTCACTTGTAGGGTTGGGGTTTCATGCAGGAAAAGGCAAGATGAGAAAACCAGACTTTAAAAATTGGTACTAGTGACTATGAAAGGCATTTTATAGTAATAAAAAGGATCAATTCATTAGGAAGATCTAGTATGTGTCAATATCTATATATCTCACAACAGAGCTCCAAAATATATGAAGCAAAATCTGACAGAATGGAAGGGAGAAATGGACAATGCAACGATAATTGTTGGAGAAGTCAGTACTCTGATTTTAATAATGGTTATAATAAGTATGCAGAAGACCAACGAGGAAACAGATTATTTGAACGTTATAAACCTACTAGACCTAACATGCATATGTGGAACATGCATATGTGGAACATTCCAGTCAAGAACAGCAGAACACACATAACTTCTAAAGAACACATGAAACATTCTCTCAAATACACCATTTGCTAGGCCACAAAACAGACTTCAGTAAAATTAAAAAAGGTTGAAATCATACAGAGTATTTTCTCCAAACACAATGAAATGAAATTAAAAATAATGGAAATAAGTCTAAGAAGTACACAAATATGTGGAAATTAAGCAACATACTCCTATATAATCAATGGATCAAATAAGAAATCATAAGATAAATTAAAAAATACTTCAAAATGAATGAAATTTAAGATGTAGCATATCAAAACTTATGAGGTGCAATGAAAGCAACCACGCTTGGAAAGAAATGCATAGCCATATTAAGCTCTATTGAATAAAATATCTCAAATCAAAAACATATACATGTATATATATTTTAATGTATATATATAGATTAAAAGTTCAGAAGGTTGTAATACCAAAATCTTATCAGCTGAGACATTGTTTTTTTTCCCTTTGTCTACTATTCAGTATTTTACAAATATTTTAAATAATAGCATTTTACTTAGAAAACCATCTTAATTATTTTTAAATGATACTAAAATCATCATTAATCATTGCTTCGTATTTTTATAAATTTTAATTCTACCCGGTCTGTAGGAATATCCTACTTGGATACTCTAGGCATTCCTCCAATAACTTGTTTTTGTTAACTAAATTTCTAATATAATTTCATGGCATTTTGGGAAAAGATTGTCTTTTCACCTACACATTTGTGAAAGCCTCACCTATTACCATATCTGTCATTCCCAGTTAAATCACATTCTCATAAATCTTCCATGGACAGTGTAGTCTATTCCTAATGAAAGCCTTCAACTTAGAATAAGAAGCATCCAACTGAAGCACTTTCAAAGTCTTCTTTCATTCAAATTGCTGAGGAAGCTTTAAGTACCCTGCTGCCCAAATGACTTAGGGAAATTAATGATCCAAAATGAAAGTTAAAACGTCTATAGTCCTTTCTGGAAACAAAATCAGCACACAAAGAGCTGAGGGAAAGCATGCCAGGGAGGTCTCACTATCGAGTCAGATGTACCAGTGCTTTTCTCAGGAGCCAATAAATCATCATGATTTCAAATTCCCAAGGTTCATTGAAAAGAGCAATTACGTTAGTCACAATAATAAGGTTGAGGCCGGAATCTGAATCATATGCCAAATGTGATGGAAATATAGGTATTGAGAATCCTGGGCAGCAGTATAATTTTTTTCAAATGAGATGTGATTTTGTGATAAGGTTAAAAGCACAGGCAGTGCAGTTGAACAAATGTGGGTTCATATCTGAGCACTTAGGAGTTGCACAACCTTGGAAACTGTTATAGACAGAAACCATTTACATGGAAACAGGATGCATTAAAACAATTAGACAATTTTCTGCCCAAACCAGAGATAAATGGCTTGTATATATCTATAATTTTATTCCACAGGCAAATGGAACAATGAATTCACATAATTTAATAAATATAATTAACTTTCAAGAGGCTCCTTCCTGTGAGTTATTCATGTATTAATTATTTAACAAATATTTACTAAGCACCTACTACGTGCCTGGCACTCTAGAGGTTTGTACGAGTGTAGTAGCAGAATGAGGGGTTGCAGAGAGGAGAATGTGCACAAAGGTGCTTGTTCTCAAGTAGCTCATATGAATGGGGAAAAAGGAAGAGTGAAGAACAGCTCAAAAGATGCACGTGAAAATATCATATGCATATATAGTACTTATTCACCAAGGTATACGGTGTTCTATCATGATTATTAAGGGCTTGGGGAGTCTAGAAGAGATCAGTCTCTGAATTGATTTAACACATTAAAACTTCTAGTCAGTGTTTCAGCCATATGATCATTGAGGTCTTGCCTGATCTGAAGATTTTAAAATAATATGACAATATATCAGTCACATCAATAAAAGTGAATAGGCTTAAGCTATCTATTGAAAGAAAAATTTTCAACTTGGCTAGGAAACAAAGACCCAGCTATAATCTCCATAAAAGAGAATAATCTAAAAAATAATTCAAGAAGACTTAAAAAAAAAAAAGAATGGACAAAGATATACTAGGCTAATGGAAACAATAAAACAGCATTGTTCTGATTTCAAAATAGAATTTTCATTAAAAAGTATCAAATACAATGAAAGGACACTTGATGAACTCAATGCTAAAAGCCACAATTCAGAACATGTTTATAACTGTTGTGATTATCTATACCAAAAATATGACAGCAAAATTTGTAGAATACACAAGGATACATAGATTAAAATATACTATGAATAAAACAATTTTATTTTTAAATTTTTTAAAAGATTTTGTTTATTTAGAGAGAGACAGTGCATGAGCCGGGGGAGGGACAGCAGGAGAGGGAGAGGGAGAGAGAGAGAGAATCTCAAGCAGGCTCCGCAATGAGAGTGGAGCCCAACATAGGGCCCAATCCCACAAAGCTGAGATCATGAACTAAGCCATAATTAAGAGTCCACACTTAACTGATGGAGCCACCCTGGTGCCCCAAAATAAGATAATTTTAGACACACTCTGTACAAAAAAGATCAAGTGGCCAGAAAGTAAATAAGAACTTGGAGGACCTAAAAGATGTGGTCAATAAGGGCAGTTGTATGACTGTATGTTGAACTGGATGATGTCCTGTTAATAGAGAACATACCTCATCTCAAAAACACTTGGAACAGGGGCGCCTGGGTGGCTCAGTCAGTTAAGCATCTGCCTTCTGCTCAGGTCATGATCTCAGGGTCCTGCGATCAAGCTCCATGTTGAGCTGTCTGCTCAGGGAGGACTCTGCTTTTCCCTCTCCCTCTGCCTCTCCCCCTGGTTCATGCTCTCTCCCTCTCTCTGTCAAATAAATAAAATCTTAGGAAAAAAAAAAAGAACACCTGGAACAAAAATTAGTCATATGTAGGGCACAAAATGCAGTAATAAATTCTGTGAAGTAGAAATAATACATATTGATCACAACGTAATAAAACTATAAACTCATAGCAGTATAAAAACAAAACAAAACCCTTCAACCTAAAAATATTAAAAAGGCATGTAATAACTTATAGCTGAAAAAAATAAACTAAATTACAGAATTTCTGAAAGTGAACAATGAGGTGACTATGCCACCCATCAAAATCAATGGAACATAGTTAAAGAATGACCAAAGAAAAATTAAGATAAATAAACAAACTCAATACCCAGTGAAGGAAGTGAAAACACTGAATTAAGCCCCAATTAAAATGCCAGGAAAAAAGAGAACAATGAAGTTCAAGAAAAAAAAAAAAGTAGAAATAAGCATGTGATTAAATTAAAAGCAAAATTGTTGAGGCAGAGCATAGAAAAAATAATAGATGTAATTTAATAAATCAAAATCCTCTTTTTTGATTAACAAAGTAGGCAAAACTACTAGTCAGTCCAAGGAACAAGAAAGCCCAAATATACAAAAGAAGAGGTGACAAGCGGAAAAGAGAGATAGAAACAAAAGGAATATATAAAATTATGAGACTATATAGATCATTGAGACCACAGTAGAGGTGGAAAAGCTTTACCACATCAGTTCCTAGTGAAGAAACAATGTTTTAAAGAACAACCAATAAACTAAGACCTAGATGGAGTCCCAGACAGGTTCTACCAATCTTTAAACAGGGGATAGTTCCAATGACACCTAAATTGCTCCAGAGCCTAGAAAATGAAGGACACTTTCAAATTCCTTTTTAATACTAATACCTAAACCTGACAAAAGATAGCAGAAACAAGGAAAATTATATACAGACATCACTTGAATAAAAACAAAAGAAAATATTTTTTAACAGCACCCAGCATGGTAAGAAGAAAATAATACCCCATAATCAAGATTTTTTAGAAGAATGTGGTATTTGTTCACTATTTGGAAACCTATTAATATGATACAAAATATTAACAGATCTAAACAGAAAATGGATATGATTATGTTGCTGGATGCTGAAAAATCTTTTGAGAAACCCAAACCCATTTATATTTAAACAACAACAACAACAACCCAGTATATCCGGGTTGGTTATTTTGAGGACATTGGAGGTTGTTCTGAGTACCATGGGAAGCCAATGGAGAATATTTAAACGAGGCAGTAACAGGATCTGATTTATACTTCAAAGATACCACTCTGGTTTCAGTACAGCAAACAGAACTCCAGAGGGGCAGGATTAGACTGAAGCAGGGAGGCCAGTAGCAGCTACTTCAGTAAAGCCCTGAAATCTTGACCTGATCCATAAGGGACTGAACATTCCAGGGAAGAAGAAACAGGTGACTCTTCCAGAAATAACCTTAAGAAAAGTCCTAACCTATTTTCACTTCCCAGGTTGCAAAGAAAAGCCACCACAAATCCTAGGGAATTTAGTTAAACATTATGAGCTATTTTAGAAAAAAGTTTCTTTTATATAATCATATAGTTGACCCTCAAACTGTGCAGTTCCTCTTACATACCGATGTTTTTTTCAATACAGTACTATACTGTAAATATATTTCCTCTTCCTTATGATGTTCTTCATGTTTTCTTTAGCTTACTTTATTGGAAGAATACTGTACGGAACACATATAGAACTATGTGTTAACTTTATGTTGTTGGTTAAGGCTTCTGGTCTTAGGCTCTTAGTAGTGAAGTTTTGGGGGAGTCAAAATTTGGGTGTGAATTTTCAGGTACATGGAGATCACTGCCCCCAGCCTCTGCATTGTTCAAGAGTCAACTGTAATTTTTGCACGAGTCTGTCATCAGATACTTCAAATCAATGTATAAATTATTATAAATTTTTTGGGAGAGAACCCTCACAATTGTGTTAAATGTAAACACAAAAACTGGTTCTTTTCCTTCAATTGCTATTAAATTGTTTTTAATTGTAAATGTGACTAGCCACAATTGCATTTTATTGATTTACATTTTAATGATACATTGCATGACTGAAAGTTAATGTGATGATGATTATCCATCGAGTGAATATTGAGAAGTAATCGGAAGTTGAGAGAGTGTCTTGAGTAGTAGCAGGCAGGGAAAAGGGATCAATCTCTCCAGTATAAACAGTAAAATGACCATAGGATATGAAGATGGTGTAAGAATTTGTTAGTGAGGGTATAGGTCAGGCCTCATCCATGTTTCCATCAGAAGCCCCAAGCTTTAGGCTAGAACTTGTCATGCAAGTGAATCTGGAAGAAAAGATTTGACTAACTAGATACAAACACTGAGGTGTTTTCAGGGTAAGCCTTAAAGAAAAGCAGCTCCCATTTGCCTTTAAGTTAGAAAAGCCTTTGTGATTAGAGATACCATTTTCCTTTTTTTTTTTTTAAAGATTTTATTTATTTATTTGACAGAGAGAGAAATATCACAAGTAGGCAGAGAGGCAGGCAGAGAGAGAGGAGGAAGCAGGCTCCCCACTGAGCAGAGAGCCCGATGTGGGGCTCGATCCCAGGACCCTGAGATCATGACCTGAGCCGAAGGCAGAGGCTTAACCCACTGAGCCACTCAGGCGCCCCCCCATTTTCCTTTTTTTTAATTACTAATAATTATGTCATCTGGACTTTGTACGTGGCTCATATTTTTAAGCTCATTATATGTATGTGTATTTAAAAAATTGTACAAATGGCTCTCAATCCTGCTTCAAAGGGACATTTTTCCTTTAAAGCTTTTATTTCTTTATTTAGAGATGGGGGAGGGGCAGAGGCAGAGGGAGAGAAAGAATCTCAAGCAGACTCCATGCTGAGTATGGAGCCTGATGTGGGGCTTTATCGCATGGCCCTGAGATCATGACCTGGGCCAAAAGCTAAAGTCGGGACGTTTAATCCACTGAGCCACTCAGGTGCCCTGGACGTTTTCCCCTTTTGGTTGAAATACTGTTCCCTCCCCTCAGAAGAGGCTGAGAGAGATGCGTTCTCTTGTTCTCTCAGCTGTTGCACCGCCCCAAAATTGTTTTCCTCTAAAGATGTAATCATGTTGCTTGTTCCCTTAAAATCCTTCAAAATTCCTCAGCAGTTACAGAATAAAGTCCATGCTTTTTAGGATTGTTTCCAAAATCCCGAACCTCATAGTTACCTTATGTCCCTGAAACTTTCCCTCTGACCTTTCTCAGCTCTGTATTTTGGGTCACGTTTTCTTCTTACCTAGAATAGCATTCTCTTATTTCCCTGTTTAGTGACCTTCTATTCATCCATCAAAACTCAACTCAAATGTTTTTGCCTTTGCCCCAAATTTTCTGGCATCAACATTACTTCTGTGTATCCATAGCACTTGGTCCAACCTTTTCATTAGAGGATTTATAATATTTAATTGTTCTTTATGTATTGGTCTCCACCGCAATATAGTGAGATGCTGGTGTTAGGAACTGAGTCTCCATTTTTCAGTTTTTTGTATGTTTTTGCTTATTCAACAAATATTTACTGAGTGTCCACAATGTGGCAAGTCATGAAGTGACAGAGTGACGTAGGTGGGAAGAAGCAACCTTAGAGCAGGGATGAGCAGACTGAGAGGATGACCTTTGAAACAAGATCTGAGGGACGAGAAGGAGCCAGCCAGTAAGGCTCTGTGAGAGCAGGGGGCAGGGGAGATGGTCTGATATAGAAGGAAGGCTGGCAGGTTTGAGAACAGGAGGCCAATGAGACTGGGGCAGAATGAGGCACAGGGAAAATGGTAGCATGAACCAAACTCATGTCTACTTTCATAGACTTTATGCTGAGCCTGACAAATGGAAGAATTCATCAGAAGTAATTTCCTGAATAAATATTGTATTGAAAATTAAATTTTAATCCACCAGGTTGTTTAGAATAATATAACTTAAGCAATGATGGGGTGCTTACAATCTCTCAAATCATACCTTTTATCCCAAAGGGGAAAAATCAGGCCTAGCCAGAACCTGAGTCATATTCTGAGAGAAATATCCCATGAAATCTTCCTGGGAAATTAAGCAAGAAAGTGGATAAAGTTTTCAACTGCAGTTCTACTGAAGATAAATGCTTGTCATAGTTGCTTCTTATGCTGATCCTTAATTAAAACTCGAGGCATATTAAATTACTGTTTGACGATGTACTAGAAATCAATTTAATAAAGCCCAAATATATAGCTTTCTGGTTATCCTACTTGATCTAAAAATAAATCCTGGAAAATCCAGAAGTGTAGCTTTCAAATCAGGCAAGCTCTAATATTCAGGGGGTCCCAAAGCACTGTGGGCCCAGCTGGATGGCCAGATGGCACAACCCTGAATTTTGCTTCTACCCAAGTAAGATCAGTTCTCCTCTTAGCCATTTCTATGTGAGACTTAAGCATAAGAATCCTTTGAAGAAGGGCTTCACTACCAATAGAAGTTAGAAAAGTGCTGATAAAAAAAAAATAGTTACTGTGTAACTATAATGTCTCTCCAAGCCACGTTAACTTCTACTACATGCTTCTCCTGGACCCACGCTAGTGAGGATGTGCGAGCACATAGTCACCTCAAAAGCCTTATTTATGAACCTTTTTCCTTCACTTTTCTTTACATGTGATCCCAACCTGCTACTGACGTGTGAGATACAACCACATAGTGTCTCACTTCTGTCTTGCCATGCCCTTTGGACTCTGTATTTTTCACCATATTCCTAGGTACAGTCTTTGATTTTGACTATTCTCCACAGCAATTTTGCCTCTCTCCAAGTTACACTGCTTTAGATCACCTCTTCTAAATGCTTTTACTCTTTTAATTTAGTGGTGCAACATGTCTGACCCTGGCATGACTCCTGGAGATGGTACTTCCTCCAAGCCCGGTCCAAGTCTTCACTGAGAATGGCCATGAAGACTCACTCCGAAGCAGGTAGGGTGTGATGAAATGCCTATTTTCTACTTGACCCTTCCTAGAATTGACTCTTCTTTGATCCCTTCCTTTAGGCTTGTTGTTTTTTCAGTTTTTACTATGAGATCATGGGTGCCCAGTCATTGCGCGTGGTCATTTAATGATATAAGGTATGGGTTTCCATCTGTGAGATGTTGATCAATCACAGGATACGTGACATTATTTCTGTATCATCCCTATTTCTTGTTTCTGAATGAATAATATGGCATCATGTTTGTGAAAACAACTTAGAAAGTACAAATTGCCACATAAATTGTTACTTGTAATAATGTTTTCAGCTATAGACTTAGATTCCTAATGATTTTTCTTTATAGGTGCATTTTATAGCAGTTTTCAGCCTTTCTCCCTCTGAAGACACAGATCAAATTTCTAACCCCATCTTTTTTTTCTGAAGTTTGGAGCAAACCCCCTGGGTATTATCCTTTTCTTCAGTCACCATCTTGACCCAGCGCGCTGCAGAATCTGGTAGATTTCTGCATTTGTATGAATAGGCAAAGTGTTCTAACAGTATTGAGATAAATTCAGTCAACATGCTTATATGCAGTGTGCATCTAGCATTGCCTAAGATTAGCTGCCACTTTAGGAAAAGTTATTGGAGGGACTAACTGTAATCCATGATTAGAGTCAAGTCATCTTGAATGTTTTCTTTTATCTAGAAGTCTGACTCATTCAAGAAATTATTCTAATTTTGCCTTTATTTGATTCTTTATTTTTTGAATGTTTACTTGGCTAACTTCCTTCGAGTATAAGTAAAAACCTTTATTTAAAATGCTACCATTTACAAGAATAATAATGACGATAGTAATGGTGAGAAAAACAAGGAAAGTTACATTTATTTGGGGTCTGCAATGTGATAGAAGCAATTGGATGCCAATTTTACACATAAGGGAATTGAGACTTAAAGAAGTTAAACTGTGGCAAATTTTAGAGAGCTGCTTAGTGTTTAACTGTATAGGAAAACAAGTGAAAGCAAACACTCCATGTCAGTATAAAATATAGAGTCATCATAAAATAGCACAGGATATTAAAGGGTGGCTATGAGCTTCCATAAAAGGTATTCTTTGGGATAACAAAGTGGAACATCTGGGGGTAAATTCAGATTTGGGGAGGCCTAAAGCTTATAAGATTTAGAGTCCCTGTCTAAGAAAAAGAGTATAAAATTATAAATTAAAAATTAAATACAAAGAAAATATTTAGAATAAGAAATTAAGGGCGCCTGGGTGGCTCAGTGGGTTAAAGCCTCTGCTTTCGGCTCAGGTCATGATCTCAGCGTCCTGGGATCGAGGCCCGCATCGGGCTCTCTGCCCCACAGGGAGCCTGCTTCCTCCTCTCCTTGTCTCTCTGCCTGCCTCTCTGCCTACTTGTAATCTCTCTCTCTGTGTCAAATAAATAAATAAAAATAAAATCTTAAAAAAAAAAGAAATTAATTTTGTAAAAATATGACAAATATCACAAAGATCATAGAAACAGAAAAATAACTACTTTGTTTTATTTAGCAATATTTGTATTATTTCATATACCTATATAGTTTTTTTTTATTATTAGAATCTATACTCACTGATTACCTTTTGATATAACAGTGGTTCTATAATATCAGTTTCTACAGAAAGAACCAAGTAGAAAATTGCTAAAGATAGTTTGGTCTTTTCTTAAGCATGATTAAGCAGAAAAAAATTTTAATCATAGTTTGAAAATGTTACTTTCAGCTTTATGATTTGTTTTTGGTTGTATTGTATAAATGATTGCAATTTTTTATCAAACTGGGGAATTAGTCAAGTATCTTTTATAAATGAGCTGACATATGTCAAAGCATATCAAGTTTTCTTTTACAAAACAACTGGCCTTAAATATTCTTTTATTTTTTTAAGATTTTATTTATTTATTTATTTGACAAAGAGAGAGATCACAAGTAGGCTGAGAGGCAGGCAGAGATAGAGGAGGAAGCAGGCTCTTTGCTGAGCGGGGAGCCTGATGCAGGCCTCGATTCCAGGACCCTGAGATCATGACCTGAGCTGTAGGGAGAGGCTTTAACCCACTGAGGTTAAACCCATCCAGGCGCCCTTAAATATTCTTTTAGTTGCTGACCCTCATTAGAAAGTTTGTTGTCAATGTCTTTATGTCATACTCCTTGGTGAGCTAGCAGAGTGGGTGGTAAGAATACACCTGAAAGATATTTTTACCCTGGAATGATGTGTAATAACTATACCCAGACATGACTGTAAGACAGTACATATATCACACTGATTCCCAAATAAATGGATCCGCAATTCAACTTCCACTTAACTGTATCCAAAAAATGTTCATAGCTCCTCCAATCCCACCCAGCATAATAGAGGGGAAGTTAGAGTGAAAAGAGACAACAGTCTTAACCTATTGCAGTAAAATGCTTGGTTTTTAAAATTATATGAAAATTTATAACTTGCGTGGACATATCATGAAGGCCTCTAGGGCCTTGAAAGGGGCAAGTGGGAGGCACTGATTTTTGACTTCTTCAGCTTTATAATAATTCCCCTTCTGGGAAGAAGAATGAAAGGGCAGACATGAAATAGCCATGCACTGCTGATCTTTGAACCTTGAGATAAGAAAAGCTTACCCATATTCGAGTTGAGTGTTGCTCTGCCCTTGTCATATCCAGCCTCATTGTATTTTAAAAATATTAATGATGAACAATTATGTATTTGAATGACAGCCAAATGAGAAAAGACCTCATCTTTTCACAAATCTATCTGCCCAATTTCATAGCCTGAGATGATGCAAAAATGTCAGTCCATGATCTATATCTCATTTTCTTATGATTATCTCTAGAGCTTGTAAAAATCTCTGTACTTTTTCCAGTTTAATCCTATCTAGTTTCTATTACACATTGATTTATTTGAACAAAATCTATTATGTAATGATGTTTGGTGATTATTGCTTTTATAAGCCCAATTTTAACCTATTCTATTCAGTTCAGTGCCTTTCCAAATGTACTGAATGGAATGAATTAAATTTTCTTCTTTTACTTTCACTTTGCCCAAGTTAAAGAATAAGATGGTGTTGAAAAAGTAATGGATTCTGTGTGGTAACTAAAATTCTAAAATGACTCTTAAGCTAGCTGTCCCTTGTATCCATTCAATATATAATCCCCTCTCCTTGAATGTAGACTGGACCTGTGAATATGAGGGGATATCACTCCCCTGATGAGGCTGTGTTATATGGCAAAGGCGAGGTGATTTTATAGATGCATTTAAGGTCCCTAACTTATCAATATTAAATTAATTGAGAGATTATACTAGGTGGGCCTCACCTAACTAGGTGAGCCTTTTAAAGGATGGTTGTGAGGTCAGAGATAGAAGTCAGAATGATAAGAACCATCAAAGATTCTCTCCTGCCAGCCTTGAAGAAGCTATACTTCATATTGTGGAGAAAGCCACAATGTAGGGAATTGTGGGTAGGCATAGGAACCAAAGATCTCAGTTCTAAAACAACCGTGAATTAAATTCTGCCAACAACAGTGAATTTATAAGGGAACAGCAAAATCCAGGCAATACCACAGCCCCAGACAACACCTTGATGTCAGTCTAGTGAGACGCTGAGCAGAGGTTCTGTGCTCAGACTCCTGACCTACAGAAAGTGTGAAAAGATAATTCATTATGAATATTTATTATTCACTGTCATAATTCATTATGCAACAATAGAAAACTGATATAATCTGATTTAACCTAAAAGTTAAGATAATCCAATATATTTGGAAATTAAGCTCTGCAAAAGATAATGAATTTTTATTATCCATGATTTATTAATCAAATATCTCTTTGGGGTTCAGTACCTTCCCATCTGTGAAATGGGAATGTGAGAAAGACTATTATGCTTCAGCAGTGGCTGCTGGACGTTTGGCTCTTATAGACCATTAAAAACTTCAGAAAATTATTTCTAAGACCAATTTTAATTTTCAACTACTTATTTTACAAAGAAAGTACATAACTCTCTGTTACTATTAAACTAGTGTGAAAAATAAAGAATGTCGTAACACAGAGGGTGATGGTAAGTTTTCTGTGTCAGCTTCATTAGGCAACAATCCCCAGTTATTCAATCAAGCTGTTGCAGTGGTGGTACTTTGTAGACAGGATTAAGGTCCATAATCAATTAACTTTAAGTAAGGGAGATTACCCAACATAATCTGGGTGGTCTTGATTCAATCAGTAGAAAGGCTTTGAGAGCAGAACTAAGGTTTCCTGAAGCAAGAAGAAATTCTACCTAGGAATGGCAACTACAGCTCTTTCCAGAGAGTCCTAGCCTGCCCTTCCTGACAGCCTGCCCTATAGATTTCAGACTTGCCTTGACCATCTCCACAGTTCCTTAAACCAGAATCTTGTAATCTATCTTTTAATATATACTCCTATTCGTTCTGTTTGTCTGATGGAATCCTGACTGATACCCCAATATAAAATAATAGTAATAAATGTAAAGTTACGGTGACCATAATTATTTTTTATTTATTTCCTACTGACTTGTCATTGAGATGGGGTTAGCCTCAACACTCAATGGTTTCATAAACTGCTTTGAACTGTATTTTTATCATCTTAAGCACCCATAATCATCAGAATAAAAAAACAAAAGCCACCAAATATCTATTACTTTGTCTAGCCCTGGCAAATAAGTAAGCTGAATAGGCAAGTTATATGAGTACCCAAGTTTCCATAGTACAGAAAAATGAAGGAGGAAGGGTAAAGGCAGAACAAAGAGGAGGAAAGCAGGCCTGATCCAGCTGCCTGATTCCTCCATCTTCTGAATTAATCTTACCAACACTTGAAAGGCTGCATCAAGTATTTATTTCATCTTGTGAGTCACAGTTATATCAAACTCTACTCCTGGTTTAAACAGAGAAGAACAAGATTCACAATGATTGGAATAATTTTCTGTGGTGAAGTTCTGCAGAATCGCTATTAGAATTGCAATGAGCAATTCTATTCCCCACTTTTGGGAAGAGTCTGGCCTGCTGATTGCTTAAATTACACACATTACTTTCAAAAGCTGGGGTTGGCTTTTGCAGAATCTGCATCACAAAAATAGTGCTATTCAGAGGCAGTGCTTTGTTTTCTTAACAATTACATTAGTCCTCTAGACATACTTTATATAGAGTACATGAGAGAGGAATATCTTGTTTAAAAGCATAACATTTTATTGACACCTCTGTATTCTTGGAACACTTCTGTTGGAGACTTGGTAAGCTAGATTTCCTGGTCAGTACCCTGGCAATGGTTTTAGAGCTGCATAGAGGTTCTTTTTTTTTTTTTTTGTATAGAGGTTCTTAAACTGCACTAAAATCCTTTAGGCCATGAAAGCTTGGTTCTGCTCAAGTAATGTTTATTGGGCATCTCACAGTCCAGAGAGGCAACTTGTAAACAAATAATTGCAAGAAGGTTGATGGGGGCAATAATGTGGGGCCTAGAAGTTGTGAACTCCTAAGGATGCTGGGGTCCTTAGCAATAACAACACAACAATAACAACACAAACAAAAATCCAAGTCAGTGTCTGTCCATCGAAACTTGGAAACTGTTTTTACACATCTGAAGTCAGAAGAAAATACAGGCCATTTTATCAAGCTCTTTTCAAACTTTTTCCTTTTGATGGAGTTTAATGTAGATCACAGGAATTCCCTTTCATCACTGTCCAGTAAGATTGAGGGGTTTTAATGTGTTTACTTTCCAGAATCATATTCTTTTTATATTTGTGGAAAATAGCACCCTTAGACATTTATCACTATCTTGATTTCTGTAGCCCAAAGCAAGATCTCACTTTCGTGGATCTGAAATTACTGGACTATTAAAATTTTAAATGTAAAATGAGTTATTTAAAATTTTCAATAAGATAGAGATCCCTATCCAGCCCATAAGAAACTATAGCCAAAAAGGTCACAGAAATTCCTCAAAAAAATCATCTTCCTTAAAAGGTCATCTAGAATTCCTTAAAAAAAATTCACTAGACTGATGGGAGATGAAAAAAGGAAAATGTCTAATTAGATATCCTCCCATCAAAAACAACTAAAAAAAGGTGGAAACATATATGAAGTAATAGTTTTTAAGTATTAGACAACAGCACAGAGATGCTTGGGAGAAGGAAAACACACAAAGTCTTGATTTACTTTCCAAATTGCTCAAGAGGGCAGTGGAGCCCAAACAGAGAGTATGATCGTCTCATTTAAGTGTACAGAGATCATCATTTCAAGGGTCCACATAGTCAAGCAGCCAAAATTTGCAAGATTAGGTAACATAGAAGATATTTTGTAAATAAAATAAGGTCTATAAATCTTCATGTCCGTGACTTTGAGGTTTCGACCCAATATTTTATTTTTTTATTAATATAATGTATTATTTGTTTCAGGGGTACAGGTCTGTGAATCATCAGTCTTACACAATTCATAGCACTCACCATAGCACATACCCTCCCCAGTGTCCATCACCCAGCCACCCTATCCCTCCCTCCACAACCCCAGCATCCCTCAGATTGTTTCTTGAGATTAAAAATCTCTTATGGTTTGTCTCCCTCCCCCAACCCAACTTGTTTCATTTTTTCCCTCCCTTCCCCCATCACCCCCAACCCTACCTCTCAAATTCTTCATATCAGAGAGATCATATGATAATTGTCTTTCTCTGATTGACTCATTTCACTTAGCATAATACCCTCTAGTTCCATCCATGTTCTTGCAAATGGCAAGATTTCAGTATTTTTGATGGCTGGATAGTATTCCAGTGTGTGTGTGTGTGTGTGTGTGTACACATATACACACATACATACATACATACATATGTGTGTGTGTGTATATATATATATATATATATATATACATACACACACCACCTCTTTATCCATTCATCTGTTGATGGACATCTAGGTTCTTTCCATAGTTTGGCTATTGTGGACATTGCTGCTATAAACATTCAGGAGCATGTGCCCCTTTGGATCACAGCATTTGTATCTTTAGGGCAAATACCCTGGGTATTTACTGGGTTGTAGGGTCGCTCTATTTTCAACATTTTCAGGAACCTCCATACTGTTTTCCAAAGTGGCTGCACCAGTTTGCATTCCACCCAATAATGTAGAAGGGTTCCCCTTTCTCTGCATCCTCACAAACATCTGTTGTTTCCTGACTTGTTAATTTTAGTCATTCTGATTCATGTGAGGCGGTATCTCATTGTGGTTTTCATTTGTATTTCCCTGATGCCGAGTGAGGCTGAGTACTTTTTCATGTGTCTATTGTTCATATGGATGTCTTTGTTGTAGAAAAGTTTATTCATGTCTTCTGCCCACTTGATTGGATTATTAGTTCTTTGGATGTCAAGCTTGATAATTTTTCCTAGATTTTGGATACTAGCCCTTTGTCTGATATGTCATTTGCAAATATCTTCTCCCATTCTGTTGGTTGTCTTTTGGTTTTGTTGACTGTTTCCTTTGCTGAGCAAAAGCTTTTGATCTTGAAGAAGTCCCAATAGTTCATTTTTGCCCTTGCTTCCCTTACCTTTGGTGATGTGTCTAGGGAGAAGTTGCTATGGCTGAGGTCGAAGAGGTTGCTGCCTGTGTTCTCCTAAAGGATTTTGATGGATTCCTGTCTCACATTGAGGTCTTTCATCCATTTTGAGTATTTTTGTATGTGATGTAAGGAAATGGTCCAGTTTCGTTCTTCTGCATATGGCTGTCCAATTTTCCCAACACCATTTGTTGAAGAGACTGTCTTTTTTCCATTGGACATTCATTCCTGGTTTGTGGAAGATTAGTTGGCCATTGAGTTGAGGGTCCATTTCTGGGCTCTCTGTTCTGTTCCACTGATCTATCTGTCTGTTTTGGTGCCAGTACCATACAGTCTTGATGATTACAGCTTTGTAATCGAGCTTGAAGTCTGGAACTATCCTAAACACTTACTGTACAGCTTTGGAGGACGGGAATGAGAATGGGGGCCTCCCAATCTCTGGCCCCATAGGAGCTGAGAGCTTGAGGGCCCCACTCCTCAGTGCACCCTCAGAGAAAATTAGTCAATCACTCCTGTCTCCCTGGTCTCTGGCTGCACTCTGTGCCCGCCTAGCCTGTGACTGAGCATTTCTGTCTCTGGCACACCGTCCCGTTTGGAGTCTCCAAACCCAGCAGATTCCTGATACACACTCCCATGCTGCTCCTCACGGTGGAGGAAGGGGGGAGTCTCCCCAGATCTGCAACTTGTGGGGTCCCTAATTAAAGAGCAGTGGCCCAACTGTGCCTTGGATCAAGGTTTAAGGTAAGTCCAAGCTGAGAGCCCACTCCTTGGCTCTGTCTTTGCAGCCGGCATTCCCACTCTGACACCTGGGAGCTCTGCCATACTCAGACACCCCTGCTCTTTATGTGACCCCGTAGGTCCTGAGACCACACTGTCCCCACGAGGGCTCCACCTCCTAAACCCCACCCCCCACTTAGCCTCTGGAGTGACGTCCCTCAGTGGAGCAGACTTCTAAAAGTTCTGATTCTGTGCTCTGCTGCTCGACTACTTGCCAGTAGCCGACCCCTCTCCCCGTGGTCTATGTTCCCGTATATCGTCTTGGATTCACCTCTCCTCACGTCCCACCTGACAGAAAGTGACCACTTTTCTAGAATTGCTGCTATTCTTTTCTTCGATACCCTGTTGCGTTTGTAGGTGTTTAGAATGGTTTGATAACTATCTAGCTGAATTCCTGGTACCCGACGAAATTTAGTTCTCCTATTCCTCTGCCATCTTTCTCCTTCTTGGTTTGGGCCAAATATTAAGCTGTGTATTAATAGAGTAAAACTCTGCATGGTGTGATGGAGAACAGCTACCTAGAGTCTATGAACTGGATAGAGCCTGTGGAGGTGGCATAGTGTTGGAGTCAGCCAGAGTGGAAAGACTTAATTTGAGACCTGACAATTAGTTGATACACTAGCAAGGCCACACCTATACTAGCATTAGAATAAGGGCTTTCTGGATCAGTCCTAACAAAGATTCAAACCAGGCCTCAACAGTCTAAAGCTAATTCTCCACTCTATTAACAGGTTGCCAGAGCAAAACTCAACATTCTCTAAAGGAAAAAAGAGAAAAAAAATCTCCTCTTTCAACACAGTAGTACTCACTATGTCCATTCCAAAGTTAAAATTTACTAGACATGCTAAGAACAGGAAAATGTGACCTGTACCAGGAGAACAATCAACAGAAATATGCAGCAATAGCACAGTTGTTGGAATTAGCAGGAAACGGACATTAAAATATTATATGTACTTAAGTACTTAAATATACTTCTGTTAAAAGAAGAAATGGTAAAATCTCAGTAGAGAAATGAAAACTATGGAAAAGAAACACATGGAATTTCCAGAACTGAAGAATAAAACAAATAAAATGAAAAAATCTACTGAAGGAGCTTTTTAGCAAATTGGACACTGCAAAAAAAATCAGTGAATATGAATATATATCAAAATAAACCATCCAAATTATAGCACAGAAAGTAACAAATGATCACTAATCTTTTTTTTTAAGCTATGCTGCTGCTGTAAATATTGCATGCTCTATACTTCATGTATGGGGGTGGGGATCAATGGGTAGGTTGGCACAGAGGTGAGTGGGGCGCTGGTTCACTGCTGTGGGGCCATGGAGGACCTCCATGACCAGAGCAGCTCCCACCCCATCCCTGTGACTATAGTTCATGGTTCTAAGGTTAAATAGCTGAGTGCTGATTTATCCTCTAACCATAGATCTTAATTGAACCTGTTGGTGTGGTGGAGTGGGAATGGGCTGTGGGCTGCATGGTCTCTGTGGCAGACAGTGGCTGTATGACAATCAGTGTGTCTCTGGCTCCTCGAGTTTCTACTTTAGCACCTCAGTTGTCCCAGCTGCTACCACAAACACAGTGCCTGCACTGTTCCCTCTCAGACTGCAGTCAGCATGGACAATGTCAAGATTTCAGTGGCTTGGTCATGAGAGTCAGAATCATAGGCAGTGACCAAAATGAGGCCTGAAAGAATCAAAGAACTGGGCGCCTGGGTGGCTCAGTGGGTTAAAGCCTCTGCCTTCAGCTCAGGTCATGATCTCAGGGTCCTGGGATCGAGGCCCACATCGGGCTCTCTGCTCGGCAGGGAGCCTGCTTTCCCCCCTCTCTCTGCCTGCCTCTCTGCCTACTTGTGATCTCTCGCCCTCTCTGTCAAATAAATAAATAAAATCTTAAAAAAATAAAAAGAAAGACTCAAAGAATTGATAATAAGTAGAGCTGGAGGGAAGAACACTCTAATTCCAGCAAATGACGTCTTGGCCTCAAGGAGCCACTTTTAAAGGATGAGACATGTTGGCCTCCAGCTCTTACTTGAAATTATAAAATATGTGCAGGTCCTTGATATCAGTAAGTCAAGGAAAACTAAATGTGAAGCCAGGGTCTTGGCCAGAGAGTGGAGTAACTAGCGATCAAGCAGAGGCTGTGAACATTGAGAAAATAGACCCTATATCAGAATAAGTCCTGAGAAGAAAACCAGAGTTAGGGAATATTTTTTTTAAGAATCGCACACAAGATGGGGGCAAATGAGATTCAGAGTTTGGGTAGTAAAGCTGCAGTTAGTTTTCTTAACTCAAAGTCAAATACAAACTCCAGCATAAGAATCAGCCATGTAGTGACCAGAGATCCAGGCCGCAGAGAGCTGAAAAACACAAATGTAAATACAAGGACCTAAGTTTAGGCTCTACTGAAATATGAGCAGGAACAAAAAAGAGAGTTTGGAATAGAGCAGTAAGTTTTTAACATTCCTTTTTTTAAAGTAATGAAACCTTTTTATCTGAGATGAAATCATAGTATAAGAAAGAGATGAGGGTTCTAGTTGAAATGAGGGCTGTGTTCCAGGAGAGGCATATGTTCTCTCCTCTCAGCTTCCCCTATACCTTTTCCAGGAGAACTTTGATCATTCCCACAGAAATCTAGCACTTCAAGAAACACAGTTTGGAAATCCACTGGACCAGGAAACTGAAGGTACCATTTCAGAATCAGGAACTTGAGGAGAGAGAAAGTCAACAACTTCAGTGTGGCAGAAAGAGCAAGGGTTTTAAAGTCTGAAAGACATAGTTTTAAAGTCAAGTTAGAAAGAGAGAGCAAGGGACAGACTAAGGAAGGAAGGAATGAATGAAGGAACAAAGGAAGGAAGGAAGTCAAGTTCTCAAGCTGAACAACCTTGGGAGAGAGGCCACTCATTGGACTGCAGGTTTCTGCACTTTGGCTTGTGGTGAAGGGTCCAAAGGCATTTGGAAGTGCTCTCTGAGACATAAAATGAGGTCCTCATCAAATTTCTACCAATGGCTTTTTCCAATTCTATACCTTCTATTTGCTGCTACTTGGGGCTGATATTCAACTAGTACAACCTAGCAGACTGTCTCAGTTGTTTAAAGTTGGCACTGATACTGACTGGATGTGCCTGTGCCATACTGATGTTAAATATTTTGAATATTGTTCCAGCCAGCAGTGGATTAATGACTACCATATGCTGAGTACATATGCTGTGGCAGGCATTGTGCTAATAGGATACAGACACGAACTCAGATTATCCTCATATTCACTTTCTGAAGAAAGCATCAATATTATCACCATTTTATAGGTGAGGAATCTCCAGTTAGATCCTTCCCCAAAGTCTTATAGCTAAGAAATTATTGTGCTAGAATTTAATATTTAATATTCCAAATTCTTTGATCTCTTCAGTAAACCACAGTCTCTCACTTAGCATAGATATTCCACAGTGAATAAGCCCTAAAACAAATTAAAATAACATAAATTGACCTATTATATAGTATTCAGGAAAAAAGTGGTTGCTAAATATATCCACTGATACTGAATTTCCATGGCTTTTTAAGTGGGTATCCAAAAAAAAAAAATTGGAAAGAGATAAGCAAAAACTGATTGTGTCAGTATGGTAGGATTTTTTTTTTCATTAATTCAAACAGGCTTAAAATATAAACACTGTCAAAACCATAGCTAGAGCAGTAAGAAAGGGGTCTTGGTAATTTGCTGGTTTAACTAGGATGAAGATACAGACGTTATCTAAAATCGCACAGGAGTCTAAGAAAGATCTATTAATAGTTTTAAATATTGGCTTAGTGACTAGGGTATAATTATTTTTTGTGTCTGTGGGTTATACAGCATTGGTTTTATGGTTAGTAGCTTATCTGCCTTTGAGCTAAAAAGACCTTATATTTTTAATTGTGTGTCCAAACCTTATATTTTTAATTGTGTGTCCAAATGATCTCCCATCAAAATGTCTGCAAGTTATTTTTTTGCTCCTGATGGCTAAAGATAAGGCTGAGCATGATCTAGAGCAAAAAGGAACATTAACCATTACAGATTTTTTGCTTAGCTGAAGGAGAAGATGATCTTTAGTTTTGTTTATTTGTTTGTTATTGAAAGAAATGTCGCCATCCCTCTATGGCTGGACTTTTTAGAAAAGACTCCATCCCTGGCTACCTCCTGTGATTCTTTCACACTTAAGTGGGCATTGTAAAGGACTAAAAATATTTGTATTGGAGATAAACTGTTTCCATAAATTGAATCTCTGATTTCTTTGGAGCAGGCCAGGGAAGTCTAGCATCATTTTATAAAAGCTATAGGATCAGTGTATTTGGTCAAATGCTTAGAGTTTGGTAAACTGCATTGTGTTCTTTATAACTGACAAAGGTCCTGTTAAGTCAGCACATCACAAGTGTTACTAGATTCCTTTCTTGAATAAGTGTCTACACTCCTAGACTTGCAGAATTCTACAGCAGTTTTGCTCTCAACTGAAATCTTACTTCCAGATCAACAAAGAAAACGTCTCTGGATTTGGAGGTCTCAAAGATGGCCGAAGATGTAATCCTCTTAGTTCTCTCATGGGCTTAATTCCTCTCACTTATCTGGTTTATTCTGTGTCCCGCCTCCAAATTCTTTTGTGTGCTCTTGCAGCATTCAGAAAGAAAAAAAAAAAAGAAGACTGAAAGTCCTCTCTGAAAAAAATCTATGAGTTCCTATATTATGGCAGGGATAAACACTTGTCAGGTTATCACACACAGTAGCAAGACATCTGAGGGAAACATGAGTTCAAAGAGATTTCTCACCCCACCCATCGAGCTATTCAAAGGATTCCTGCTATGTTATTTGCTATGGAAAGAACATCCTCATGACTTAGCATGTTTCAACATAGACTCAGGGAAAGATCTGCAAGCCATGTGTCCTTGTTTATCCAAGATGACAAGAACAGCTTTCCTGTTTACTTCTGTCTCTAGTTCTTAAATCCCTTGCTCAGCTTTTAGCTCAGGCAACTAACATAGGCAAATGCTAACACAGTTAGCTTCCCAAACTAGAGGGGTCTAGTGGTGACATTTATTTTTATGCTGATTGATTTTTATGTGTGTAATTTCAAAAATCTGGAATGCTTTTGATGAATCCATATTCCTAAACAAATTAAGATTGGCATACCCATAATAAGAGGTCTTTACTAGTGAAATTCTGCTTGTCACAGAAATAATCGATGTTCATAATAATGACTTAGGACTTTCAAAGATTCCCAAGTGTCATCTGAATCATCAAAAAAATTAACTTATGTTCAATAGAGATGCACCTAATTGTCCACTATTAAACTCTTAATCTGTTTTCTCTTTATGCTGTATAATTATACTTAATTGCAACGTACTAGGAAATTCCCTTTCCATGATCATTCCATACAACAGCAAGTGTACTGAATTGAACTTATGCTACGTTTGACATAGTCTGGAGGAAAAAGAGGAACTAATACCTCTTGAAAACCTACTATATTTGGAAAACCAGCATTTTAAAAAATACACATTATAATTTAGAATAGTTTTAGATTTACAGAGAAGTTGTGAATATACTACACAGAGTTACCATATGCCCCTCATCCAGTTTCCCCTATTATTAACATCTTACGTTAGTATGGGTCATTGGTCACAGTTAATGAATCAGTACTGATACAGTACTATCAATAAGATCCATGGTTTACATTAGGGTTCACCTGTTGTACGGTTCTATGGGTTTTGATAAGGGTGTAATGTCATGCACTCATCATTACATACTAAATACTTTCATTGTACTAAAACTCCCTTGTGCTCCTCTTGTTTGGTGTTCTCTGAACTTCCTGGATTGGTAATTTGATACTGTAATTAATTTTCTAAAGCTCTCATCTATTATTACTTCAAATATTTCTTCTGTTCATTTATTCTATCCTCTCCTTCTGGTATTCCAATTATGTGTATGCTATACATCTTGATATTGTCCACATTTCTTAGATGCTCTGCTCTGCTTTTATTTTTATTTTTTCTCTTTACATTCCAGTCTGGGAAGTATCTTTTGACCTGTCTTCAAGCTGAATGAATGTTTTCCTTGGCTGTGTCCAGTCTACCGAAGAGCCCATCAAAAGCATTCTTCATTTCTGTTACAGTGATTTTTACTTCCACTATTACCTATTGATTCTTTGAGTTTTCACCTGTCTGCTTACATCACTCATCTGTCCTTACACCTGTCCTTGCTTTTTTCACTAGCAATCTTACTTATAGTAACTGTAATTCTTTCAAATTCCCTGTCTGATAATTCTAGCATCTGGGTTATACATGATTTTGGTTCTAATGATTTGCTTTGTCTCTTCAAACTGTTTTCTCCTTCTTCTTTTTCTTCTCCCTATTCCTTCTCCTCTTCCTTTCCTCTTTCTCCTTCCCCACCTCCTGCTCTTCCCCCTCCCCCTCCTCCTTTGTCTTCGCCTTTGTCTTCATCTTCCTTTTCCTCCTCCTCTTCTTCTTTGAAGGGTCCCTTCTCCCTTCTGCTCCCCCTGCTTTTCCTTCTTTTCCTTCCTCTTCTCCTTCCTATTTAACATGCCTTATAATTTTTTTGTGAAAAGTCAGACATACTGTACTGGCTAATAGGAACTGAGGCAAATAGATTTGCAGTGTGAGGATTTAGTTAATCTAGGTGTTAGGCTGTGTTTAATGTATTCTGCAGGTATAGGTGCCAGAGGATTCAAAGTCCTCCAGTATCATTCATTCATTCTTCATTCATTCATTCATTCATTCATTCATTCATTCATTCATTCATTCATTGTCTTCCCTCCTGACTTTCAGTTTCCCTAAATATTCCTTCTCAGATATTCCAAGCCATGCATCTTTTCAAATGAAGTCCAATTTACTGGACTGAAATTTACTTTACTGGAGATTTCTTGTTATGGTGCTGAAGTATGGTGTAGAAGGAACTTTCTACAATCTTGCAATTAAGTCTCAGTCTTTCAGTGGGCCTGTATTTTGGTACTGTGACCTTCACGATGTTCCTTCAGCAATATAGCTTTTTTCCTTCTGCTTCCTACCCCCTTCCCTGGCTGCAGTACTGCCAATCTATTTCTATGAAGCTTGACCCTTTTTGAAAATGTATTTTCCCCTCTCCCAGATGAAATAGGAAGGCTGGAGGGGACTGGAGTGAGAGGAATTACCTTCCCTCAGCTAAGATAAGGCTCTTGCAAAGTTCTTTCTGCTAGAGAGTAGGTCTTTTTTTCTGAAAAAGCTCTGGATGTATTTCACAATGATTACTCTTCTTTTCCCTCTGACAGAGACACTTGGGGATCTCTCTCACTTTCTCAGATCACCACCATGGGAACCTAATGGAGTTCATGGAGGTAAAGGCTGTGAAAATGTGGGGGCTTCCCTAAGGCTGCAGCCACCAGGAAATTCTCACTCAGACTAGTCTCCAATTCATCAAAATTCACATTTCTGTTTTAGATAAGATCTCAGCTGTGTCTCTCTGGCGGTGCCTCTCTTTCCAGATTTTGGAATGAAACTTTTGTCGAGCAACTTCAGTTCTCTGACAGGTACAAGAAAAGTCACTGATTTTCAGTTTATCCAACTTTTTCTTGGTGTAAAGACTTGGAGTGATGACTTTAAGCTCTTTACATGTTGGAGCTAAAGCTGGACAACAGTATTTTAGGGCTGTGTTATTTCATTCAAACTTCACATCAGCACTAAGACATAGGGAATACTTTATTTTATTATTTTATTTTAATTCCAGTATAGTTGACTTACTGGGTACAGGGAAGTAATTTGACAGATACTATCTGTAAGGCAGAAGAGAAGCCAGTATTTAAATTCAGGTAGTATAAATCCAAAACCTTCTGTCATCCCACTACCACACACTGCTTTTGCAATGTTTCATGTACTGCTCCTTCCGATTACCAACAACAGCAGTGGGAACATGAAGCATTGATGTGAATTCAGAAGGCAGTAGCTTAAATGGGCATCTCAGATCTGCAATTATATTCAAGCTGAAAAATAATTTCATCCAGTAACTACTATTCAAGGAAAGGTCAAACCATTTCTCACTGTACTTAGTGATGGATATTATAGTTCTATAGCTCTCACGTGGCAAGTTTGTAATGTGGTCATTGACCTTGTACATTGGCACCTACATTATAAAGGAGTAAATTTACTCTATAACGGAAAACTCGCAAACATGCAATAGGTCAACACCATATATCCCACATCCATTCAAAGGCCAATAAAAGCAAATGCTATAGCATTTGAGAGCGTGGAAAGGAGAGCAAAATAACAATAAAATGAAATACTGATTCTCCAGGTAAATTTTAAAAACATTCCATTAGTTCCCATACACATGAAAACATACACTACTACTATTATTTATAATCATCAGTTTGAGGGATTTTTGACTGTATTTATAAATCTCATGCATTATCTATAAATCACAACACATGCAAAGCCAGATATTTTTATCCACCCTCTGCAAATAAGGAAAGCAGAGAGGTTAAGTAATTTGCCTGAGTCATAGGTTTTAAGTATCAAAGTGCCAAGAATTGACCCCAGATTCATTATAAGAAAAGCCCATCTTCCTTCTACCAAACTAAGCTGGAAAGAAATTGATTGTCATGTGTTTTATGTGGGAGGACTTCACAAGCAGAGTTTAGCAGGGAGGGAAGACTGGCTAACCCTGATAAAGTGATGATCTACACACCTTCCAACTCCTTTCCCTGGTATTCTTCAGTGAGATTTTCTCTGAGGATATTGTGAAAACAATGACAAAAGTCAGTGGCTGGCTTTGGTGAGAATAAATGCACAAATAACCTGCAACAAAGACTAGTTCGCTAGCACATGTATTCAAGAATGTCCTGGGAGTGTATTTTTGTCATTTCTGAATGAGTATTCTATTTTCTCATGCATATGTATCTTGGAGAACAAAATGTAGTCCTTAGTCACTTTTGGAACTTCTTTTTATTCACACAGTAAACCAGGATATCTTTTTGTTTAATCCTTTTTATTTTCAATGATGAGTTAATACTGGTTTCAAAGGTCCGATTATATCTGTTTTGGTTTATATTAAGCTGTATTCCCATATAAATCATGATCCATTGATCATGTAAGATAATGACCTAAACAGTTTTACTAGTCCTACATATAATATATATGATTCCCTTACTTTAAATTTAACTGTAAATGAACTTTAAATTATTCTTGTTTTATTACTGTAACAATTATTTTATTTAAACATTTTAATTTAAAATTATCATTTACAGAATCATACTAATCATTAGTATTACATAATATCTACTAATCATGAAAATTCTAGCCCACTTACAAAGACCACACTTAGAAAGAAGATGCAAAGCAGGAAGACTTGTGAGTAGAGGGAAAGGATGTCTACCTGCACTACCTTACGTTTAATGTCATTGTCATTAGAAAGTTACCTACCTAAAAGTATATGCCTTACTAGCCTGGTTCAGTATGGGTTTTCTAACATTAGCGGTTTGGTCCTTTGGTTCATTAAGAATTTACAGTCTGAAGATTTAAGATTATTTTTGTATTTGGTAAGCTCTTAATATATTAAAGTATTTCAATTAGTGCAAAGGAGTGGTGATCATAATGAACACGGAGATAAGACGTGAAAATGAATATATTATAAAGTAGCATGTGATTAATACCTTTTTAATCTGTTTTTTTAAAACCACTCAGATATCTCTACGATATCATTTTAGATTCAGGAGTCATTGACCGTGTAGTTTGTGAATTCACTTTCCATCTAAAAGGATTATCTTATAGTAATTGGAAAAGGATACTAAAATATAGATCATGATATAGATATGATCTAAGGGCCATTTATCCATAAGGAAAAATAAAGTAATTCTATTTAGGAAGACTAGAATTGAGTGATTTCTGAAGGAAATTAGATTTCAGCTGGGCTTTGATGAGAAGATAGTGGGAAGCATAGTAAATACTGTGCTCAAGTGGAGTGCGATGTATGGGCTTTGTTTTATTCTACCACACTTGGGTACATCACTTCACTTTTCTGAGGCTTACTTTTCTTATTTATCGATAGGGTAATGGGGGTAAATTAGTACCCAAAATAGGTGCATAGTTGCTACCACTGTCCCTTCTGTTTCCCTGACAGATACCACTAATTAAATATACCACTCTTTATGATAAGCCTAGAAAAAAACCTCAAAATCCTTTCCAAAATAGCAAGTGGATATAGATAATCTTATGGAATCTACCAAAAAAATCCTAGAAATAATAAGCAAATTAAGCAAAGCTGTCGGATACAAGAATCAATATATAAAAATCAATTATATCTCCATATTCTAGCAAAGAAATTTTGGAATGTGAAATTAAAGATACCATAGGCTACCCCAGAATAACCCTACATGCTCTACATCCTCACCTGTGCTTGAAATGGCCAGTCTTTGATTTTAACCATTTTACAAATAATATAGTTATATCTCGTTGTGGTTTAAACTTTCATTTCCCTAGTGAGTAATGACGTTTACTATCTTTTTATATGCCTGTCCACATATCTTCTTTGATGAAGTGTCTGTTGATGTTTAATCTTACCCATTTTTAATGGGCCTTTATATTACAGAATTTTGAGAGTTCTTTGTATATTCTGGATACAAGGGTTTTAATTATATATATGATATGTAAAAATTTTCTCCTAAAATGTGACTTACATTTTCATTTTCTTAAGACTGATTTTGAAATGAGAAGTTACTAATTTTTGGAGTCAAAGTTATTTAATAAATTTTATATATCATGCTTTTGATGTCAAAAGACAATTTTTCCTCATCCAATATCACAAAATGTTCTCCTATGTTTTCTTCTAGAAGAATTAATTTTAGTTTTGTGATTTGTTTTTTGCTAAGTTTTGCATATGCTGTGAGGTACAGAAAAAATTTTTTTTTTTTTTTTTTTTTTTTTTTGCATATGAGTGACCACATTTTCTGGTACCATTTTTGAAGACATTTTCCTACAGAATGAATGATCTTTGCACCTTTATCAAAACCCAACTGGCCATAGGTTTCTGAATTCTATCTTGTTCTATTGATCAAAGTATCTTAATGCCAGTTGCATACTGTCTTGATTACTGTAACTTCTTTACATATGTACTAGTCACTGCCTAATTGAATAGCTGAGGAACCCTGTAGAGTTCTCTGGAATTCTCTTCTCTGTGGCACTATGTCCTATGACTTCTTGCCACTTTGGTTTGCACATACTCTAAATTCCATCTTCTCAGCTCACTGAGCTCAATGGACTCTGCGTAAGTTCCACCTCCCTAAACTGTAAACTGTAAACTGTCTCAGGCATTGCACTAAGGAAATTACATGGTTTCCCTCATTTGCTTCCTATATCTCAGGAAGAGATATAGGACTATATCAGGACCATGTCACTGTCCTTTGTTGCCTGATGTCCTATAACTTGAGAGCCAAGTTTTCATATATTGTTTTCAGTCTTTAGGTTGTTTCAAGGAGGAGGGTAAATCTAGTCCCTATTATTTTACATTGGCCAGAAATGGAAGTTTCTCATATTATTGATTGTTGTTCCATTACATGAGTGCCTAACATGAAGATTCTTGTGTAGAGAAAGTAGAGACTTGAATAAATTAAAGGAAGGAAAGAATCTTCCATAGAGAGGGAGGACTCTGGGCTAGGAATAAATATCTGCATGTAGGGAATACCAAGAAAACTGGTGTGGCTGGAACAGAGTAAATGAGGAGAGAGTAGTAATGGATAACTGCAGAGGTGAGAAAGAGGTGACTCGGACCCTTTAAGAACTTTGGATAGTTTTCTAATCATCCTGCCAGATTATGATCAGGGGAATGATTGGATTGTGCATACATTTTTAATAGATCACTTTAGGGAATTAATTCTAGGAGGCAAGAGATTCAGAAAATGTAAAAATCCAGATGAGAGAAGATAATGGATTAGACTGTTAGCAGTAGAAGTGCTAAGTAGTGGTTAGATTCAGAATATACTTTATGGATAATAACTACAAGAATTTTTAATGGTTTGGAAGATAGGAATGAGGAAAATAAAGCAACTCCTAGGTTTTGAGCTATAGTGACAGTGCCATTTATTCAAATGAAATTCAGGGGAGAAGGTACTTTCATGGCAGAGTAAATTAAGAATTTAATTTTGGACATGCTCAATTTGAAATGACTATTAGATATACAGGTGGAAATTCAGGTAGCCTCATACAATCAAAGGACAGTCTTCTTCAAATGAATGTTATATTGTAGCCGTGAAAACTCACCTCAGTCAACAAGCTGTCTCTGATTACCTCCTCTCTCTACGATCCATCTTATGTTCTTAGAAGTTGACACTGAGATTTAGTCTCCTGAAGCAGGACACACTGTAATCCTTCACCATATTCCTTTTTGCTATTCATTATGTAGTCCTTGGTACTTTCACTCTGTAAGGCAAGTCAAGTCCCATTTTGTTCAAATTGTCTCCCTGAAAAAAGAAGCTCTTTGAAGGACTTATATAGTCAGCTTTACTCTTTTCAGATAATAAAAACTGTACAACCGGGGCTCCTGGGTGGCTCAGTCTATTAAGCATCTGCCTTCGGCTCAGGTCATGATCCTGGGTTCTAGGATCGAACCCCACGTCAGGCTCCCTGCTCAGCCAGGAGCCTGCTTCTACCTTTCCCTCCTCCGCTTCCCTTGCTTGTGCTCTCTCTTTCTCAAATAAATTAACAAAATCTTCAAACAATAACAACCAAAAATAAATAAATAAATAAACAAACAAACAAACAAACAAATAAATAAATAAATAAAATACAACAACTTCCACCAAAGCCCCAGGGTCTGAAGTGAGGCTTTGTTTTAATAAGGAAAACTTGATTTCCTTAAGGAAATTCGTTGGAATCCCAGAAACAAAGACAGAAATAACCAGCATCTCCTCTGTGTGTGAGGTTTCACCATGGTATTTGGCTTTTATTCCTGTGTAACTCTGAAACTGTAAAATTGTATTCATCTTAAAAAAACTGAGCAATTCAAGGGTGGATTTCTTCTTTACTACCTTTTCTACTGTACTGGAGACTTAATAGTTGGAAATAAGAGCTTAGTAATTAAAAGATATGAGATGATTCTGGAAAATAGTAAAAAGAAAGAATTTTTTACTGCCCCGTGCAGATGACATATTTGATAATCAAATATTAATAACAGCAATAATAATTATTATGTGATTTTTAAAGATTTGTTCAAGAGAGCTAGAATGGGGAGGATGGGCAGATGGAGAAAAAGAGGAAAGAGAAACTCTTAAGCAGACTCCCCATTGAGCATGGAGCCCAATGCTGGGCTGGATCCTACAACCCTAAAATCATGACTTGAACCAAAATCATGAATCAAGACACTTAACTGACTGAGGCACCCAGGTGCCCCTAATTATTCCAGCTACATTGTGGCATTTTGTGCATTTCTATCACGTTTACAATAGCCATCACATTCTATCATTCCAGAATAGCTGGTCTCATTTGCTGGGTATTCTCACCTTAAATCCTCTTACATAAACTAACAATGACTACTGTATATCATTCAATGCATTTAAACAGAAAAAAAGGAAATTTTCACTCTTAAGAACCTGAAGCAGAATTCAGACTAGATATGATAATTCCAGGCTAGATCTAAATAAGCTGTTAAGGAGTTAAAGATAGTTGTCATAAGATGAATTAGTTTGATATGATTTAGTGATGTGATGCGGGCATCCAGATGGCTCATGAAAATATTTTCTTTATGTGGCCAGTGTTATGGAGCATAGAGTTTGTTATCTGAAGGGTCAGCCCTCCTAACTTGGACATTATTTTTCCTGATGATATTTCTCCACATCTGTACCCATGAATCACCATCATTTTTAGTCTCACGGTTTTCAATTCAATCCATGCTTGAATAGAGAATGGGTGGTTTCAATTCTTTTTCCCATTGTGTATTTGTGGTAGGTGGGATTGGCAGACTAATCATTAAATTGCTTTGCCTATTGGTATCAAAAGGAGCTTATTTCTGTATTAGCCTGACTAAAGACCTTCTTGTTCTACTATTGAATTAAGGATACTTTGTTTTGCCTAAATGAGTAGGACTTTACAAAAAAAACACAGAGTTAAGATCAAAGAAAAGGAACTTTTAATACTGCTTCTCATTCCCCATAGATTTAATGATTTGAAAGGGGTGAGTCTCTCACCCTAAAGAAAGTAAAGGATTAACAGCATCTCACATTCTAGTATATTAAAATGGTTTTAAATGCTGCTGCTGATTTTCTGAAGAAGGGACATTCTTCAGGAAGTGAGTGCCCATAGACCAGGTAAATTTATGCATTTTGCTCACTTTGACTCTATCTACCTTTGGAAGATACCACAACATTATTTTGGGTCTAAAATTACACTTAGAGACCCTAATTTTAGGCTAGGCTTGGTCCTCCTTTAATCTGTTCCATCTTGCTGAGTACAGAATTGTGCATCGGTGGTTCAGAGAGGAACCGTAAAATATAGCATAGCGATTACCTCCCAATATCCATTCACCCTTTGTAGTAACTGGCCTATGGAGAAGGAGGTCCATGTGACATATTTATGACCCATGAAGCATGAAGGAAAATCACCGAGGTGGGACTTAGTCTCAGGGAAGTCTCCCCACCCCTAAGAGAAGGCCACAGGCAGAGACTGTCACACTCTTTCATCTTGGTGTTGTTCTCTCTCAGTATATTTCAATTAGTACTGAGGCAATCTTACTATACAGGCTGAGGAAGAAATCTCCCAAAGAAGGAAGACTAAAAATGTAGAAAGAATGTGGATCTTCAAAAATATATATACATTTATTTATTATTTTAGAGAGAAACAGAATGTGTGGAGGAGGGGTAGAGGGAGAGTCTTAAGCAGACTCCGAGTTGAGCATGGAGGCCAACTCGGTGCTTGATCTCATGACCCTGAGATCATGACCTGAGCTGAAACCAAGAGTCAGACACTTAACCAACTATGCCACCCAGGTGCCCCAAGAATATGGATCTTTAATGACTCTGTTGATCCACTCATAACATCATTCTGGAACCCCACACTATTTCAGGTATTCCAGTTATGAGATGATACATTTCTTTATTGTTTTCTTGCATTTGAAAGAGGATTATTCTTGATGGGGACAAAAGAATCCTAACTGAGACATGATGGTGTTTCAGTTAATGACTGTGCCCCTGAGGAAGGGTCATTTCATGATGAAGTCTATGGCTTCTTGTAGCTGTCTTCATAGAAAAAGCATCAGTAGGAAGAGTAGGCTTTCTTTCTCCCCATTTATGAAGTGTTATCAATCCCTAAATTAATTCCTTAGGTGCCTGGGACCCGTGTAGCCTCTTTCAACGATAGCTATCATTATATTCTTCTGAAACTGAAAGCCTGAATCTTTAGATTTGAAATAAGGAAGTGCTTTCAAATGGAACTTTTATCACATAATCTAAAGAATTATACCCACTCTCACTTGTTTCTGGTTTTGAAAATACCAGTTAGTATTAAAAAAAGGAAGTTGTGACATTTTATTAATAGATTAGTTCTCTAAGAGTTGTTGAATAAACTGAAAAATGGCTGTGAAAAAGAGAATTTTAGATCAATCCCTTGGTGCCTAACACTTTCAGGATGCAGCTTCCCTTCTATCTGTGTGAGCTTGCTAGACCTCAGGGGAACCTGCTGAAAACCTACTTACCAAAATAGAAATTAGGACATTCTAATCATCTTCAGGATCAAAATGAAAAAGTGGCAATGCTTGGGGATTGGGAGGTTTATATGTTTCATTTTTGGTTTCTAACTAACAGATCAGTTTTCTTTTTAATTGATAAAATTATATTTTTATCAATAACTTGGCCTTTTTATAGGTTAATTTATTACATTGCTTAATAGCAATTTAGTGTCCTATATATTGTATTGACTATGTGAGTCTTCTATTAACTTGAAATGTTATATGGCACAGCATACGATGTACATCACAGTATGTTGGAGGTGGGGTGGTCAGGTTTAGTGTAGATTGTGAGGAAGCGTGAATCTGAATGGGAGGAAAGCAGAGGGCTCATTTACATGCTGGTAAGGGACCTGGGCATACCCTGGAGGCCTGGTTCATCATTGGAATACCAGAAGCTTTTGGAAGTTATTATTGTTGGTCTCATCCCAGACATTCTGAATTGGAATCTTGGCTAGGGGACGGAGTGGGTGGTGAGACCCAGAGCTACATCTATACAACCCTGATATCAGTTAGATTTCAAAACCCCTGACCTGAATAAAAAGAAGCCACTAGAGAAATCTGAGCAGGAAAAATGACATGGTCAGATTTGCATTTTAACAACTAAGCCACCCAGGCACCCCTGAGATTTGCATTTTAAAAAATGATTCAAGCAGCTGTATTGGGCATGGCAGGAGGGGAGTGGAACCTAGGGGATAGAATTCAGGGCATGACAAAAACCTGGGAACCAGATAAGAGGATTAAGAGCAGCAAAACAGGTGGCTGGAGGGTGCCAAGTGGGCTGATGGGGGGCGGCGGGGAGTAGGAGATGAGGTTGGTGGTGCAATAGCCTGTAAGACAAGGAAGGCCTGTGGCCAAGAATAAGAATGGGACTTTTCCCTAGAATGAGATGGGGAACGGGACTTTTCCCTAGAATGAGATGGGGAACCCTGGAGCATTTTAAGGAAGACAGTGACATGATCCACTGCTTGGAAACTGATTTTGACCTGAGTACAGAGAGTTCCAACAATGAGCAGCACCTTAGCAAAGGGTTCTCAGCTTGAGGCAAATTCTTCCTTGAATTTGCATAGGGGCCCTTGGGGGCAGAGAGCTGGAATAGCTGGTTTCTGCCATCTCTGTCAGAACTCCACTTTCCTGGGGCACGGGGGTGGCTCAGTTGGTTAAGTGGCTGACTCTTGATTTTGGCTGAGGTCATGATCTCCTAGTCCTGGGATAGAAACTGGAGCTGGGCTCCATGCTCACAGGGGAGTCTGCATGAGGATTCTCTCTTTCTCTCTCCCTTTGCCCCTCCCCCTGCTCTCTCAGTGTCAAATAAATAAATAAATCTCTTTTTTTAAAAAAAGAACTCCAGTTTCTAGAACATGCTAATGCATTCAGATTAATAAAGACAGGGAAAGAGGAAACAGGAAATATTAAAGAAAACCAATGACAATACTCCAGGGTAAGTAAAAGAAAGGAAGATCTCAATGCCAAAAAATCAGCCAGGTTTTCACTCAGGGAAAATGTATATTGTTCTATGATCATTGAATGTAGTCTAACATGAAGAACTCTGCTGTATGTGTCAATAATTGGTTGCGGTTAACTGTAAACCTTTGGATTTCTTATAAAAGTCCCAGGTTTAAGTATTCAGCATTGTGGTCATATGCCCATCTCTGTGTCTTGTGTTTTTTGGAGAAACATATTTATCATAATTCTCTTTTTCTTAATTGTGTTATGTTAGTCACCATAAAGTACATCATTAGTTTTTGATGCAGTATTCCAATATTCATTGTTTATGTACAACACCCAGTAGTCCAAGCAATACATGACCTCCTTAATACCCACTATCAGGCTCACCCATCCCTCTCCCCCATCTCCTCTAAAACCCTCAGTTTGTTTCTTGGCGTCCAGTCTCTCATGGTTCATCTCCCCATCTGATTTCCCCCAATTCACTTTTCCTTTCCTTCTCCTAATGTCCTCCAAGTTATTCCTTATGTTCCACAAGTAAGTGAAACCATATGATAATTTACTTTCTCTGCTTGACTTATTTCACTCAGCATAATCTCCTCCAGTCACATCCATGTTGATGCAAAAGTTGGGTATTCGTCCTTTCTGATGGCTGAGTAATATTCCATTGTATATATGGACCACATCTTCTTTATCCATTCGTCTGCTGTAGGGCATCTAGGCTATTTCTACAGTTTGGCTATTGTGGACATTGCTGCTATGAACATTGGGGTACATATGGCCCTTCTTTTCACTAAATCTGTATCATTGGGATAAATACCCAGTAGTGCAATTGCCGGGTAATATTTTCCAAAGTGGCTGCACCAACTTGCATTCCCACCAACAGTGTAAGAGGGCTCCCCTTTCTCCACATCCTCTCCAACATTTGTTGTTTCCTGCCTTGTTAATCTTTGCCATTCTAACTGGTGTAAGGTAGTATCTCATTGTGGTTTTGATTTGAATTTCCCTGATGGCTAATGATGATGAACATTTTTTCATGTGTCTGCTGGCCATTTATATGTCTTCATTGGATAAGTGTCTTTTCGTGTCTTTTGCCCATTTTTTGACATTTTGGGGAGTGTTGAGTTTGAGGAGTTCTTTATAGATCTTGGATATCAGCCCTTTGTCTGTAGTGTCATTTGCAAATATCTTCTCCCATTTTGTGGGTTGCCTCTTTGTTTTGTTGACTGTTTCCTTTGCTGTGCAGAAGCTTTTTATCTTAATGAAGTCCCAAAAGTTCATTTTCACTTTTGTTTTCTTTGCCTTTTGAGATGTGTCTTGAAAGATGTTGCTGTGGCTAATGTCAAAGGGGTTACTGCCTATGTTCTCCTCTAGGATTTTGATGGCTAGGAATTTGATGAATTCCTGCCTCACATTGAGGTCTTTCATCCATTTTGAGTTTATCTTCATGTATGGTGTAAGAGAATGGTCAAGTTTCATTCTTTTATACATAGCTGTCCAATTTTCCCAGCACCATTTATTGAATAGACTGTCTTTTTTCCACTGGATATTTTTTCCTGCTCTGTTGAAGATTATTTGACCATAGAGTTGAGGGTCCATATCTGGGCTCTCTACTCTGTTCTACTGGTCTGTCCATTTATGTGCCAGTACCATGCTGTCTTGGTGATCACAGCTTTGTACTAAAGCTTGAAATCAGGCAACATGATGCCCCCAGCATTGTTTTTCTTTTTCAACATTTCCTTAGCAATTCAGGGTCTTTTCTGGTTCCATACAAATTTTAAGATTGTTTGTTCCAGCACTTTGAAAAATGCTGCTGGTATTTTAATTGGGATGGCATTGAAAGTATAGATTGCTCTGGGCAGCATAGACATTTTAACAATATTTATTCTTCCGATCCATGAGCATGGGATGTTTTTCCATCTTTTTGTGTCTTCTTCAATTTCTTTCATGAGCATTCTGTAGTTCCTTGAATACAGATCCTTTACCTCTTTGGTTAGGTTTATCCCAAGGTATCTTATGGGTTTTGGTGCTATTGTAAATGGAATCGATTCTCTAATTTCCCTTTCTACGGTTTCGCTGTTAGTGTATAAGAAAGCAACTGATTTCTGTGCATTGATTTTCTATCAATTACTGAATTGGAATCGATTCAGTAATCATTACTTAATTGCTGTATAAGTTCTAGTAATTTGGGGGTAGAGTCTTTTGGGTTTTCCACATAAAGTGTCATGTCATCTGTGAAAAGAGAGAGTTTGACTTCTTTGCCCATTTGAATACATTTTATTTCTTTTTGTTGTCTGATTGCTGTTGCTAGGACTTCTAGTACTACGTTGAACAACAGTGGTGAGAGTGGACACCCTTGTCATGTTCCTGATCTCAGTGGGAAGGCTCTCCATTTTTCTCCATTGAGAATGATATTTGCTGTGGGTTTTTCATAGATGGGTTTAATGAAGTTGAGGAATGTTCCCTCTATCCCTATACTTTGAAGAGTTTGAATCAGGAAAGGATGCTGTATTTTGTCAATGCTTTTTCTGCATCAATTGAGGGGACTTCTCTTTTCCTTTATTGATTTGTTCTATCACATTGATTGATTTGCAAATGTTGAAATACACTTGCATCCCAGGGATAAATCCCACCTGGTCATGGTAGATAACTTTTTTAATGTACTGTTGGTTCCTATTAGCTAGGATCTTATTTAGAATCTTGGCATCCATATTCATCAGGGATATTGGTCTAAAATTATCCTTTTTGATGGGGTTTTTGCCTGGTTTGGGGATCAAGGTAATGCTGGCTTCAGAGAAAGAGTCTGGAAGTTTTCCTTCTGCTTCTGTTTTTTGAAACAGCTTCAGGATAATAGGTATTATTTCTTCTTTGAATGTCTGGTAGTATTTCTGGGGAATCCGTCAGGTCCTGGACTCTTGTTTTTTGGGAGGTTTTTGATTACTGCTTCAATCTTGTTACTAGATATTAGTCTATTCAGGTTGTCAATTTCTTCATGTTTCTGTCTTAGAAGTTTATAGGTTGCCAGGAATGCATCCATTTCTTCTAGGTTGCTTAACTTATTGACATATAGTTGTCGATAATAATTTCTGATGATTGTTTCTATTTTCTTGGTGTTAGTTGTGATCTCTCCCCTTTCCTTCATAATTTTATTAATTTGGGTCCTTTCCCTTTTCTTTTGGATTAGTTTGGCCAGTGGTTTATCGATCTTATTAATTCTTTCAAAGAACCAGCTTCTAGTTTTGTTGATGTGGTCTACTTTACCTCTGGTTTCCAACTCATTGATCTCTGCTCTAATCTTAATTATTTCCCTTCTTGTGTATGGGGTTGGCTTAATTTGTTGTCAATTCTCTAGTTCTTTAAGGTATAAGGAGAGTTTGTGTATTCAGGATTTTTCTTTTTTTTTTTGAGTGAGGCTTGGATGGCTATGTACTTCCCCCCTAGGACCACCTTTGCTATATCCCCTAGGCTTTGGACTGATGTGTCTTCATTCTCATTGGTTTACAGGAATTGTTTATGTTCTTCTTTGATTTCCTGGTTGATCCATACATTCTTGAGCAGGATTGTCTTTAGCTTCTAAGTGTTTGAATTTCTTCCAAACTTTTTCTTGTGATTGAGTTCCAGTTTCAAAGCACTGTGGTCTGAGATTATGCAGGGAATAATCTCAATCTTTTGGTATCAGTTGAGACCTGATTCGTGACCCAGTATGTGGTCTATTCTGGAGAAAGTTCCATGTACACTTGAGGAAGAAGAGTATTCTGTTGTTTTAGGGTGGAATGTTCTGTGTATATCTATGAGGTCCATCTCGTCCAATATGTCTTTGAAAGATCTTGTTTCTTTGTTGATTTTCTGCTTAGATGATCTTTGTATTGCTGAGAGTGGCATGTTAAGATCCCTACAATTAATGTATTCTTATCAATATGATGCTTTCACAATTGGCTTATGTAGTTGGCTGCTCCCATGTTGGGGGAATAAATATTTACAATTGTTATATCTTTTTGTTGGATTAAACCCTTTAAGAATGATGTAGGGTCCTTCTGTATCTCCGACTACAGTTTTTAGCTTAAAATCTAATTCATCTGACATGAGAATTACTACCCCAGCTTTGAGGCCCGTTGGCATAAAAGATGGTTCTCCATCCCTTCACTTTCAGTCTGGATGTATCTTTAGGTTCAACATGCATCTCTTGTAGACAGCATATGAATGGGTCCTGTCTTTTTATCCAGTCTGCAACCCTGTGCCGTTTTATGGGAGCATTTAGGCTGTTCATGTTGAGAGTGATTATTGAAAGAAAAGTTTTTATTGTCATCATGTTGCCTGTGAAGTCCTTGTCTATATAGACTGTCTCTGTAAATTTCTGTTCTATATCACTCTTGGGGTCTTTCTCCTTTTATAGAACCCCCCCTTAATATTTCCTGTAGTGCCAGCTTGGTAGTCACATAATCCTTTAGATGTTGCCGGTCTTGGAAACTCTTTATCTCCCCATTCATTCTGAATGTCAGCTTTTCTGGATAAAGTATTCTTGGCTGAATGTTCTTCTCATTTAGTGCCCTGAAAATGTCTTACTAGCCCTTTCTGGCTTGCCAGGTTTCTCTGGACAGGTCTGATGTTATTTTGATGGTCCTCCCTCTGTACATAAGGAATCTCTTCCCCCTACCTGCCCTTAAGACATCTTCTCCGAATTTATGATTCACAAATTTCACAATCACAGATCTGGAGGTCTTTCTACCCTCATTGATCTTGGCGGGGGGCGGGGGGAGTTGACCTTTCTGCCTCTAGGACACGAACACTGGTTCCATTCCCCAGATTACGGAAATTCTGATCTAGGATTTGCTCAACTATATCTTCTAGTCCTCTTTCTCTCTCCACCCCCTCAGGGATCCCAATAATTCTGACATTGGAATGTTTCATGGCATCATTTATTTCCCCAATTCTGTTTTCATGGCTTCTAAGCTGTTTGTTCCAGGCCTCCTCCTGATCCTTCTTTTCTACCAGTTTGTCTTCTGGATCACTAATTTGATCTTTTTCCTCATTTACCCTAGCTGTTAGAGTATTTAGATTGGAGCTCATTGATAGCATTTTTAAGTTCTGCCAGATCAGCTCTCACTTCCACCCTTAGAGATTCTATGCTGCCACTAACAGTCTTCTCCCAACCTAGCCATTGTCTGTATAACTGTTATCCTGAATTCTATTTCCAGCATTTTATGTCCATACCCAATAGTTCTGTGGCAGAGGTCACAGTCTCTGAATTTTTCCTCTGTTGGGTGTTCCCTCCTCCGAGTCATTTTTGTGAGAGGTGGCAGAGGGCATGTATAGCTGAATATATCAACCACAATACAGGCAAGGTGCACCCTCTCCACTGATGATCTTCTGCCCCCGTAGAGATCCAGAAGTGTATAACCTTACATGTCAGGCTGATTTCATGGGTTTTCACAGTGTTCTGGGAGATATTTAGCTCAATTCAGGGGACCCGTTGAAACAGGGTCTCCTACTCCTCCGCCATCTTGCCCAAAGTGACCTATCATAATTCTAATACTAACTTTGTTTCTAGTTTCATTTGGTCTTGTGTAAATCTTTTAAATCTCGAGTTTATTAGAGTGCACAGAATTAGATTTGCAATTAGATAGATCTGTATTTTTTTTAATTCTAGTGTAATTAACATACAGCATTATATTAGTTTCAGGTGTACAATGTAGTGATTTAACCGTTCTATTTATTATTTAGTGCTCCTCATCCTAAATGCATTCCTAATCCCTTTCACCTACTTCACCCATCCCCCCCACCCCCACTTCCCTTCTGGTAACAGCCTGTTTATTCTCTAGAGATAAGAGTCTGTTTTGTTTCTTTGTCAAAAATATGGAATGCTTCACAAATCTGCATGTCATCCCTCTGCAGGGGCCATGTTAATCTTCGCAATTTTAGCATTTCGTACACTTGCTGCCAAAGTAAGCATGATAGATCTCTTTTTTTTATCCTAAGGTCTTCCAATGGACATTTAAATGTGTTTTATAAACTTTTGAACCCTAATTTCCACTTCTATGTTTAAGGTCAATATGAGGGTCAAAGAAGCTAAGTTTAGATAATATACCAGAACAGTGCCAGACACATAGTAGGCTCTCTGTAAAAGCTTGTTGCCCTTTTCTAGTTGCTTTTCCTCATTTTGAAGATGGAGATATTGGAGAGAAAAGCAGAAGTGGCCAGCATGTGGCCCCCAGGCCATTTTTACTTCTTGCCTTCATAGCAGACGTTCAATTTGTTGATAGCCTTCTTTGTTTTGAAACAAGAAGGAGCCTCAAAATTCGCCCAACACAGAACCTTGAGCTACTTCTACCAGCTGCATGGATGTGACATTGAAACCTCTTTGTTATCCCTGCACTGGATAAATTCTAAGGTTGTAGCTCAGACACTCTGAGCCACAACATATGGAACCCAATTTTCAAAATCATACAACTGAGTGGCATACAAATTTTTCAAAGCTCAGAAGATACAAGCAATAAGATATAGAATGGCATAGCTTGCTGATGGAGGCTTTCAGGAAACCCCGAGAGTGGTGATGAGATTAGAATTGGTCATCGTGGAAGGCAGAATTAAGACCCCACAAAGCTGTGTATGTCTCAGTTCCTGGAACCTGTGAATGTTATTACCTCTCATGACAAATGGATTTTTTGGTTGTGATTCAGAATCTTGAAATAGGGAGATTATCCTGGATTATCTGGGTGAACCCACTGTATTAACAAGGGTCTTTATAAGAGAGATGGAGGCAGGAGAGTGAGAGTCAGAGATGTAAGGATGGAAGCAGGAGTCAGGGATGTGACCAGTCAAGGAAAGCAAGCAGCTTTCAGAAGCTGGAAAAGGCAAAGAACTGACTCCCACCCCCCCTCTCCTGGGAGCCTCCAGAAGAAATGCAGTCTTACTGACACCTTGATTTTAGCCTTGTAAGACCTATTTTCAGCTTCTGACTACCAATGTGTGTTGTTGTTATAAGCCACCAATTTATGGTAATTTGTTATAATAGCAATAGGAAATTAACACAGGTCCTTAAAGACAGGCTTGGAAAGACAATAAAAAAGGGACAATTTGGGTGAGTAGTGGATGATAAGCAGAGGCTAAGCAAAGTAGAGAGTGGGAAATATGGATCCTGACCAGTTTGAAGAGGTAGGATAGGCTGCTGCCAAGAAGGACAACTCAAGAGTTAAGGTTTGGACTGATTTGACAGCCTGAATTTGAAACCCACTTCTGATTTTTTTTCAGTAACCTTGGCCCAGTTATTTAACTTCTCTAGTATTACAATGTTTACCTATAAAACTGAGAATAAGAGTATTGCCTATATCCTTGGGTTAAATGAGATCATAGATGTGAAATGTCTAGTATTGAATAGTGCTCCATAATGGGCAGTGCTAGTTTTTATGAATGGAAGGCAAAGGTGAATTGCCACTTCATTAGAATATAAAAAACTGAATGCCAGAGTGAGATTAGGAAGCTTTACTTCCAAGACACTGTGTGATCATCAGATCTTGAACAGAAAACTCACTTAAAAACACAAAAAGATTCCTATGGTAAATTAATATGGCAAAGACAAAAGACAGGAAAACTAACCACGTAAAGGGAAAGTTTGAAGGATAGAGGTTGATCTTCACCTCAACATAGGAAAAGTCAGGCACATAGTGCTGACTCAATATGGTATGCTGAGTCAAGCATGCTGGCTGACTCTAAAGGCTTATTACAGGGGTAGAACATAGTGGAAACTCCCCTAGGCTGGTAGTTTAGAGAAAAAGGCTCTTGCTCTGGCTGTCAGCCACCCATTACTGCTTTGAGCAAGACCCTAATGTATATGGTTTCGGGTCCCCACTGGTGAACTCAGCCCTCGCTGAGGCCCTACTGTTTCCAAGTCATACTCCTCTTTGGTTTATCTCTTCTGTGAGCCTGAGGTCAAATGATTTATCTTCAGAAAACTGCAAGGATAAAAGAGGCCTCCTGAAAAGCAAATTAGTCCTAATTGAAACCCTGAGCTTACCAAATAGATTTTTTTTTACAAGGACATGAAGAGTAGTTATAGAACATTCAAAAGGTATAAATCAACATGTAAATTTGCATTTCGTATCCAATTAGATTGTTTCCATTCATGCTAAGCATCTCCTATGTAGCATCCTTTGGACAGGGCCTTTTGCCCAAAACAAGCCAGGGAAAGCGAGCAACATTTTCCCCATGTACTGCTAATCAGCCAGGATGGCGCAGCTAGTTATCCAAACCATCAGTGTGTTTCCTGCTCATGAATTATTAGTTCAACAGAATTACCCTTATCGAGGAGAAAATCTTTAACAAAAATTGTCCAAATAGCATGTGAAAAACAGCAAAAAGTAAAAAGAAAAAAATACTTGGAATAATTTTAGGTCCAATATTTTCCAATAATAAGTGAGAATAAGCAGAATGTTTCCTACCTTTAGCCAGTAACCCAGGGCCTAACCTACACTTTGGTACAGAGTGAGATGTTGACAGTAATTTGAAGAAAAGTGTTATCAGCAACAGTTAAGTGTCAGCAGTCAGGACACCTTTGATGCTAAAGGAAGCTATTTAAACCCCTTATTTTTAGAAGAGGAAATAAACAATACAGCAACAAACAGGGAAGACCACAGGGAAGATAATCACAGTTATTGACATTGTCCAGGCATCACTGGATCCCCCAGGGTTCTGAAACCACCTTGTTTTAGTACCTAAATAAAAGAACCCCAGACCCCAATCTCACAAAGTGTGAGAAGTCAAATGCCTTGTCCAGCTTCCAGCTCTGTTTTGACCTCTCTCAGATGGACCCTGACACCATGCCAAGATCTGGAGCTGTTCCAACTCTGTGTGGTCTGCTTTTGCTCCAAAACTTAAGCATATTGCTCCTCTTCCACACTGTATTTTCTCCACATTGGCTCTATAAGCTGTTTAAGCAGAGTTCATAGAAGATGGAGGGAAAGCAAAGCAGAACTACAATCAGAAAACACCTTAAAATTGAACATCAGCCCCCTGTGAAGTCAAAGGTTGCAGTTACCAACCTTTGTGGGCTCTGGCTTCTCACCAGGTTGCTGAGACCTCACTTCACCTTCTCTCAGAAAACCTGTCTTCAAATCCTTTCTTCTGAGAATGTCCAGAAACATTGCTTCCCTTTTCTTTGTTCATAAAAGAGAGACTCAAAAGTCCTAGTACTTCACTGTAGAGAAGTCATTTGACTCTAGACAAAACTGCTGGAGCAGCCATTACATCGCATACCTGCCGAGATAATGACTTTTCTCAAACCGAAGTGCCATCTAACTGAGGCTTGTGCCTTACCACCGAGCAGCCAGCAGCATGAAGGTTAGGTATTTAGGACATGGCTTTAGGATTAGGGACATGGGCACAAGTTTACTTGGACTGTGTGTTGAGTGTGGAGGATAAAAATCTCTCTTCTGTCTCTGAACAGACCCCAGAAATGCCAGGTCTTTTGTTCTCGTTGCTCTCATTCTCCTCCACCACCTCCTCTTTCCTTCCATTCCTTCTTTCTCTTCTTCCTTCTACTCTTTTTTTAGATTTTATTTATTTGAGAGAGAAAGAGCACCAGTGGGGGAGAGCGGCAGGCAGAGGGAGCAGCATTCTGGGACCCTGGGATCATGACCCAAGACAAGGGCAGACACATAACTGACCGAACCACCCAGGTGCCCCCCTTTTAGACCTCCTCTTCTTCTTAAGTTTGAGGAAATCAATCCTAAAATGGATCATTTATTTTACTAAGGAAAATCCAGAATCTCTAACCTGTCTTCAAAGATCTCTGTAATAAGGCCCAGCCTGCCTTACTTCCCATATATATATGGAGAGAGAGAGAGAGAGAGAGAGAGATAGATATACAGAAAGAGAGAGGATGATAGCTAGAGAAATAGGCTCATGCCATTATGGAGGTGGAGAAGTCCCAGGATTTGCCATCTGCTGGTGGTGTAATTCAGTCTGAGTCTGGAGGCTGGAGAACCAAAGGAGCCATGACATAAATTCCATTTGGAGGGCAGGAGCAGAAGAGATGTGATTTCCTGACTCAATTGGTGAGGCTGGGAAAAAAAAAGGGGGGGGTAAATCCCTTTTCTTCTACATTCTGTTCTTTTCAGACCCTCAGTGGATAAGACGGGACCCACCCATGTTGGGGAGGACAATCATCTACGTTAGCGAGTCCACCACTGCAAATAAATGCTCATCTCATCCAGAAACGCCCTCACAGACAGACCCCCAGGCAGGCTTCAATCTGCTCTCCAGTTCTGCTACTTTGAGTCACATTATAGAATCAGAAAGAGCTGTATTTGAATTCCAGCCCTGCTGCTTCTTAGTATGTATGTATTATTACCTTGGGCAGGCTATTTTACCTCTCTGTGCCTCATTTTACTCATCTGTGAATGGGAATAAAATAATACCTCAAGATTTTTTGAGGGGATAAATAAGAGAATGTACATGCACTCCTTAGCACAGTAGCTGACACACAAGAAGGGCTCTATGAGTATTAGCTATGCGGCATCATTTTCTATCATTTGAGTAAGACTCTATCGTTTAAAAACACTCTTCTGGATTTATAAGCCCCAACCACCCCCTGAAATAGGTAGAACAAATTTGTATGCATATCTTACAAATAAGGAAATAGGGTTTTAAAGAAGATGAGCAACTTTAACTGGATTCTAGCAAAAATTAAAGGCCAAGCTGACTGTCGTCTTCATCTGTTTTCGACCCTGCATTTAGTTACAGATAAATTGCACTCATCTGAGCAGGACCTGTGTTCTTTAAGGAACCTCTCACACAAATGTTCTAGAAATAGAAAGTGTGGGCTGCGTGGACCCCAGTGCCACTGTTCAGGAGACTAAAATAGGGGTGGGAGGAAGGAAGAAAGGTTGCATATTGGGTTGTAAATTCCCCAGGGGAGAAATAATTGAAGAACTGTTTATGATAGAAAACTATAATTAGGAGTAATGGGATGAAATTAAGAGGAGAAAAATAACAAGTTTATAATAAGGTTCCAGTATGAGGTATTCAAATTTAATTGTGTTTTTTAAGTAATGTCAGACTCCCAGATGCTGTAGCGATGAAGACTGTATACAAATGGGTGCATAAATAAATGACTTTATAATCCACACAATCAAACTAGTGTGCCTCATAAGCCAAGATGCCATTTTGCAATTGCACATTTAGAATCAGCACGGCAATATGCAAAAAGAAAAAAAAATCTTTTATTGGGCTGGGAATTTGATTATTTCCTACATCTTACAACCTTACAACTTACTAAGAGGAATGGAGAAATCCCACTTCCTCTACCAAAAAAAAAACCAAAAGAGCCCAGGCTCCTCAGCTTATTAGATCTGCATATGTTGCGATCCATTTTTGAGTTGAAGCATCACACACTAGGAGGTTAATTTAACCAATAGAATATTACAATCAACCACTTCAGTTGCATTGTTCAGACCCTCAGAGACCTAAGGAGTGAAGGGGAAAAATATTCATACAAATTTTTACATTTCCTACACTGCTCTGGAGACACAGTTAGTAAAATCATTCAGAAAGAGTGCTACAGGAAATGTGGGAATGTGAAGATGCCCTGCTTTTCTGTTAACTGGCTTCTCAGTGGAATCAAATTGGTTGGACTTCTTTGTTTTAAGTTCATTATTTTTCATTAGACAAGCTGCTGCTGTTATCCAAAAGTTAATAGTGGGAATATGTCTGGCTGACACAACAAATACAACCATAGTTCCCAGTTATTCATGCCTTTCACAATTTAGGATACAATAAATGATTGTGTGCCATGGCATTTAGCACTCACACAATAGCAGGGAACTTGCCGGTGCATGCACACACATGCTGAACCCATAATAGTCACTTACAGATGGCTACCAAATACATCATGGCAAATAAATGGAATTTTATAAGTGTAGGGTGTCCCCGCATGATTCATGATATAAGAAGAGAATTTCTGATACAAAGCACTGGTCTGGAAATTTGAACGGCTTAAGGCAGCATTGACAGTCATATTGTACTCCTGATGGTAAGGACACATCCAGAGACCTCACTAAAATGTTTGCAGAATTCTTTCCGCCTGGATATTCCCAGTGGGAACTGTGTGAGTGGTCAGTTGGTCACTGGTTCTAACCCTAACGTGGGTCCAGTCTAGGCTAGTCCTGGTCCCATGCACAGTAACAGGATTTTACCTTTGAGATTTATGAGCTGCACTGGCAGGGTAAAGTCTCCATGGAGCTCTGTAATACATGGACACAACATTTTTCAAAATTATTTGTGCATTGATGCTTTTCTGTTTGAATTATTCATTAACATTTTGCATACCAGTATTTAATGAATATTAGTTTGGAAACAGGATCTTAATCCTCGTGCCCCTTCATATACACAAACACACATGGGGAATTTTCATGATTCAGTAGAAGGAAGGCTGCTCCCCATAGCTCTCCTACTGATGAAACTCAGATGCTCCAGTGGTTGGAGAACTGTGGCCACATAAGAACCCTTCTGCTGTGCGTTCTTCCTCTAAACCCCGGTCTGGACAGTTTGCTGAACTCGCTTGGGTTTGTTGGGTTTCTCTTATTCTATCCCAGCAAAACTTCTATTATTCAATAAATTTCCAACCTCCACCATGGTTGGGGCATTTTCATTCCTCACAGGGGCCCCCATAGAGTATCACAACCAGGCCAACTAAAGTGACAGATACAAAACTTCTTGAGAGAAGCAGTCATTACTATATCACCAGTCTAGCTCAGTTTCTGTCACAAGGTCAAGGTTTACTGGTTATGACTGAATTACATAAAACCCACCAGGGCTTTCCACAAATTCATTCAGTTGGCTAGAATAGTGGCCAAAGATTTCCCGACCAATGTTCTCAAGGCTTATCACTATTCTCCCAATTCCTAACTGCTCCCTGCTCACCATCAACAAGCATGTATTCAGCAACCACATGAACAGATGAGTGGTTCATAGGGCAAGTTCAATTGACGTATTTCCTGCTCATTGAGAGCAAACAGTCTCCATTTCTTTTCCTCATAAGAGTCCATAACTTAATGCAGTTACTAGAATGTGAAAAATTACTCTCAGAACTTATATATAATATGTATTATATATATTATATATTATATATATATATCTTATATATATCTATGAATATACCTTTTCATATTCAGTAGTTCATCTTGTCTCCTACCTGATCAGGTTCCTAGGCAGATCAACCCTTATTCAATATAGTCTAAATACATCCAAACACCAGATTGTTCAAAGTGAAGTTTAACTGCTTTTATTTTCTGGTTAACTAGAGGTTGCATTCCACTCTGCTGGCCTGGTATGAGACTGGATGACTTCCTGAGTCATCATCCTATTGCATGGATTCTATGCTGTGTTAGAGATGGGGAATCATGACTCATATGAGGTCAGGAGGGAGAGGATCTTAGAAATTGTCTAGTTATAGAACAGTTGTAATATCAATGGTAACACTTTCACTACATTATCTTTGCATAAGCTTCTTAAATCAGTAAGTATGTCCTGTTGTTTCAATCGGCCAATGAGATTGGCAGAAAATAAATTTAGGGAAACACAGTGATTTGTTCAAGATCACATAACACCAGGATTTGGCACAGATCTTTTGCCTCTGAGCCCGGCATTCTTTCTCTAAAATCTGAAGAGGAAAAAGGAGGAGGGGAAGAAAGAGGAAGGGAAGGAGAATGGGGAGGCAGGAGGAGGAGTTAAGAGAAGAAAAGGTAAAAGGAGAGAAATACTTGACCTGAAGTATGTGCTTGACACACACTTTTGAATGATAATAATTCTTATATACATGTAAACTATTTGTGCTTTAGTTTCCTCCAATTACAATGGATAACATTCTCTATCACATGTTGTGAAGATTAAGTGAATTGCTATCCAAAAATTAACATATGTGTATGTTTGCATGTTTACATACGTATCTTAGAATAGTGCTCAGTATACAGTAAGTACTCAGTGTCAATCATTGTTAAATGTACAGTACTATACAGGTTATAAAAGTTTTAAAAAATATCACCATAATTCATCTTCAAAATAACTCTTCAAAATCTGTGATTGTATCTTCATTTTGTAGATGAACAAATGGAAACTTAAAGAGTTTAAGTGACAGTATTGAGGCAGTGGAAGCTGGATGCTTGCCCAGCCCACAGCAGCCTCCTGCAACTAGCCACAAATGGGAGCGAAGGCTTCACAGCATAAGTGGACTTGTCCATGATCATATAGTGAAGTTAGGTGCAGGGTGTGAGCTCCATGTGTGCCAAACCCAGGACATAACCTGGATACTGGGAACTTCTTATTTTGTCTTCGACTATCTAGACTGTCAGCTTGTTATCTCGAGATGTGTCTCTTTGTCTTGATGAGAAGGGTTCAGAAAGAAAAAAAAAATCTGCTAAGCAAATGATCTAGTTAATTAAACTCTAGCTAAGCTTTTACTTTCTAATTATACCTTCATACTAGAACATTTTATAAACATTGACTACAAGGCAGAGACACACACTGGGAGGGAACAGGTTAACCAGCCTGAATCTTCGTCGCATTTGTAACTCAACCACCGGCTAAAACAGGGAGCTCCCCCATCCCCAATCTGGAGCTTTGTCTCTTTTTTCCTCCCTCCCCCCCCCTCTATTTTGTTACTTAAAAAAATACCAGTATACCTTCTCAAGGCAGTTGGATCAGAACCCAAGCTAGTGCTCACCAAGAGAGAACACAAAGAGCTGCACTCCCCACATTAGCAGAAGCTTCAGTTAGACCACTGCGGATGACATCTCCTGGGCGTCCTGTCTTAAGTGGATTGGTCAGGTGTGCTGTGCTGAGCCCTGTCCTGTAGGTTCAACCCCATCCCAAAGTGTCGACTGGCAGTTGGTTCACTGGTTAGGATCTTCATTACATCAGCCAGAGTGTGATCACAGTGTCATTACTTGAAATTAGAAAGGACTGACTTAAATTCTGAACCTACTGTTTACTTACTACAGCTTTCTTCCTTGAAGAGTCAATTAAAGCTTTTGAATCTCAGTTTCCCTAACCAGAAACTGGGATAATAATATCCACCTCTGGGGTTGGCTGGAGAATGAAACAAGCTCACGTACTAATGATACTCAAGTCTAAAATCTTGTTATTCACTATTCATGGGTAGGTATGTTGAATAGCTATTTTTGACTGTGAGGTATTTGGCAAAAGTTAAATTTATTCCCTTACTTTTTTAAAGTCCTGAGTCTGAACTACCCTAATGAACTCTGCTAGAAATCTCCTTCTTAAGGTCTGAGAAGAGCAACATGTTAAATGATTTAGGGAGACTTCATTTAACCTTGCAATGAGATGAAAACCAAGCTCTCCCAAGTTGGTTCTCAGCCCTGTCAACATCTCTACCTTTGTCTCTCTGTTAATTTTGTCCTGTTCTCCTGGACTAATACTACAAGGCATTTAGCTGTGTTAATTAAAAATACCAGCCAAGCAAGATGCTTAAGGATGTTTCTGCCAAAGGCAGTCTCCAGTTTTAAACAGCCAGATTGATTTAAGAGTTTTTAACCAACTGCTCTATAAATTTCCCAGCCAACAGCTTGGTGTTGTGGAAGAGTAAGTGGGGGTTGGAAGCCCAGTGGTTTCCAGGCTCTCTTTTCCAGGCCAGATGAAGGAGACACAGGGAGGGAAGTGAGAATTAAGCTTATCCTCAGGACAGTGGGTGATAGTCTGGAAGAGGACAACGAAAGGAAATTAAGAATGTTACTTCAGATTCAGGTGCAGAATGATGAGCTGTTGCAACTTACTTTGGTCATAACTTTGGAGGGTGCTGGAGCACTCCTAAGTAGACTGCAAAGTTTCACTAGACCAGTCTAGCTGTTGGACGCATAGAAATAAGGGCACCACCTGGCAGTGAGGGTGTTAGTTTACACAAGTCAGGCTTATGAGCTATTGGAAAAGGAATAGAAGATGGGACTCTGTGGTTTTTCTATCTGGAGAAAATAAACCACTTCAGGGCCCTATGGTCCAGATGGTGGGCCATGGTGAGCATCCCTACCATGAGTAAGGCACATGCTGAGGCAGGAAGCAGATGGCAACTGTGTGGCTCCAAACAATCTGTGCAGAGCCAGTCAACATCCAGTAAGTGGATGACAAGGGAGTAGAATCTACTCTCCCCTGCCTCGGACCCACCAATGGGGTAGCTGTAGACAGTGTGTCAGGTTCTCAGCAGAGCTGGACACGGTTTAAAGATGCTTCTGAATGTTCTGAAACATGTGGGGACTTTCTCTTTGTGTTCTAGAATTACAATCTAGATATTGCCTCCTTTTTGTCAACACTTGACATGCAGATGTGAAGTCTCACACTAATATACTCCTTATCAGCCTTTATTGGGCACCTAGGAAGTTTGTTAAAATACAGATGCTTAAGCCTCAATACAGACCTATTGGATCGAAATGGTGGTGTCCAAAGATCTATGTTTAAGAACATAGTGATTTTGATATCTACCCAAGGTCAAGAAGCTTATAGGTTTTACTCTTGACACAGTAATGTGAAGACAACGCAGTATGGGAGGTCCACATGTCCTTGCCGTTCAAGAGTTCTAGCTTTAACATTTATTATGTCAGGTACTCGGGTCAATTACTTCACTGTTTAAATCCTCAGATTCCTCAAATGAAAAGGGGGACAATGATAGTAATCCACATAACACTGATATAAAGATTATTAAATGAGTTCATATAGATTGAAATTATTTGCTTATACAGTATTAGTCCCTTGTTCTCTCTCAGACATGGTCATGATACAAATACCCCTGAGAGATGTAAAATGTCAACCAGAGACACCATATCAGTGTGGAAAGAATGAAGGCAGCTCTGGATCCTACTTCCCACTCTACTACTCTGTCTTCCTAGGTAAGAAATTTAAACTCCTAACCCTTAGTTCTTCATTGGTAAATTGGTCTCAAACTATAAGGTCATCCAAATCTAGTAATTGTCTAATTTTGAATGTCCCAACCTAAGAATGCTTTTACATTTCTAAATCATTGTTAAATAGAAAAAAAAAAACAGGAAAAAAATTATGTGACAGACTACATATGGTCCGCAAAGCCTAATATATTTATTGTGTTTTGAAAGAAAACATTTGTTGATGCCTGGTCCTAGAGCTGCATTTCTCAAGCTTTAATATGCACGTAAATCATCTGGAGATCTCTTTAAAATGCAGATTCTTATTTAGTGGGTCTAGGGGTCTGCATTCCTAACAAGCAACTAGGTGACACTAATGCTACTTACTGAGGGACCACATGTGGAGTAGAAGGGTCAGGCTAATTCAGATTTAACTGGTATGTGGTAGGCCTGGGCTTTACTTATGTTTACAAAACTTACCAAGTAATGATAACATGATGATAATGTGAGCCACTGTTCTTAGGATCATCTGAGCAGAATTCGTCCAACTGGCTGTCACCTTAGAAAACAGAATCAAGTCTCTGGAAATGTGATTCAAAATAGGTGAGCTCTTCTGGTAGCAATGGAGACAATGCCAGGTAAAAGGAATAAGTTTGGCTGTTAAAGCCTATGCATAAAATGTCCCTGTTTAGTTTCTGAATTTTTATGGACCAGAATTTTTGTCTTATCTGTTCCTTTTTTCAATAGCCCTGGTTCTTCTTCTTCTTCTCCTTCCTTTTCAACCTATGGTATCTACATGTCTGGCCATGCTGAACTTGACTCCTCGTTCACTTAAATTGAATAACTATCAGCTCCCCTTCTGTCAGACTTACTTCATGGCCCTGACCCCAAACTGAAAATATGGAATGCAGGCATCTTAAGAGTAATAGCTGGAAAAGAATCCCAAAGACGAGGGTAGCGGTATAAGGCAAAACAATCTCTACTCCAATTTCTGTCTTGCCCTCCCACTCTCCCTCTCCCATAGGCACACAGCACTATGAAATAAAACAAGCTAATATAATTTGCACTTAATTGTATAAACTGAAGGGTTATTACTCCTCTGATATCCATCAGATGAATGAAAACGCTGACAGTGAAAATAAAAACCCACCTCTGCCTTAGTACCTAAGAGGAAAGCAATAAAAAAGGACAGCTCCGATGCATCACACTTTTATAGCTTTGCCAGAGTTTGTCAGGTGTAGCTTCACATTAGTAGGTGAACACTATTTGGATAGGGTCTTTGGGTCTGCTGGTGGTTTTACAGAAGTGGAACGGTCCTGGAATTTGGTAATTGTAGGCATTTACTTTTATGGCCCTTTGATTGGCCAAGTTAAGGCTGAAATGAAACATAGTATCACCAGTCTAAGAAGTTGAAAATAGTGCCAAAGATCAGGCAAACAAAGCCATGACCTTTCACTGTGGTGGCTGGAAAGGAACAAAATGTAAGAGAGGTGAGCCTTGGGCAGCGTAAAGGGAGATGCCGGGATGTTAGCAAGAAGACAAAACAATTCCATTTGAGCTGCAAGCCTCAGAGCCATGTTTGACCCAGCCACTGACCACTGTCATCTGAGGCTGGGAACCAGCGCACAGCTGGAGACAGCGTGGTTGTGAAGCAAACAGATTAAGGGTCCAGGCCTCTGGTGCCAGCATCTCCCTTACAGCCAGCAAACACTTTATTTTACTGCCTTGAGCTCTTTTCTTTAGTGCTTGTTAATTTATGTATGCCACACACCAAGTTGAAACTCCAGAAAAAGTTATCATTGGCCATAGATTGTCCTTTGTCACCATTAGACAAAGACGGTGGTCTCTGTCCACTGCACCAAGGTTATCTTTGTAAATAGACTGATGGTCCCAGCCCAAGTACAGGTGCTCAAAGGCCATTCCAAAGTAATCTTGAATCATTAGCATGCTTTGAGATGGGTCTATTGTCACCACAAATGTAATGTGTTGTATTGTCAACACAGACGTGATGCATGACTTACAAGTTAAAAAAGGAAAAAATAAAAACAAAAAAAAAAACCCAACAGTAAATCTCCCAACAGCTAAATTTGAGATACTCGGGCTTAGAGAATTTAATTGATGGTATCAAAAAGAAATCAGAATGGATTTGGGAAAGCCCTAGTGCTTTTTGTTTTAGTTTTTTCTTTTTTTGTTTTTAATCTTGATAATGTGGAATCAGCAAAAATCTTTTGAGAAGTCCCATATATGGTGTCATAGTTGAATAGAACTCACTGATCATTTTTTTAGTTAAGTATGTACATGTTTGTAAAAACAAAACAGTGAGCACCTATGCTTATGCTGTGTCTAAAAGTAAGATATATATTGGGCGCCTGGGTGGCTCAGTGGGTTAAAGCCTCTGCCTTCAGCTCAGGTCATGATCTCAGGGTCCTGGGATCGAGGCCTGCATCGGGCTCTCTGTTCAGCAGGGAGCCTGCTTCTCCCTCTCTCTCTGCTGCCTCTCTGCCTACTTGTGATCTCTCTCTCTGTGTCAAATGAATAAATAAAATCTTTAAAAAAATATCTATCTATAAAAAAATAAAATAAAAGTAAGATATACCTTTAATGAATTCAAAGGGATCAGAGAAGTCATGTGTGCTTTCAAGAGCACAATAAGCAGAAGTAGAACATTTACTCAGAAAAAAATCCACTTATAAAAATTGCAGAGAAGTGAGAATATACATTATTCCTTCTCATGAGATCTTTCACACTGAACCTTAGTGAACTTTAATATGGGACCATAACATGTTCCTCCTTGTACTATGCTGAGATTTAAAATGGAATTCCCTGTTTTCCTGACTTGAAAAGCACATCTCATTTTAAGCAAGTTTTATTACATATGGCATATACCCTTATCGAGCTCTGCCTGGTTCTGCCCAGAATGAACTTTGGAGAAGGCAGTGGGGCCTGGTCAGTGTCCGCAGAGGGGCTTCTTCCGCATGCGGGAGGTCCACGGGTCCACACACCCAGCCGTCCTGAGAACGAGTCCCAACAGCAGGAAGGGGCAGGGTGTTGCCGATACCGGCAGAGAAGCAGGATGCGAGCACAGTGCTACACTGGATCCAGGTAAGGAAGGAAAACAAAGGGTGCCTCTTCCGGAAGCAAGTAAATGTTTGCTATCTAAGCACCCTGAGCTTCGATTTTTCTTCATTTATAAAACAGGGATAATGATAGGGTCTTCCTCATCAATGCATTATGACAATTATGAGCCAGTACAAGCCAAGCAAGGGGAACAGTAAAGGGCTACATACTGTTAGGGATTACTAATAAAATACTTGGCTATCACAAAATGGATTATCAAATGACAATGATCACCTGCCCTTCCATAGTTACTTCTTTCTCTAGGATGAAATAAAGAAAACCCCTTGAAGAAGCCAGACACCAATTCTTCTATTGCCACGTTCCCATTGTAATGTGTCCTGAGTCACACAATTAGTAAGTAATTGGAACAAGAGCTTGAATCTAGATTTATCAGTCTCCATAGCCCAAGACTCTGCTCTGTCACATTCTTGTCTCCCTGCACTTCGGCATTTCCTGAGAGCTGAACTGGTGAAGAGTGTTCGCCGCGAGGGCTGGCAGGCAGGCAGAGTCACTCCCAGAGTCAGAAGAGCTCACAAGCCCGTTTGAACAGACTTCCCCTGCATTTCCCTGCAGCTTCAGGAGTCATGGTTAGAAGCCTGTCCCAACCATCCCAGTCAGGGAAATGTTTTGAGAGGAGAGGAGCTAAACCCACTGTAACGCTGCCCTCTCAAAGAGGGTGCCCAACAAAGTAGCTCAATAGAAATGGTTTAAAAACCTTCATCTTGTCTAAATTGAGACCAATCTGTTCATTGTAGGTCTCAAACATAATGAGGTGGTTAGAGGTGACTAATACAATGCAGAAGTTTTCCTTCATGCCTCCCACTGTGGTTAAAGCCCACACGGAGGTTCTAGAAAAGGCTATTTCTGACAGCAGGTGTGACCCAGCTGAGGCCCCTGCTCAACACACCTGTACCAGCTCAGCAGGATTGGTGTGTGATGTGTCTTGTACAAAGGCTGTAACACAGAGTTGAAAGGAGTGACCCCTGGATGATTCAGTGACACTCTGGCCAAGGAAGAAAATGTCCAAGGAGGAAAAAAAAATGGTGACCAACAGATTGAAGGCATAAGTCTTCCTCTCCCCCATGATGCTGGGCCATTATGTCCCTTGTGTTAATAAATCTAGACTTTTTCCTAGGAGAGCATTGACAAGGCAATGAACATAAAGACAAGGAGGTCTGGGTCTCCTTAAGATATGAGAGAAGAAGAGATAAGGCCGTGATGCAACCATAAGCAGAGGTGGTTTATGACACTAGGAAGAACATTGGAATTGAAGGGACTTCCTGGTTCTGTTCATGCTTTGAGGCAAACACCAGTCCTGTCCTCCTAAGCCAGAATATTCTCTCAGTAAAGGGAATAACAGTTCTGTGGGTGAAGTTAACAAAGTTTTCAGAATAAAGTTGCCCAGAAACTATGTGGGGAAGCAGTCACCCCACTTACATTTAATACAGGTGTTGTTACACAGAGCTGCAGGCAAATTAAGTATGTTAACATTGTTTGGTGGCAAGAATATTTGTTCTGTATTTCAGATATCCCCAAAAATGCTGAGAAAGGAAAATTTCCTGCAGCTTGGTAATAGTCCAGAAAGCTAATTACCCCAAAGAGAATTTATGAAAGCCTGCATAGATTGTGACTCTTCACATGCTTTTGCAAACGTGAGACTTTTGCTTACAGTTTACCTTAAACCTCTGTGCTTTCAAACATGCTCTTCCCTGTGTGGAGGGGGTCACTTGCCCTTGTCTCTAGATTGTCTTGAAAACATTTACTTAAGACTCAGCTCCATTGTCACATTTACTGTCCTTTGCAAAACTCTGCTCCACTAACGTGGAGAAATTGTGGCATACTTGTTACGCCATTGCATTTATTATTTAACTACTTAGTCCTGGGGTGCCTGGGTGGCTCAGATGGTTAGGCATCTGCCTTCCACTAGGGTCATGATCTCAGGGTCCTGGGATCGAGCCCCACATTGGGCTCCCTGATCAGCAGAGGGTCTGCTTCTCCCTCTCCCTCTGTCTCACATAAAGAAATAAAATATTTAATAAATAAGTAAATAGCTAGTCTCCCTGGTAGATTAGTAACTCCTTCCTGGGGGGGGGGATGCCTTTTTCTAAATCTACAATTCCTAGAGTAACTCCTGGAACTTAGACATCATTAGTCGTCTGTGGAAAGAGGGGAGAGAGGGAGAGAATATGATTCCCCAGCAAAGTAAGGGAACTACACAGTGCTGGAAAATAAACACATTACAGGGAAGGAGGAAGAGCTTAAGACATAGAGTTAGAGCACACGGAATTAAATTCCAATTTTCCCACTCACTATCTGTGAGTTTGGACAAAAGGTTAACCCTCAGTCTTTTAATAAAATTACAAGGATGTTAAGATTAAATGAAATAATATACATGAAAGCACAGGATACATGGTAGTTCCTCAAAGATTTGATTATTGAATACTGGTTGAATAAAGTATAGACTAATTACCTTTTAAGATTCTGAACAAAATAAAGCACACTTGGCAAAGACTCTGACTTTAGAATTTCTGTGTATCAAGATAATTTTCCTGTAAACATCAATTTATCTTTGTACTGCTAAAGCGATAGCAACAGCAAATTTTCTCGTTTGATAGCATGCCTCCCAACAGCTAATGTTATATACTGACTTTTCCTGCCAGAATTAATGTTAAGGGGTGAGACATTCTTTTATGTCTCTTTAGTCCATGAAAGTACATTGTCCTCATTAAAAATCCCCAGGCTCATAAGTAAAGCAGAAGCCCCTCGTTAAGCAATTAACCATAAAAATAGAAAGCTGATCAGAAGCACAGTGAATTGTACTTGCTGATGCCTTTCTACCCAGCAGAAACCCATTTCATCCCTAGCTATAATGGGCATCTTGAACAGGGGCCCATTTTTGTCAAACTACTCTGAGTATGTTCCCTAAAGACTCCTGTGGTCAATCAGCTGTGCTTGTAAAAGAAGGAGACAGCTTCCCCTTCCCCTTCCCTCTCCTTCTTTTCATGCACTGCCTCCAGCACCCATGCCGAGAGAATGCCATCAGGAAAGGAGAGCAGGAAAAGGAGATACACATTTTAATAGCATCATCTTATTGGGACATGCCACTTACTACCACTGATCCTCATCTTCAGTTCCAATGTACTTAACCTCTCCCTGCTCTTTTATACCTTTACACTGCATGCTCAGCTTCTTGCTCTGTACATCTGTGAATACTACTCTCTCTCTCCTTCTCTCTCTGATGTTCTCTGTTCTCCTCATTCTCACCCATCCTTCAAAACCTTTCCCCAGCTTCAGCCTAACTGTGGAGCCTCTCCTGATGACTATGGCCTGTACCTTGTACTCCCTCCCTACAACTTTCTCCTGAGTTTGCATTCATACCTACCAATTAACACCATAATCAAGTCAATCTTGTTCTTTTATCACTTACTATACCTTACCATTTCACAGCAAACCTGTTGTGGCTTATCCTGTCCTTTATGCTATTTGTGTACTCTAAGAAAAATTCCATTTCGGCACATGGGTAAGCACTCTGAAAATTACTGATTTTTCACCAATTGGAGAATCTTCCATCACTCCCCTTTGAAGGATCAATAACAACCCTTGACCAGAGTTAGACCTCACATGAATACAAACATATTGCATACATACTTACATTTCCCATGAAAAGACCAAAGTATAGATTATAGAATATCTGTGTTCAAACCTATATTCTGTCACTTACTAGAGTTGTAGCCTTGAAAAAAAATACTATTAACCTTGGTTTTCCTGTCTTAAATGAGAAAAATAATACCTGCCAAGAAGCCATTTCCATCACTGTGCAATAAAATTAATAATAGGACATACCTTGTAAGATCAATGGTGAAGATTTAATGATAAAATGGAATAAAATGAAAGATTTCAGAGCTGTGTTGGGCACACAATAAGGGTTCAATAATTTTGTTATTATTTTTATGGTTAATAAGTGTATAATATGACTAAACCCCCTAACATACTACTTGGTCCATGATAGATACTCAATAAATGGTAATTCCCCATCTTCCCCTGCTCTTTTCCTAAAATGGTCCTTTTCTTTCTAAAATTTGAGAACTCTGGTAGGTTTTCACAGTTAATTTGTGAGTCATCTTACAATCTTTCCACATCATTTTCTCAGCAGGAAAATGGCATTATTGACCTTTCTTCATAAGCTGAAAATGAAGTCTACAATGTTAGGAAAATAGCATGCCAAGTGAGGCCCATCCATTTGTTCTGTAATGTTCACGGAAGAATACCAGACGTCATTCCAGCACTTGAAGCATGGCAGTGAATGAGACCCATGGACATCCTATAGGTATTAAGTTTACATTTTAGTGGACAAGAAAGACAGTAATCAAATAATCAGAATAGAGGTTTAGGCAAGATGGTGGAGGAGTAGGAGACCTAAATATCACTGGGTTCCAGGAATTCAGTTAGATAGTTATCAAACCATTCTGAACACCTACAAACTCAACAGGAGATCGAAGAGAAGAAGAGCAGCATTTCTATGAACAAAAAACCAAACACTTTCTGGAAGGTAGGACGTGCAGAGAAGTGAATCTGAGGCAATATATGGGAAGATAGACCGTGGAGGGAGGGACTGGCTCCCGGCAAGCAGTAGAGCACCAGAGCACAAAATCAGAACTTTTAGAAGTGTACTCCACTGAGGGACATCACTCCAGAGCAAAGCGGGGGGGAGTGGAACCCTCGTGGGGACAGTGTGGTCTCGGGACCCACGGGGTTACAGAAAGACCCAGGGTGCCTGAGTGTGGGAGAGCTCCCAGGTATTGGAGCAGGGAAGCCAGCAGAGATGGAGCTGAGGAGTGGGCTCTCAGCTTGAGTTACTTTAAACTGTGATCCAAGGCACAGACCAGAAAGGACCAGAGACAATATACAGTAACAGTCACATTACAGGCAATACAATGGCACTAAATTCATATCTTTCAATAGTTACCTTGAATGTAAATGCGATAAATGCCCCAATCAATCAAATGACACAGGGTATCAGATGGATAAAAAAAATAAGACCTGTCGGTATGCTGTCAGCAAGAAACTCATTTTAGACCCAAAAGGACACAGCCATATTATAAGTGAGAGGGTGGAAAACAATTTACCATGCCAATGGACATCAAAAGAAAGCTGGGGTGGCAATCCTTATATCAGATTATATTAGATTATATATTAGATTTTACATTAGATTTTAAGCCAAAGATTATAGTAAGAGATGAGGAAGGACACTATATCATACTTAAAGGATCTGTTCAACAAGAAGATCTAACAATTTTAAACATCTATGCCCCTAACATGGAAGCAACCAACTAAAAAAACCAATTAATAACAAAATCAAAGAGACACATTGACAATAATATAATAATAGTAGGGGGCTTTAACACACCCCCTCACTGAAATGGGCAGATCATCTAAGCAAAAGATCAACAAGGAAAGAAAGGCTTTAAATGACATACTGGACTAGATGGATATCACAGATATATTCATAATGTTCCATCCCAAAGCAACAGAATACCCCTTCTTCTTTAGTGCACCTGGAACATTCTCCAGAATAGATCACATCCTGGGCGACAAATCAGGTCTCAGCCAACACCCAAAGACTGGGCTCATTCCCTGCGTATTTTCAGACCACAATGCTTTGAAACTAAAACTCAACCACAAGGTAAAAGTTGGAAAGAGAAATTAAGGAGTCAATCCCATTTATAATTGCACTCAAAACCATAGGATACCTAGGAATAAATCTAACCAAAGAGGCAAACAATCTGTACTCAGAAAGCTATAGAGTAATCATGAAAGAAATTGAGGAAGACACAAAGAAATGGAAAAATTTCCATGCTTATGGATCAGAAGAACAAATATTGTGAAAATGTCTATGCTACCTAGAGCAATCTACACATTTAATGCAATCCCTATCAAAATTTTCCAAGGAAATGGAAAAAATAATCCTAAAATTTATATGGAACAAGAAAAGACCCCAAATAGCCAGAGGAAGGTTGAAAAAGAAAATCAAAGTTGGCAGCATCACAATTCCAGACTTCAAGCTCTACAAAGCTGTAATCATCAAGGCAGTATTGTACTGGCACCAAAACAGACACATAGATCAGTGGAACAGAATAGAGAGGCCAGAAATGGACCCTCAACTCTATGGTCAACTAATCTTCGACAAAGCAGGAAAGAATGTCCAATGGAAAAAAGACAGTCTCTTTAACAAATATGTTGGGAAAATTGGACAGACACATGCAGAAGAATGAAACTGGACCATTTCCTTACACCACACACAAGAATAGACTCCAAATGGATGAAAGACCTCAATTGTGGGTGCCTGGGTAGCTCAGTGGTTTAAACCTTTGCCTTCAGCTCAGGTCATGATCTCAGAGTCCTGGGATCGAGGCCCACATTGGGCTCTCTGCTCAGCGGGGAGTCTGCTTCCCCCCCCTCTCTGTCTGCCTCTCTGCCTACTTGTGATCTCTCTCTCTCTCTCTCTGTCAAATAAATAAATAAAACCTTAAAAAAAAAAAAGACCTCAATTGAGACAGGAATCCATCAAAATCCTTGAAGGGAACACAGGCAGCAACTTCTTTGACCTCAGCCACAGCAACTTCTTCCTAGAAACATTGCCAAAGGGAAGGGAAGCAAGGGCAAAAATGAACTATTGGGACTTCATTAAGATTAAAAGCTTTTGCCCAGCAAAGGAAACAGTCAACAAAACCAAAAGACAACCGACAGAATGGGAGAAGATATTTGAAAATGACGTAACAGATAAAGGACTAGTATCCAAAATCTGGGAAGAACTTATCAAACTCAACACCCAAAGAACAAATAATCAAGAAATGGGCAAAAGACATGAACAGACATTTCTGCAAAGAAGACATCCAAATGGCCAACGGGCACATGAAAAAGTGCTCAACATCACTTGGCATCAGCGAAATACAAATCAAAACCACAGTGAGATACCACCTCACACCATCACAATGGCTAAAATTAACAAGTCAGAAAACGATATATGTTGGCGAGGATGCAGAGATAGGGGAACCCTCTTACACTGTTGGTGGGCATGCAAGCTGGTGCAGCCACTCTGGAAAACAGTATGGAGGTTCCTGAAAAAGTTGAAAATAGAGTTACTTTACAACCCAGCAATTGCACTACTGTATATTTACTCTAAAGATACAAATGTAGTGATTCGAAGGGGCACACGCACCTGAATGTTTATAGCAGCAATGTCCACAATAGCCAAACTATGGAAAGAACCTAGATGTCTATCAACAGCTAAATGGATAAAGAAGATGTGGTATATATATACAATGGAATACTATGCAGCCATAAAAATCCCCCAAATCCTGCCATTTACAATGATGTGAATGGAACTAGAGGGTATTATGCTAAGTGAAAAAGTCAGAGAAAGACAATTATCATATGATCTCTCTGATATGAGGAATTTGAGAGGCAGCATGGGTGGTCGTGGGGGGTAAGGAGGGAAAAAATGAAACAAGATGGGACCAGGAAGGGAGACAAACCATAAGAGACTCTTAATCTTGAGAAATAAACTGAGGGTTGCTAGGGGCTGGTAGGGAGGGATAGGGTGGCTGGGTTATGGACATTGGGGAGGGTATGTGCTATGGTGAGTGCTGTGAATTGTATAAGACGGATGATTCACAGACCTGTACAACTGAGGCAAATAATACATTAGATGTTAATAAAAAATAATCAGAATAAATAATTTCAGGTATTTCCAAAGTTAATGAGAAAGAGAAACGAGGCAACGTGTCCTGTTTGACTAGAGCAATGTGTCCTATGTGACTAGAGAGGGTATGGTAAACACGGTATGTTGATCATGGAAGCCCTTCCCAGGAGGGTGACTTTGAACCTGAATGATGAGAAGGATACAAACATGGAAGGACCTAAGGAAGTAGTGGCTCAGAAGGAGGGAACGATAGTGCAAAAACCCGGAGGCAAGAAAAAGTGTTGAGGTCAACATTATTGGTATAATGACTGGGAATAAATCAAAGATGACAATGATTACACTCCATGAATAACTAAGATTTGGGTACTTTTTTGTCAAGCTTGGAGTTCTGGCTATGAACCTACTCCTAGCCAAAGGAATATGTTAGCTCACACTGTACATTTTGCAAGCTCACCATTTATGGCATGATACCAAGTGATTTCTATTAGAGAGATGAACATCAAGCTCTTCTTTTTATAGCCAATCTTTCTCCTCTAGGACAGAATGCTGTAAGCCCTCATTTCCTTGTTCAGCAAGATTCCCCACCCAAGACCTTATTTTCTGAATTATATCAATAATCATTTTTCTATGATGGCCCATCATATTTGGAATCTAATTCAGTGGTGTTTTTACAGCTGATTAAACCTTTCACTCTGCTGTATCTTATATAGTATGTCAATAGTTTTGTCTACATTAATAACCTCCAAAGCAGAGGTGCCATAATTAAGCATCTTGTTTTGACAGAATTGTTACAGTACTGGTACTTAGAAGGACTAAAAAAAATAAGGAGTAAAAAAACAATTTTCCTAATGTTTACTGTTTCTGTGTGGAGTAGATGCTAAATAACTATATATTAGATGCTCTGCAAATAAGTGGATTGGAAATGCCTGCTGTAATATTTTATGCTATTGCTACAAAGTGGCACTTATAATATGACACAATTAATTTTCCATCTGAAAAAAAACGAAGAGCCTTGTTCAAAGCCAAGGTCTAAAAAATATTAGTGAAAATTGTAGCTATGTAACATTTATTGATTTGTTAGTACATAGGTGAAGAATTCAGTTAAAACAACAACGACAGATAACATATAATGGTTAAGGTACCTCACCAGATACTGTAAGAGATTAAGAGGAAGAATTAACTACAGATTTCTCTTTCTCTGGGATCCCAGAGTACAGAAGATGTAAGATATAAACCTGAAGGATTACAACCCATTGACCAGAAAATGATTTCTTATAAGAAAGGTTAAAATAAAATATTATCATAGTTTAGAATCAACATTGATTAGGTTTCATAGGAAGCATGGTATTTGAACAGAACATTTATTGAAAAACTTATTTGGTTCATCATAAAGAAAAGTATAGAGGCAGGAAAATACAAAGAAGAATGGAATACTTGAAGTAATTTTGTAGGGCTATGTTGAACAATTCACTAGGAGAAAAATATGAAGTGAGTGTGGAAAAGAGGATGGGAGTGTTAAATGGGGGCTCCTTAGGTGACAAAGAGGGATATGTGTAACCAGCCTCTTGGTTTCCTGTCCACAAACCTCCCCCGGTGGGCAGCATTATTCTGACAAATCTGCTTTCCTTCTTTCCTTCCTTCTCTACCTCCTCCCACCTTTCCTTCCCTTCCTTTCTTACATTCATTCCTTTGATATAAACCCTTCTTTCCACCTTGGTGCTGAAGTTAAGAAATAGGTGAGACAAGAATCATCCCTGGTGATGGTACCTCATGGTGCTTAGTATTATTCAGATTCTAGTGAGAAATACAGAAAAAACTTAATCATAAAATAATGAAATCTATAGCACCATAAGTTATGATAAGCATTATTAGGGAAACAAAAAAGGAGGAGATTAGTAAGTATTACCTGTCTTAGGAAGGATAGTAGAGAAAACCTTTTTTTGACTATGTGGCATTGGAACTAAGACTTCTTTTTTTTTGTTCTTTCTTTTTTTTTTTTTATTATTTGCCCCAGGGCTACAGGTCTGTGAATCATCAGGCAGAACTAAGACTTCTTAAAAATAAAAAGATACAAAAAAAAAAAAAAAAAAAAAAGATACTAGTTCTTCAAAAAGGAGAAAGGGAAATTCCAAGAAGAGAGAATAATCTTTGCAGAGTCCTTGAGGAAGGTAAGAATATAGACTGTTCGGATGGCAGGAAGGAAAGAGGAAGGCCTGGAAAGAAGTGAATGGGGAAAGAGGAAGGCAGGGCCGGATTATGCAATACTTTAAACTGGGTTCTACACACAATGGGAAATCTGTCACTGGCGCATTATTACACAGGCTGCTCTGGCTGCTAGGAGAAGACTAGGTCAGTAGGAGTGAGGTTAAGTATGAAATTAGGGAGACCAGCTAAAAGGCTCTAGTCCAAACAAGAGATGATAGTGTTCTGGAGTATCTCTAGTGTATGATTTTCAGCAGGGTTGGCGAAGCTGATTGGGAGAAGTGGAAAGATTTGAGATATTTGGGAAATAAAGTCAACAGATTTGGGGAGAGAAGAGAAAAGATCAACCGGTTTTACTGGGTTGTCTATTTGTCATCTTAGCCCAGAGCTATGTAATTTCAAGTAATTAAATGCTTGGGGTTGAATTATAAGAGTAAGAACAAAAAGAGTATTATTATGAGATATCTAGATAAGTTCATTATTTTTATTTCTGCCTCCAGTTTGCCAAAACCACCTCCTGTTTTATGTTTGTGATCACATATATAATGTGAAAATAGTATTAATGCATTTTTTCTACTGATTATGAAAAAAGAATACCTATAAAACAATTTTCAGTAGAGTTACTTCCTGCGTAAGTCTTATTTCAGGAGGGATTGGTGCCAAATACTTTATTTATTTATTTATTTATTTTGGTGCCAAATACTTTAAATAGTAATACCAATTCTTAAAATGGATTTGTTATGGAGACATAACTTTTGTCATGATTTGGTCTAGAGAAGTTGGTACATTCAACAGATTCTCATAAAATATCAGAATGTCCAATGATACAGCATGAAATATATTTTTAGATTGCATATTGGGAATAGCAGCTTTGATAAGCAAAATGGGTAGGCTGGATAAACATAATTAGAAACCAGAGAATGGACTTATATAGAGTCATTAAACTCTGAGGACATGAAAAAATGAAGAGAAGAGGAGACTCACACTAGTTAAGAATTAGGAGTATCTCATGTAGCTATTAATAGAAACCCTGATCATGATCCCAGGGTCCTGGAATCGAGTCCCCCATCGGGCTCCCTGCTCCGCAGAGAGCCTGCTTCTCCCTCTCCCTCTGCCTGCTGCTCTGCCTACTAATGCTCTCTATCTCTCTGTTAAATAAATAAATAAAATCTAAAACAACAACAACAACAAAACCATGACAGCAATCGTGAAAACAAACACATTGGTAAAATGAAAATGACTGCTGAAAATCACACCCAAACTATAATTGCAGCTTATATAAACTGGTCAGTCATGGAGACTTCACACTGATAATTGAAACTGCAAAATACAAATACAAATAATCATGGTGCCCATTTCTTAAAATTCAGATTTTGGAGTTCGAAAATCTCCAATAATTTTAAACATCCATGCTTTATGAAGTTGTGAATGCCTTTTAGTTTTACATATTTTCATATCTATGATCACAAAATGTGTACCTCAGATACTTATTAGAAGTCTAATAAAAGAGACATTTCTTCCTCAGATTTCCTAATGTGAAGATGTAGTACAGAAATATTCAGCATAGGTGGGTCAGTCAGTTAAGCATCTGATTCTTGATTTCGGCTCAGGTCATGATCTCAGGGTCTTGGGATCAAGCCCCGTATCAGGCTCTGCACTCAGTTTGGAATCCGCTTGAGGATTCTCCCTCTTCTTCTCCCTATGCCCCTCCCCCACTCTCTTTCTCTCTCTAAAATACATAAATAAATCTTAAAAAAAGGAAATAGACCATGTTGTCTGAGTAATACCAAACTAAAATAATATTTATTTTATTTAATACTTATTTTGGTCACAAATATTAATATTGGGGGAAGCATTGGTCACAATACACTCATAAAATCATATTAACCAGGCATTATTTGTCCAAATTATCTAGGTAAATATGGAACTTCTGATTTTAAAAGCACAGACACGATGAGCAGTGAATCCAAGTAATTTGGGAATAGCTCACTAAAATCCACAGCTAGTTAATACTGAGGTTTGCCACAGTTTGAATTTTACTTGTAATATATTTTTTAAGATCTATACTTTCCAAAAGTATAAACCCCAAGCCCTATATATCATGCAAGTGCAAGTAAAATTTGATCCTGTATGACCTCTCATTTTCAGATTCAGACATGTTCTACACAGTGGGCCAGGTCTTTGTGTTTTGTCATTCAGCTCCCCGACCTAGGTAGGGGCAAGTTTTTAAACTCTCCAGTTATTGTTCCTTGCCTGGAAACACCAAGTGGAAGACATCTGCATCCCTTTGGATAGCAATCAAACAAACTACTGACTTGTTGAGGGTTACCACCCTGACCCCTCTGTCACCTTCCTACCATGCACAGATGCATAAAGAGACACCACCATTGAGTCACTACTTTTTCATCTCCATTCACACTTTTATAAGATCAGACCTGTGACACAGCATTCAGAGCGAAATATTTACAATGCCACCAACAATGAAATATTAGTAAAATAAAGGAGAACAATCATTGCACCAGGAGAAGGATCAACCACCTACCCTGGCCTCAGCTATCGTATGACTTAGGCCTTAGTCTCTGGGACACAACCCTGGTGGCTAGCCCAACTCCAACCTTCTTACACTCCAAACAACAATCTGCCTTTAATGCTTTCAGTTTCTTGTTAGAAACTATCACAACAGGCACCTTTCAAATAAGTGATTTAATTTCTAAACCTTGTACTCACCAGCACGCTGCTCTCGAGGGTGGAGCACGTGAGGGTTGCCTTCAGAGGTCATTGTCCTGGGAAATTAGAAGCTTTTGGATTTCCATCCAGGCTCCAGAAACTCCCTTCTCATCAGCCTTCAGATAATTCTAGTCATCATTTCTCTAAGTGTGAGAAGCTGTGCCCAGCATAATCTCATACAGTGGTCTTTAGAAAGAAAACAAATAAAACAGGATTCTAGGATTCAGCAAAATTGTTACATATTATAGTTTCTACCTCCCACTTTGGAAATCCTTTATGCCTTTTAGCCTACTGAAATTCTGCAATACGAAAACCTTGAAGTTAAAATACCCTGTATTTTCCGGAGTCATTCAACTAAAAAATCTCTTTACTTTGGGAATACCCACCAACATCTAGATCTAGATTTCTGGAAAGTAGGCTTTGAAAAGCATTGTTATCTTATTTATTACTATTTAAGTTTTTATCTAATTTTTAAATCACTATGGTATACATGAAGGCTGCGTACCAATACTTTCCATTCTCCTTTCAGGTTCACGTGGGGATTTTACTTCCCCTCCCCTTTTAATTTAGGCATGGCCATGTGACTGCTAAAATTTATGAAATGTGATCAGCAATGTGTCATTTTCAGGCAGAAGCATTTAATTCCTGGTGTGAGTCCATCCAGAGAGCTCCCAACCATGCTATGAAGAAGTCATTATCGTTCCTACATAGTGAATGACAAAGCTAATTTTCAGAAAAGGCAAGGACAGGATTCTAATTTGTGAATTGCAAATCCCATGCTTTTTCTACCACACCTTGCTGCCTGAAATTGATATTCATATCACACTAAGATGCACCTATCATCCACAAAAATGAAATGTTATTCCTTTAATGAATTTATTTTTGCAGCCATTATTCATGGGAAATTCAGGATACTACTCTATCTAAAGTTACGGTTTTATTAGCATAAGTGGCATGAGTTTAAAGCAGTATTACTTATTTTTTCCACAAAAACTCGATATCTATCCATGTCTTCCCTTGAGTTAATGCAAATATAATGAAATCTAATATTCTCCAATATTATTAAAGTAGCTCAAACCATACTAATTAATAGGGTAGAGAGATCAAGATGTCTTCCTTGTCTTTAAAAGCAATAGATGAATAGTCAGGAGATTTGGAGTCCTTTTCTGTTTTTTCCTTTAGATTTCTTTTTGTGTTTGGGAAAGTCATTAAACATTTTAAGTTGTAATATCCTCATTTCTCAGATAAGGATAGTAACATCTGGTTTGCAAGACTCACAGGTTATTTTTTACTTATACACTCAGAGAAATTAAGTGAGATTGCATAAACTAAAAAAAAACCACCCCCATTTTACACCAAAAAGGACACTGAAAATGCTCAGTATTGTTAGTATGCTCTTCCAACCACTTTGTTCTTTTATGTTATTCTCATGCAAAAACATTTATCATAATCATTTTCCTTCTCTTCTATATAACAGCTAAAAAAAGTTAAAATTGTCCATCATTTCCAATAACACTGCCAATATCCTAAACTCTGAACACCAGATAAACTCCACTGCTCATCTTTCATGCCTGAATCCCAGTAACAAAGTGCTTCTGGTGAAATCCATGTAACAAAATAGATTTGAGTCATAAAATGCTTAATCATCACTCTCAGTTGGGTTTTTAACACCACACCCCAAACTTAACCTTTCTCTTACATTCTTCCCAAACATTTTAAATATTACCAAGTCTCCTAAAACTCTGCTATCCTCACTGAAACTACCCAACCAGGCATATGTATATGCCTGCACCCAGCTAATAACCTCCTTTTTGCTTCCCAGAGATTTTTTTCAGCATAAGTGTGTTGACTGCCTATTAAACACCACGCATTGTTCTAGGTACTGAGAATATAGTGATTCAATAGACATATAACATCCCTGGTTTCCTAGTCTTAGGATCTGAAGCAAAAGATGGAGAATAAATATAAGAACAGATTTCAAATAGATAATTGTATGAATGATTAGATTAAGTAATAGAAGAATAGACAGATAGAAATTGACCAGTATGATAAATTCAGATAGTGATATTATAAAGACAGGAAAACAAGGTAATAAGATAATGACAAGGGTATCTTTTACACAGTGATCAATAAAAGCCCTTCTGAGGAGCAGTCACTTGAGCAATGAGGCGAAGAATACTGGTTACTTATCCCAATTAACAGTTCTCTCTTCTTGGCCACAGAGCTCCAGTTTTTAGTGGGTACAGTCACCAAGCAGAAGTAACACATTTCCTGTACTCTCCTGCAGCTAGGTGTCACTATGTGATTAAGTTGCAGCCAGTGCGAGCTAAAAAGTGCCATGTGTTGCTACTGGAAGTTCTTAAAAGGGTGGGGATGAGCCCTTCTTTCCGGCTTCCTCCATCCTACCTCCTAGAATTTGTTGAAATTGCAATGGAAAGATGTTGATGAGGTAGGGGGAACAGTCTGGGAATCTGCCCACATTTGTACTTGAGAAGAAACATTGGTTGCTCTCTGGAGAATGGAATATGGGGGACAGTTCAGAAGCAGGCTAACTGGTTAGGATGGTATTACAATCACCCAAGGGCAAGATGATGGTAGGTAGGACAGATGCAGAGGAAATGGTAAAAAAAAAAAAAAAGTCATATTTTGCGTATCTTTTTGAGGAGAAGCCAATAAGATTTGCTATTAGCTGATGTGGAGAGTAGCAAATGAGAAAGATGCATTAAGGATAACTTCTATATTGTTGACCAGGCCAACTGAGTGAATGGTGGTACCATTTACTGAAACAATAAAGATTGGGGACAAAGTCGGTCTGAAAAAAGGGCCAAAATTCTATTTAGATGCACATGTGAAGCCTGATGTGTATATTAAGCATCCAAATGGGTATGTTGAGAAAATATTTGAACCTCTGAATCTGGAGTGCTGGAGGGTAAAAGGAGACCAGATATATCAATCAGGGAGTTCTCAATACACAGGTGGTATTTAAGCTAGCAGGCTAGATGACATCAGTTAAAGAAAAAGTACAGATGTAGAAGGGCAGGAGGTTGTAGAGCATGTGGCAGTGCATGGTCTTTTATAGTCCAAGCAGAGTGAGGGAAGCTAACAAAGAAACCTGAGGAGGGGAAATCTATCAGGTATGGGAGGGAAACCAGAAGGAAGTAGAAGCACAGGATTAGGGAAGAAAGGATATTAACTGCTGCTGAGAAGTTGAATAGAAGGAAAAAAGATAATTCATCATGGGTTTGACAAGATTGAGATCACAACCTCGTAAAAGCTATTCCAGTTAAGCTGTGGGAACAAAAACCTTCTTAGAATGGAGAACTGGGTGCAGGGTAGGGTATGTCTTCTGTGAAGAGGGGCAAGGAAATTCAGCAGTAGAAAGAGATGGTTATAAAGGGAGAATTGCCCCTTTTTTTATACAATTTTGAATTTTTCAAGATTGGGAGGTACTTTTTAAAATGTTATCTCTAAGCCAATTGGAATAATCCATCCAATGATGCAGGTGAAGGCAGTCTAGAATATGTTAAAGAGGAAGACAGCTAAAGCATTAAGGTCAAGTTGGTTTTAGATCCACAAGGACAGGCAAGATCATTTCTGTCATTGGTAACCATCGAATTCTCAGTGCCTGGAATAGGGCTCAAGACATAGTGGGTGCTTAATAATTATCTGTAAAATAAATGACTGAATTAATGAATGCTATGTTCCATAGTTTTAGCATATTTTATCACTTAAGTCTTTAAATAAAGTCACTGCATTCCCTGTTTAAAATATTTTAGGGGTACCAACAGTCTCTTAAAGTAAAAAGGAGGGGTGCCTGCGTGGCTCAGTAGGTGGACCATCCAACTCTTGATTTCAGCTCAGGTCGTATCTTGAGGTCTTGGGATTGAGCCCACGTTGGGCTCCACAGTCAGTGGGGAGTCTGGGGATTTTCATTCTCCCTCTGCTCCTCCCCCAGCTCCTACACACATGTGTGTGCTCTCTCTCTCTTTCTCTCTCTCTCTAAAATAAATACATAAACCCTTAAAAAAAAGTAAACAAAAGTCATGAAATTGGCATAATGATGCCTGATGACTGGCCTCTACTGCTTCTGGAGTCTCAGGTCTCAGACACCTGCTTACATCTGTGATCTACACAGCAGTGAACAGCTAGTTACAAGTACAGCACATTGTTTCCTGCCTTGGTTTCCTGCCTTCACCACATGTGTTCTCCATACTTGCAAAAATTTCCCCTCATCAACACCCTGTGTGTTGCTACCTCCTAATTATTCTTTAAGACTACCCTCCTTTCTGAGCTAGAGTTTCTCAGTGCTACCAAAGCAACTGTGCAAACCTCTTATAAATAATTTTCATGTTAAATTGAATTTATTTATTAACTTGTTTGTTTCCATCATTAAAATTAAGCTATAAAGTAAATATGCTTTTTATCTCTGAATAATCAGAACCTAGCTCAAGACATTTAATTAGTGCAATTAAATGAATAAATGATATCTATGGTATCCTGGTGATGGCCATGTTTCTTAATCAACCAAAAATGTTTACTCTCTACACATCTTCCACAAATGGGAGTGTTTCTATTGAAATCCTCCTTGATTTTCTTGTTGCTATTTGATTAAAAATTCAGATGCTCAATGAACCTCCAATCATAAGATAACTTGCAGTGTAAGTGAGCAACGTTATATAAACAGCATAGTGTCATGAGTTAGTGGAGAGACTGCAAGTTTTCACTTGCCTTACCCTTATCCTTTGGCAAATATGCTTAGTTAATCACAGTACTCCTAGTGAGAGTGCATGTGGCCTTACAAGCTTTTGCAACATAGGTCTTTTAGGCAGTCAGTATCAGAGTTAGCATAAGAAATTTTATTATCTATCCATTAATTCGTACAATGGGTTGGATGAGGGTAATGCTCTCAATAAATGAAAAGTCAAAGTCAACTTTGGTGATGGAGGGAGATTAACACTAAGGAAGACTGAGAAAATGTTGTGTACTCTAGGAAAAGGACAGGTAGCCTCATGGCACCACATAGCTTCCTAAAGGAGGCAGCTTAGTTAGAAGATGGGAGAGAAAAAAATGATGAATTTGGGATTCTTTTTTTTTTTTCAAATGGTTTAGTAGGGCTTAGCAGTTTCTTATAAAGACAATGAATTTTTGGGAGGAGCAAGATGGCGGAGGAGTAGGAAACTTAAATTTCATCTGGTCCCAGGAATTCAGCTACATAGTTATCAAACCATTCTTAACACCTACAAACTCAACAGGAGATTGAAGAAATGAAGAGCAGCAATTCTAGGAACAGAAAAGCAACCACTTTCTGGAAGGTGGGACATGCGGAGAAGTGAATCTGAGGTGATATACTGGAAGATAGAGCACGTGGGAGAGGGGCTGGCTCCCAGCAAGTGAGAGAGCAGCAGAGCACAACATCAGAACTTTTACAAGTCTTCTCCACTGAGGGACATTGCTCCAGAGGCTAAGCAGAGGGTGGAGCCCTCATGGGGACAGTATAGTCTCAGGACCCACAGGGTCACAGAAAGACCAGCAGTGTCTGAGTGTGGCAGAGCCCTCAGGTACTGGAGTGGGGAAGCTGGCTGCAGAGACAGAGCTGAGGACTGAGCTCTCAGCTTAGGGTTACTTTAAACAGTGATCTGAGGCACAGTTGGGCCACTACTCTTTGAGCAGGGACCCCACAGTGGCAGATCCAGGGAGATCCCCCCTTCCTCCACTTGGAGGAGTCACGTGAGAGCTCACTAAAGGAATCTGCTGGGTTTGGAGACTCCAAACAGGGCTGTGCACCAGAGATAGTAATCCTCACTCACAGACTGGGTGAGAACAGAGCGCAGGTGGAGACCCGGGAGACAAGCATGATTGACTGCTTTTCTCTGAGGCTGCACTGAGGAGTGGGGGCCCCAAGATCTCAGCTCCTCTGGGGCTGGAGATTGGGAGGCCACCATTTTCATTCTCATCCTCCAAAGCTGTACAGAAAGCATTCAGGGAACAAAACCCGCAAGAACAAAACCAAGCAGAACACTCCACCTGGCCCCTGGCAAGGGTGGTGCAATTCTGGCCTCAGGCAAAGACATTTGAGAATCACTGCAACAGGCCCCTCCCCTAGAAGATCAGCAAGAACACCAAGCCAAGACCAAGTTCACTGATCAATGAGAACTGCAAAACACCAGTGCTAGGGGAACACAGCACACAGAATTCATGGCTTTCCCCCTGATTCTTTAGTCTTTCAAAGTTAAAATTTTTTAAATTTTTGTTATTTTTTTCTTTTTCTCTATGCTCTGAATGCTTCCACTTTCCTATTCTAACCCATTTAAACTATTTTATCTTATCAATACCTTAAAATATTTTAAATGTTCATTTTTATAGTTATATTCTATCCCTTCATTGTATTTAGCCTTATTTTTTGTATACATATAGGTTTTTCTTTAAAAATTTTGGGATTCAGTTTCTTCTAACAGACCAAAATGTACCCTAAATCTAGCATATGGCTTAGTTCTAGTCTCCAGCCTGATCACATTCTATTTTTCTTTTTTAACCAAATTCTTATCAATTCCCTTTAAAAAAATCTTTCTTAATTTTCATCTTTACAGTCATATTTCATCCCTTCATCACGTTTAATATATTAAACTTCCTTTCTTTAAAATTTTGGGAGGCCGTTTCTTCTAACAGACCAAAATATATCCCAAATCAAGTGTGTGGCTCTGTTCTATTCACCAGCCCAACTATTTTTTTCCCCATTCTTCTCCCCCCAGTTTTGAGTCTCTCCTGATTTGGTTAATGTATATTTTTCTGGGGTCATTGTTACCCTTTTACCATTTTGTCCCCTCATTCATCTATTCTTCTCTGGACAAAATGACAAGGTGGAAAAACTCACCTCAAAAAAATAAATAAATAAAAGGAACAAGAGGCAGTACTGACCGCTGGGGACCTAATCAATACGGATATTAGTAAGATGTCAGAGCTAGAGTTCAGAATGGTGATTTTAAAGATGCTAGCTGGGCTTGAAAAAACAATAAAAGATACTAGAGAATCCCTTTCTGGAGAAATAAAATACCTTTCTGGAGAAATAAAAGAACCAAAATATAACCAAGTTCAAATCAGAAAAGCTATTAACGAGGTGCAATAAAAAAATGGAGGCTCTTACTGCTAAGAATGATGCAGAGGAGAGGATTAGTGATTTAGAAGAACAAATGATGGAGATTAAAGCAACTGAGAAAAAGAGAGATAAACAACTATTGGATCATGAAGGGAGAATTTGAGAGCTAAGTGATACCATAAGATGGAACAATATTAGAATAATCGGGATCCCAGAAGAAGATAATAGAGGAGAGAGGGGCAGAAGGTATATTGAAGCAAATTATAGCATTCCCCTAATTTGGGAAAGGAAAAAAGCATAAAAATCCAGGAGACACAGCGAATCACCCCTAAAAATCAATAAAAATAGGTCAACACCTCTAATAGTAAAACTTACAAGTCACAAAGACAAAGAGAAAATCCTAAAAGCAGCTTGGGACAAGAGGTCTACAACCTACAATGGTAGAAATATTAGATTGGCAGCAGACCTATCCACAGAGACCTGGCAGTCCAGAAAGAACTGGCATGATATACTCAGAGCACTAAACAAGAAATAAATGCAGCCAAGAATACTATCTCCAGGGGCGCCTGGGTGGTTCAGTGGGTTAAAGCCTCTGCTTCAGCTCAGGTCATGATCTCAGGGTCCTGGGATTGAGCCCTGCATCAGGCTCCCTGCTCAGCAGGGAGTATGCTTCCTCTTCGCTCTCCGCCTGCCTCTCTGCCTACTCGTGATCTCTCTCTGTCAAATAAATAAATAAAAGCTTTTAAAAAAGAATACTATACCCAGCTGGGCTGTCATTGAAAAGGGAAGGAGAAATAAAAAGTTTCCAGGACAAACAAAAACTGAAAGAATTTGCAACACCAAACAAGCCCTATAGGAAATATTGAAAGGGGTGCTCTAAGCAAAGAGAGAGCCTACAAGTAACATAGACCAGAAAGTAACAGGAACAATATACACTGTCACCTTATAGATAATACAATGGCACTAAATTCATATCTTTCAATAATTACCCTGAATGTAAATGGGATAATGGCCCAATCAAAAGACAAGGGTATCAGAATGGATAAAAAAAAAAAAGACCAATCAATATGCTGTCTGCAAAAGACTCATTTTAGACCCAAAGACACCTCCGATTTAAAGTGAGGGTGTGGAAAACAATTTACCATGCTAATGGACATCAAAAGAGAGCTGGGGTGGCAATCCTTATATCAGACTAATTAGATTTTAAACCAAAGACTATAGTAGGAGATGAGGAAGGACAGTATATTTTGCTTGTCTTTCCAACAAGAAGATCTAACAATTTTAAACATCTATGCCCCTAACATGGGAGCAGCCAACTATCAAAACCAATCAATAACAATCAATAACAAAATCAAAGAAACACATCGACAATAATACAATAATAGTAGGGGACTTTAACACACCCCTCACTGAAATGGACAGATCATCTAAGCAAAAGATCGACAAGGAAATAAAGGTTTTAAATAATACACGGGACCAGATGGAGATCACAGATTCAGAACAATCCATCCCAAAGCAACAGAATACACATTCTTCTTTAGCGCACATGGAACATTCTCCAGAATACATCACATCCTGGGCCACAAATCAGGGCTCAGCCTCTACCAAAAGATTGGGTTCATTCTCAGAAAATTCATATTTTCAGACCACAATGCTTGAAACTAGAACTCAACCACAAGAGGAAAGCTGGAAAGAACTCAAATACATGGAGGTTAAAGAGCATCCTACTAAAGAATGAATGGATCGGGCGCCTGGGTGGCTCAGTGGGTTAAAGCCGCTGCCTTTNGCCGCTGCCTTCGGCTCAGGTCATGATCCCAGGGTCCTGGGATCGAGGCCCACATCGGGCTCTCTGCTCAGCAGGGAGCCTGCTTCCTCCTCTCTCCTCTCTCTCTCTGCCTGCCTCTCTGCCTACTTGTAATCTCTCTCTCTGTGTCAAATGAATAAAAAAAATAAAAAATAAATCTTAAAAAAAAAAGAATGAATGGATCAACCAGAAAATTAAGGAAGAATTTTTTAAAAATTCATGGAAATAAATGAAAATGAAAACACAACTATTCAAAATCTTTGGGATACGGCAAAGTTGGTCCTGAGAGGAAAGTATATAGCAATATAAGTCTTTCTCAAGAAACAAGAAAGGTCTCAAATGCAAACTTAACCCTACAGCTGAAGAAAGAACAGCAGAGAAAGCCTAAACCCAGCAGAAGAGAAATAATAAAGATCAGAGCAGAAATCAATGAAATAGAAACCAAAAGAACAGTAGAACAGATCAACGAAACTAGGAGCTGGTTCTTTGAAAGAATTAATAAGACTGAAAACCCCCTGGCCAGCCTTATCAGAAAGAAGAGAGAAAGGCCCCAAATAATAAAATCATGAATGAAAGAGGAGCGATAACAAACAACATTAAAGAAATACAATTATAAGAACATATTATGAGCAACTACACACCAGCAAATTTGACAATCTGGAAGATATGGATCTATTCCTAGAGATTACAAACAACCAAAACTGAACCAGGAAGAAATAGAAAATGGGAACAGACCCATAACAAGTAAGAGGAGATGGAAGCAGTAATCAAAAATCTCCCAAAAAACAAGAGCCCAGGGCCAGACGGCTTCCCAGGGGAAGTCTACCAAGCATTTAAAAAACAATTAGTACCTATTCTCTTGAAACTGTTCCAAAAAATAGATATAGAAGGAAAACATCCAAACTCATTTTATGAGGCCTGCATTACCTTGATTCCAAAACTAGACAAAGACACCAAAGAAAAGGAGAATTACAGACCAATATTCCTGATGAACATGGATGCAAAAATTCTCACCAAAATACTAGCCAATAGGATCCAACCATACATTAAAAGGATTATTCACCATGACCAAGTGGGATTTATTCCTGGGCTGCAAGTTTGGTTCAACATCCACAAATCAATCAGTGTGATACAATACATTAATAAAAGAAAGAACAAGAACCATATGATCCTCTCAATAGACGCTGAAAAAGCATTTGATAAAGTACAGCATCTTTTCTTGATCAAAACTCCTCACACTGTAGGGATAGAGGGTAGATACCTCAATATCAATGCCATCTATGAAAAATCCACAGCGAATATCATTCGCAATGGGGAAAAACTGAGAGCTTTCTCCCTAAGGTCAGGAACACAGCAGGGCTGTCCACTATCACCACTGTTATTCAACATACTGCTAGGAGTCCTAGCCTCAGCAATCAGACAACGAACAGAAATAAAAGGCATCCAGATCAGTAAAGAAGAATTCAGACTCTCACTAGCTGCATATGATAGGATATTTTCTGTGAAAAACCCCAAAGACTCCACTCCAAAACTGCTAGAACTCATACAGGAATTCAGTAAAGTTTCTGGATATAGAATCAATGCAAAAAAATCAGTTGCATTTCTATACACCAAAAACAAGAGAGAAGAAAAAGAAATTAAGGAGTCAATCCTATTTACAACTGCACCCAAAACCATAGGATACCCAGGAATAAATCTAACCAAAGAGGCAAAGAATCTGTACTCAGAAAGCTATAGAGTACTCATGAAAGAAATTGAGGAAGACACAAAGAAATGGAAAAATTTCCATGCTCATGGATCGGAAGAACAAATATTGTGAAAATGTCTATGCTACCTAGAACAATCTACACATTTAATGCAATCCCTATCCAAATACTATCAATTTTTTCCAAGGAAATTGAATAAATAATCCTAAAATTTACATGGGAAAGACCCCGGATAGCCAGAGGAAGGTTGAAAAAGAAAACCAAAGTTGGCAGCATCACAATTCCAGACTTTAAGCTCTATTATTACAAAGATGTAATCATCAAGGCAGTATGGTACTGGCACCAAAACAGACACATAGATCAATGGAACAGAATAGAGAGCCCAGAAATGTATCCTCAACTCTATGGTCAACTAATCTTCCACAAAGCAGGAAAGAATGTCCAATGGAAAAAAGACAGTCTCGGGCGCCTGGGTGGCTCAGTGGGTTAAAGCCTCTGCTTTCGGCTCAGGTCATGATCTCAGCGTCCTGGGATCGAGGCCCGCATCGGGCTCTCTGCTCAGCAGGGAGCCTGCTTCCTCCTCTCCTTGTCTCTCTGCCTGCCTCTCTGCCTACTTGTGATCTCTCTCTCTCTGTGTCAAATAAATAAATAAAATCTTTAAAAAAAAAAAAAAAGAAAAAAGACAGTCTCTTCAACAAATGGTGTTGGGAAAAATTGGACAGACACATGCAGAAGATTGAAACTGGACCATTTCCTTACACCGCACATAAGAATAGACTCCAAATGGATGAAAGACCTCAATGTGAGACAGGAATCCATCAAAATCCTTGAAGAGAACACAGGCAGCAACCTGTTCTACCTTAGATACAGCAACTTCTTCCTAGAAACATCACCAAAGGCAAGGGAAGCAAGGGCAAAAATGAACTATTGGGACTTCACCAAGATTAAAAGCTTTTGCCCAGCAAAGGAAACAGTCAAGAAAACCAAAAGACAAATGACAAAATGGGAGAAGATATTTGAAAATGACACATCAGATAAAGGACTAGTATCCAAAATCTGGAAAGAACTTATCAAACTCAACACCCAAAGAACAAATAATCAAGAAATGGGCAGAAAACATGAACAGACATTTCTACAAAGAAGACATCCAAATGGCCAACAGACACATGAAAAAGTGCTCAACATCACTTGGCATCAGCAAAATACAAATCAAAACCACAATGAGATACCACCTCACACCATCGGAATGGCTAAAATTAACAAGTCAGGAAACGATAGATGTTGGCGAGGATGTGGAGAAAGGGGAACCCTCCTGCACTGTTGGTGGGCATGGAATCTGGTGTAGTCCCTCTGGAAAACAGTATGGGGGTTCCTCAAGAAGTTGAAAATAGAGCTACCTTTTGACCCAGCAATTGCACTACTAGGTATTTACCCTTAAAATACAAATGTAGTGATCCGAAGGGGCATGTGCACCCGAATGTTTATAGCAGCAATGTCTACAATAGCCAAACTATGGAAAGAGCCTAGATGTCCATCAACAGATTAATGGATAAAGAAGAAATGGTGTGTATGTATGTACATGTATTTATACACACACACACACACACACACGCACACGCAATAGAATACCATGCAGCCATCAAGAAACCCGAAATCTTGCCATTTGCAACAACGTGGTTGGAACTAGAGGGTATTATGCTAAGCAAAGTAAGTCAATCAGAGAAAGACAATTATCACATGATCTCGCTCATATGAGGAATTTGAGAAACAAGACAGAGGATCATAGGGGAAGGGAGGGAAAAATGTAAACAAGAAGAGACCAGAGAGGGAGTCAAACCATAAAAGACTCTTAATCTCAGGAAACAAACTGAAGGTTGCTGGAGGGGAGGTGTGTAGGAGGGATGGGGTGGCTGGGTGATGGACATTGGGGATAGTATGTACTATAGTGAGAAAAAATAAAGAGAAAAATGAAAATAAAAATGAAAATCCAACTTCTTGCATTAAAAAAAAAGACAATTTTCTCCAGCCCCCCATCAATCCCATGTATGTTATTGTAAAGGTTCTGAAATCTGGTATTCACAAATATAGATAAAAAGTTATCTGAATGAGATAATGTCTTAGTAGAACTCTGAGATTTTAATGCCAGATAGTATTACTGTATTCTAAAGTTGTGAACTTCTTGAAGGCAAGAACCTCAGGTGCTTGGCACATGGGTCTGACACAGGATTGGCACCTAATATTACACACCGATTCTAGGACTTCCTAGAATAGTATAGTTTCTTAATTTCCACAGTGGCTGCTCCTGACCTCTTAGGGAATTTTGTCCCATGAACCCTCCCAAAAGAACAAACTAGATAACAAGCTTAAGACCACCACCAACAATTAGACAAACTGTGGTGTAAAGTCCAGGAGTGAGCTTTTAAATAAGAGAAGTAGGGATGCCTGAATGGCTCAGTCGGTTAACCGTCTGCCTTCAGCTTGGGTCATGATCCCAGGGTCCTGGGGTCAAGTCCCACATCAGGCTCCTTGCTCAGTGGGAGAAAGCAGGGGGAGAGAAGGAGAAGCAAAGAGGGAGAAGCAGGCTCTGCCTGCCGCTTGCTCCCCCTGCTTGTGCTCTGGCTCTCCCTCTCTGACAAAAAAATAAATAAAATCTTTAAAAAAAAAAAGTAGAGAAAATAAGAGTGGTAAAATTATTTGTAACTGTCTTATGTTCTGACAATATAGCTATAATGTAATTAACAAAAATGGAAGAAGATGAAAGTGCAAAGTAGAATATTTACTGATGATCTGGTTAGTATTAACTTACTAGACAAATGAAATAGCACAAGTTTAAGCATATGTAAGAGTATAAGGATAACTCTACCATAACATGTGTTTCTAAAATTGAGTAATGGGAGAGAGGGAGGGGAAGAGCAGAGAAAAATCTTCCTTATTATTTATTGTAGGTACCTGATAGACATTTTCTAAAAAAGATGGCACCAAATATAGTATATAAAAAAAGTATTGGTCTAATAGAAACCACTAGAACAAAAAGATAAACTACCATAGAAAAAAAATAATACAACAAAAAACTTTTTGAAAATGACAATGTAGTGAAATGTTTAGTGTATGTATATATATTATATATATATAAAACCATATGACTGAAATTAGAATTTCTATTTTATCATTAAATATATGAACTTAACTTTATTATGAGGGGGAAAAAAGATGTTTAGACTGGCTAACAAATCCATATTCAACTGTTACTGAATATAAGAGACACACCCTATCCAAACTGACCCACAAAAGTTAAAGGGATAGACAAAGATACACCAAGAAGATACAAATGAAAACAAGAAGTTATAATTTCAATAGCAGATAAGGCAAAATTTAAACCAAAAATGGCACTTTATAATCTAAAGGTTACAACCAAAAATAAAGGTAAAACAATTATATGCTTAAAAAAAACCTACAGCAACAGATATGAATTAGACATATTAGAGTAAATTTTTAAAGTCAAAATCATATTTCCTAGCTCTCACAACAGGAAAGGTTAAAGTTAATTTCAGGAACGATGAGCTCATCTCATGCCCACATTGTGAAGCCTAGTACTCCAGAGGTAATGGCTGATTCCAGATTTGGGGAAGCATATAGATGCTTGGTTAAGTCTGGGATGGCTGTTGTGTCAGTAAGTAAGGAAATGATCAAAGACTTAGGGGTTACATCAAAGGTACAATGTCCAACATGAAGGGACCAAAGATGCAAAGAGACACAACTGAAGCATCAGAAAGAATAACTGGACTGAAACTCATTGTGTATATAAACATCTACCAATTCATGATGATGTATGAGAGAGAGAGATTCACACCTCTCCCAATTATTGGTTATATTAGAAGTAACAGGCCCCACATGCCTTCTCTAAAAATTTAACAAATATGCTTTTCCTATAGGAATTGTATTTTAGGCTATTCAAACTATATCATTGTATTTAAAAAAAGGTTTTTCTTTGTTTAAAAAAATTTTGCAACCTCTAATGCAATCATTGGTTCTTGCGATGATTATTAGGGGTAAGAACCATCACATGAAATGCTGATGGAGAATGGAACAGAATGATGAGGCTATCACAACCCAAACCCCTGGGTAGATCAGCATCACTGGAAGGGAGATGGTCAAGTATTTTGTGTCTCTTGATGTGATGAATATAAGACATACAACACAATCTATGAAATAATCTTACTAAAATGGTTGAACCTGATTCTAATGGGGGCCAGTCTCTAGAATTACTTTCAGTTTACAAGGAATAATAATGAAGAAGCAATGAGACACAGCCAATTGTAGATCGTTCTTCTGATCAACTGACCTGGCTTTTGTTTTCTTGTTTGTTTTTAAACAAATCAATACCATGAAAAAATAAATAAAATAAAAAGGAGACCTATTATTCTAGCATTAAAGAGGCTCAGATTCCTAACAATCATTATGTAATGGTGGACCTGAGTTGGACTATAATTTAAAGAACTCGCCAATAAGAAAACAAGAAAGAAATTTTGATTACTGGCAAGTATTGGAGGGTACCAAGGATAAGCATTAATTTTATTAGGTGTGATAACAGCACTATAGTTGTGTAAGAAAACACCCATGCATTTTAGAGATACCTATTGAAGTCTGTAGGTTGAAATAATATGATCTCTGGGAACTGTTTCAACTGTAGGTTGAAATAATATCTCTGGGATCATAATATGATCTCTGGGAAGAAGAAAAAATCAAATAAAATGCTTCAAGAAGAAAAGAGAATGGAAAGAGACAGATGAAGCAAGGGTGACAAAACCTAGATGAATTGGGGGGTGGGCTTCTCATACTGTTAGCTCTATTTTATGAATATCTGAAAATTTTCAGAATAGTTCTTACAAAATGAAAAGAACAAAAAGTACTCATTTGTTTAATGAAATATGAGAATAAGAAAAGAGGTAAAGCTTCTCTGGAAACATAAGGATCCAATTAGGAGCATAAAATGGTGGCTAATTTGTTTTTAAAAATAAAACAAGTACACAGCACATCAAGCCATTTTTTTATGAACCTTACTCAAATTGTATGGTAACTGCTAACCTTTGTAAATGGGATTTCTCTTTAAATGTCCCCTAATACAATCTATATTTATTTTCATGTTTATGGCTAAAACCAAGGAAACCAAACTCCAGTGGGGGGAAAAAATTGCATTTCTTTTCCACCTGAGCCCAGCTAAGGGAGACAGGTAGCCTTCCTTTTCTCTGCATTTTTCCTTTTGTAATAAAGCATTTAAGTTTATTTGTTAGCAAGGCCTGTTTTGTGGTCAAGAAAACGCTCGGGATATTTGGCCATTTAACGCCAGCAAATGGAATCACGGATGGTGAAGCTGATCTTGTGTTTGGCTTGTAAGAAATGCTGAGCCAAAAATCTCATGGCATTCTAGAGAAGTCCGGGTGTGTAGAGAGCCTGTCTATTCACAATCAAAAATAAATCACAGGATTAGCTTACCTAGCAACAAGCAATAGGGTGGCGAGTTTCAAAGAAATCAGAAAGACCACCTATGCCATTGAATGCCGTCATCTCTGTTAATTTGGTTACCACCCACTAGGATGAGTATGACGGGCTTGTCCCTAAGTAAAATTGCAGTCAGGGTAACTTGTCTTGTAGCATCCACTAATCTCCTTGGGTCCCCTCTTTCCACCTTGATGTCGCCCTCTTCCTTTTTGGCCAAACTTAGGCTTTCTTGGACCTTTTGGTCTATGGCAATGATAAAGTGATAAGCATATTCACTACAAGGAGCTCATCACTTCATAGACAAACCTTCCCAGGGCTTTTGACATTTAAAAAGCACCAATACTTGATCCAAAAAGTATGACAATCTATTGGAGGAATCTGAGCAACTAACACGTAATACAAGTAGCACAAAGGAAAATGGGCAACCCCACTCCGTGATGGTAATAGTTCATATTGACTGAGTATAGACAACGTGCCAGTTCTTTACATGCACAGTCCCTTTAATCCTCACAACTATCCCGTGAAGTAGGTGCCAATGTTATCACTGAATTATAGCAAACTGAGGCACAGAGAAGTAAAGCAACATGCATGGGTCACACAGCAAGTCAGTGACATGGCAATGGTAGGACTCAGTATGACTCCAAACTAGTGATTGCTGTAAGCCAGGCAATAGGCTAGGCACTTGGCATTATGTACAAATTCCCCTCTGTAATCACTGTTTGTTTGTTCATTTGTTTATTTACTTAGTGACTTGATTGATTTTTGTGAAGCCTCTTTGCCCCACTGTGTGAAGCCTCTGATGTTCCTGTTCAGAATTGTTTTCCTTGCTTGTATCTCTTAAATTGGATTCCTGGGGTTTGCTTCTGGGGCAGCATAAGCCACATATTGGTCAAAGGTTATGCAGAAGCCCTATCGGTCAGTTAAATTTTGGGTCATTACCTTTGGATATGGGTGTGGCTTGGAGACCACTTTCACAATTTAGAACACTTACAACTTTGGGGTACCTGGGTGGCTCAGTCAGTTAAGCATCTGACTCTTGATCTCAGCTCAGATCTTAATCTCAGGGTTGTGAGTTCAAGCCCCACACTGGGCTCCAGGCTGGGTGTGGAGCCTACTAAAAACATTTACAATTTTGCCCCATAGTCAACCAGGGACTAGGAGCTCAGTTTTCTCTCCAGTCACTTCTAAGAGGGCTCAGCCTGGGTGTTCCAGATCACTAGGGATAAGGGTGACTATTTTTAAGACTGTCTTCTTAGGCATTGCCCCCGGTTCAGATTATCATAATGTTCAGCCAGTGTTTGGTCAGGTATGTGTTTTGCGCCTTGAGCCAGAAAGTCTTTCTCCTTTTGCTGATGGTTCTGTCTGTTGTTTAGGGAATTCTTTCCAATCTGCCCTCATTCTGCTCTGTCACTGAGTGGAAGCAGCCTTGTTCATGTGCGTGTGTACCCTACCCTTTCAGACCCTCAGGGATGAGTGTGATCCCTGCGGGAGCTCTTGGCTCTTTCCCTCTGTTAAACTTTTGGCTGGTCTTCCATTTTCACATGCTATTCTAGGATCACGGACCTACCATCTGCTTCTTCATTGCTTGCTACAAAATCTGCATTGCTTTCAGTACTGCTTTTAAGCATGGCCCCCTCCCCACCCACTATGCTTTGTCCCAAATAACCTCAGTCCTTCAGAGCTGGGAGCTCAAAGCTGGCAGAAGCAGCCTGCTTCTGCTGGAGGGACACACCTCCTTTCCCAGTGCCGGGGAACATGATGGTCCCTCATCGTCTATGTTTGCCCTTTCCAGCATGAAATATTCTGGCTGGATATTCTCCCAGGAGAGGAAGATCCATAAATCAAATTCAATGTTTATGCACCTTGGATTACTGGGGGGGAAAAAAGGACCTTCTCATAAATCAAATTCAAAAATAAGGAAGAGATTAAGGTCACCTGTCTTAAAAGTCTCTAAGGATGCTCCCCAACATAAGTTTATGGGAGAAGCTGAACAGGCCAAGTTAGCTTAACACAAAACAAGATGCCCAGATAATCCACAGCAGGAAATGCAAACAAATGGTGAGATTTTCTCTCCTGCTTGCAGATAAGTTGGACCTGCTGTCTATCTAACAGGTATGGCTGATATTGTGATTTTTCAGTCAAGGTACCCATATTTTGGGAGAAAATGTGGCTAATGGAATGGACTCATTCAAGTCAAGATCAGAAGACCCAAATTCTAAAATCACTTTCCTTTCCAAAACCTGCTCGTGTGTCAAGACAAGAACCATGTAACCTAGGGTCAATCAGACGGTTGTTTGTACATCTGCCTTGAAAAAAAATGAGATACCAAAACTTGGGTTATTAGGTTTGTTTGCTCACTTACTTGCTTGTTTGACACTGTAGTGCCCTTTGGGTTGCTTCACACAGACCAGAAGAGACAAGAAACCCATGTCCCGTTATGTGGCCAGCAAGATAGAACTGCAGCGTGAGCCAACCGCCTGACACGGGAGGGAAATACAGATTGGCTTTCCTAGAGCCCCTCTGGCAGACTTTGCATGGGTCCTGTAAGAAGTGTCCAGAATTCCCCAGCTGACGGTAGCAGGCTGGCTTCACTGGAACCCAGAGCATGGTGCTGAGGCAGCACAGCTTGGATCAGCCTCACGGCCAAGAGCAGAGCTGCACATGCTGCGGAAGTTCAGAGGCGACCAAGGACCGAGAAACTCGAACGGCACCTGGAGAGCTGGGAAAACACAGCTTTATTACGGCGGCGGGCCCAGCGGAATAGTTTCACAAAGGCTGAGCACCTAGTTGCGATTAGGAAGGGCATTTATAGGCAAACTAGGAATTTTTCCCAAGGTCACACCGCTGATTGGCTCGGGGCCGTGCAACAGGTCTTTGTTTAGGTCTTTGGCGGGGTCTCACCACGGATCAGCTCCAGGGCCCTGCAGCAGGTCTCTATTTATGTGGGACTTTATTTATGACTTGGCAGGGAGTGCCAGGTTGTCCTAGGGAGCTCCCCATCTCAGTGAGGAAACTATTTTGGGGCTTTTTCTGCCTCACACAGAGTCTGTGGGAGCCACTCTTGGTGGCAGTAGGCAGTCTACCAGATAATGTTGCTCACAGGCTTCCATTCTACTTTTTAAAAATCAAACCTGTGTTTCCCTTACTAGGAAGACAAGGGGAATGGTGGAGGGCCGTGGGGGGTGGGAGGGGAAAAAAATGAAACAAGGTGGGATTAGGAAGGAGATAAACCGTAAGAGACTCTTAATCTCATGAAACAAACTGAGGGTTACTGGGGGGTGGAAGGGCAGGAATAGGGTGGATGGGTTATGGACATTGGGGAGGGTTTGTGCTTTGGTGAGTGCTGTGAAAGATGTAAGCCTGATGATTCACAGACCTGCACCCCTGGGGCAAATAATAATAATAATAAGAATAAGAAGAAGAAGAAGAAGAAGAAGAAGGAACAAAAAAACCTCCCAGAAGACATAGGGATTTTACAAATAAGCTAGGTATGGACTTCACAGAAAGACAGAGGCCCTGAGGGGTGCCTGGCTGGCTTAGTCAGTTAAGCATCTACCTTTGACTCAGGTCACGATTTTGAAGTCCTGGGATCGAGCCCAGCATCAGGCTTCCTGCTCAGCAAGGAGAGTCTGCTTCTCGCCCTCCCTGTGCTCTTACAAGCTCTGTCTCTCTCTCAAATAAATAAATAATTTTAAAAAAGAAAAAAAAAGTTGCCCTGAGTTTTCAACTGGAGAGTATTTTTATTTAAAAATGAAATATAAAAGCCAGTCGTTATCTCCATTTTCTTTTTTTTGTTTGTTTTTGTTTTTTTTTTTGTTTAAGATTTATTTGTTTATTTTGGAGAGCTCAATCTCAGGACCCTGAGCTCAAGACCTGAGCCAAAATCAAGAGCTGACTATTTAACAAACTGAGCCACCAAGGCGCCCCTCATTGTCTCTATACTCACTGCTCAAATGAAAACATTGAGAGACTAAATATACAATTTGACAATGACCTGACTATATATAAAAACAGAACTCTCACCCGTGACCTGCAGCAATCAGCCCGAGAGGCCAACATACCATTTACAGTAGTCAGTTCCGGAAGTCAGGCTGTTAACTCTAGCAACTGGTTCAAGAAGCCAGACTTCAAGCCCTATCAAAATCAGCCCCAAACGACCAGACATTGATTCCTAACTTACAGCTTCCCCAAGTTTTGCCCCCAGTTCCAACTTAAGACTAACAGCAGAAAGCCAGAATGCAGCCCTTAACCCATCACATAGAATGCCCTGCTGCTTCTTCGCCTGCCTACAGCTTCCCCCTGCCAACAGCCTCCTTTGGGCCACACTAAACCTTCCCCTTTTTGCTACTATAAAGCTTCCTCACTCTTCTGCCTAGCTGGAGTCTCTGCCAAACACAGGTGATGGTGGCTAACTTCTTGCTCTAGCAAGCTCTCAATAAGTTACTGTTGCTTATTCTAATTTGGGTGATCTCCATTTACTTTATATCATGGATTCAAATGCTCAGAAACAACATTAACAAGTGTTATCATGGTGGTTCTTACCTCTCAAATTAGGAAACACAGAACTGGAAAGGATCATTAAAAATTTCTCAGTCTTTGCTTGTGCACACTCTCCATCAAATAAAATGAATAAAATCTTTAAAATATCTGTCTTTTTTTTTTTTTTTTTTGACAGCGAGAGAGAGAGACAGTGAGAGCAGGAACACGAGCTGAGTGGGAGAGGAAAAACAGGCTTCCTGCGCAGCAGGGAGCCCGACACGGGGCTCGATCCTAGGACCCTGGGATCATGACCTGATCCGAAGGCAGACACTTAAGGACTGAGCCACCCAGGCACCCCTAAAGTATATCAGTCTTGATGATTCATTCAAATAAAAACCTGACGGGTATTGCAATGCCCAAGCCACCTGTCCCTTCCTTGCCCTTTAACTCAGGCCTTCATATGCCACCCCCAAAACTGCTGATTTAGACTAACTTCCTCACTATTCAAATGAGAAAAATGAGATTCAGAGAGAAGTAACTTGTCCAGAGTCACAGAGCCCTTCTTTGTTAGTAGTCAGAACCCTTCTGGTCTTCCATTTCCTTATCAAAGATGATCTCCTGTACATACCATATCAACGCATTCCAATATCGAGCAAGCTGCATGTACTTCTTTCCAGGTTAATAGGGCTGCAGTGGTTCACAAGCCCTCTGGTTTGAAATCAGGTGGAAAGAGAAAGGAATGGAACAAAAGGATGACATTGTGAAAAACAAAAAATGCATTCACTCATTTTCTGTCAGATTTTTAAAAAACGATGTTGGAGTAGGTAGGCAGAGCTTATCTCTTTCCTCTTTTTCAATGAAAAGTAATAAGCACTAAATTTTCCTGCAATTAAAATGAGGAAAATAAAGGAAGGAGAAAAATAAAAGACAAATAATGGGAAGGGAGAGAAAATCTGTGGAGAAAGCTTATCAAGAAGAAGCCTTGTCTGGGCAGTGGTGGATATGTTGACGTGTTGATGTGTTGATGTGCATGGCACTTGAGAGACTAAGAAGAAAAAATGCTGAATGACCCTGAGCAGCAGTGCACATTAAGTCGTGTTGATGGATTTGAGCATAAATTGACTGAGGAAAAGTGGTTGCGACAGACAGCTCAGGCAGAGGCTCTGAATGGATTTCTAATTGGATTAAAGGGATACGACTAGGTAACCCACATTATGGTGGTCATTATGCTCCTTATCACAGTCCATATTTCCCCAGAGGGAAGAAGGAGTCAGGTGGGAAATAGGAAAATGCAAGTCAAAGCAGAATCTTCCCTTGTTGGATATGCCTGTGGCTCCCTCTGTGCCACTTCGTGTAGATTTAAGACACAATTACAATTTTGATGAGAGAGTCATTTCATTGGACTATAGAGTTCATATTTTATGTTTATCCTTTAAATGATGTATCTTTTCTAAATGATGGGTTATGAATGGGAACCAGACGCATTCACGCTATGCCAGGCTGGGTTTTCTAAGGCAATTACCCATTATTGTTGGGATGCTTCATAGTTAATAACTCTCAAAGAGTAGCCTATAATGGAGCCTCTGGATGGCAGTAATTCACAAACATCTTTTCAGTGAGATTTATAGATTTTTTTCCCATTCTCATTTTAATAAACCTGTAAGGCTTAATCCTTTTTTTCCCCCTGTCCATTGATGAGACATATATGGTTTCTTTTATAAGTTCTTTTTCATATAGATTCTTCCTGCTCTCAGTGTTAGGGGAACTCATAGAATCCTATAAGGGCAAAAGTAGGGGGGGGGAAAGCCTAAAATTCATCTACTTTGATCTCTCATTTCATTTCTTAAGAAAATTCATATCCAAAGATATTAAGCAACTATGCTAAGGCTGCAAAAATAGTTTGTGTCACCTCATAAACTAAACTTCAGGTATTGATATAACCTCATTCTATTCAACTAAGATATCTAGTTATCCCCCTAATGGAAAATGACATTATAAGTTAACTGGCAGAAAGATGTGTTTGTTGCGGCTAGGAATTTTATTTGGTATCAATCTGGCATACATCTTGTGGATATTGTGACAAAATTCAAACAAACACATGAAAATCAGGCCTGAGAAGAGAAGGAAAGAAAAATGGATTTCCTAATCTAGTTAGGCACATATAATTTAGGTGTTAATTGACCAATAAATGGTGGGCATTGTTTTTAGACCAATTATAGAAGTCATTTGTAAGGTAGGAAAATAGCTGAATCTTTCACTTGCAAAGATGAACCATAAATCTATTTATGTGTCTGCCTCTGGCACAGCCACCTTAAGTTATGAACATAAAATATTTTCCCAGAGCAACGTGTGTACGTGTGTGTGCATGTGTTTCCTCACATTTTTTTAGAAATAGAATAACAAATGTCAATTTGGTTTTGACCAAGGGTGTTGTTTACTCAATCCTGTGTTTATTCCTTGGATGAGAATATTTATTAAGCACCTATAATATGTAAAATGGCACTAGATTAATCATAGAACAACCTGTGTTCAGAAACAAAACAAAACGGAAGCCCTCATTACAGAGCCTCCAGATCTGGATATCATTGTTTAAAGAAGCTCCATTCATTTAAAAAAAAAAATCAGTGTTTCTAAAAGAGGCTGTATGTTAGAGTATAGGGCTACAAACAAAAACTGAGATTCCTTTAAAAAAAAAAGAAAGGAAAGAAAAAGAAAGAAAGAAAAAGAAAAAGAAATGATAACAAAAACCTGAGATTCCTAGGCTCCTCTTTCAGAGATTCTAATTCAGTAGGTTTGGGATGAAACCTGAGAATCTATATTTTTCCAAGTTCCTTTGGTGGCTCTCATGCAGTTAATCCACGTTTCCACAATCTGAAGCCACTACATAAAATAATATTCTACTTCTGAGAGTCAAACGTGTTAGAGCAAGAAATTATAATTAGTACCTATTAAGTAAATTTTATAGCATTTAATATGAGAGTGAGGACTTTCTGTTCCTATTTCCTTTAATTGCCCTAAATAGTCCTGATAAATGAGTATTATTATCCAAATTTTCTTAATGAAGGAACTGAACCTCAAAGAGGTTAAGTAAATGGTCCAATATCCCAAACTTAAGATTCCAGGTCCCCTTGCTCTTTACACTGTATCATGCTGCCTCCTCCTTGCTACAAGGCTCTTTGAGGTCTACTCTTGGTCTATTTTTTTTGTAATTTTTTTAAGGTTTTATATTTAAGTAATCTGTACATCCAATGTGAGGCTTAAACTCACCACCTCAAGGTCAAGAGTCTCATGCTTTACCCACTGAGCCAGCTGCTGCCTCCTCTTGGCCTATTTATTCAACTAATATTTATAGGACCTCTGTTAAAGGCTGGATGCTGGAACTTTGCTCTGTGTGTGGATTCTTCTCTTTGAGAGTTCTTTGCTTAAATAAAAATAAAAAAGGAAATTACCCATTTTAGATTTTAACTTAGTGATTCTCCCAATGAAAAACCAAACCTGTATAAAAAGATTTATTTATTCATTTGAGAGAGAGAGTACATGTGTGCAAGTTGGGGGAGAGGCAGAGGAAGAGGGAGACCTAAGCAGACCCTGTGCTGAGCATGGAGCCCAACGCAGGGCTCAACATCATGACCCTGAGATCACAACCTGAGCTGCAACTGTCAGATGCTTAACTGATTGTGCCATCCAGACACCCAAGACCCGTATTTAAGCAAAGATGGCTAGCACTCACCAATAACAGTTGAGGGGCACTTAACATCAATGCATCTCATCAATTATATTTAATCTTTCTTTCATTCAATTTGACACTACCAAGATGATCTATTTGAGGCAATGTGAAATTTTGCATTAATAGCTAGTAGGAAAGTAACATGGAATAAACAACTGGGCTCAGAATAAGAATATTTACTTATTGCCTTGGTTTTGCAACTAACTGGCCCTCATTTAAACTCTCTGTGTGATGTTCTTCACATAAAACACAAGAAAATTGAGCACATGTCCTAATTCTAATCATCTCTGAATAGCATGTCCTAGAAAATATTTCTACCACTCCTTACCCACCCTATTTTTCCTACAAAGACACAGAGATACATGTTCAACTCAAAAAAGAGAGTGCTAGCTGCCTGACACCTCATTTCTAAATGTTCACCAACATCTGATCAGGCAAATTCTGTAGGTGGAATAATTGATGACTTTTACTCCAGAACCAACTGCATTTAGCAACATGAGAGCACCTTGCTGGATGTGGGTCTTTTGGGAGAAATGAATATTAAAAAAGTCAACAGTTAGAATCTTTGATGGTAGACATTTGGGGGGTCAGTCAAGCTAAACTCTGGGATAGTTTTTAGAAAGCTGTGCTCACATGGTTAGTTGCTGAATCTGTCCTCTTTAGTCAAGGTTTTAATGTCCATGTGCTCCATGAACATGAAACTCTGTAGGCAGCTGAGTTAAATTTGAAGGAGAGTGGGCCACACCACACATCTATCCAGATGAAAAAAAAGTAGCATCTGAATCTCAGGTAGTTGGCATTGGCCTATAACTGTTATTGCCTCACAGCGACTGGCAGCCATTTCAAAAGTTCCAGAGACTGAAATTCTAGAATTCACTCTGACACCAACCAGCAGTGTGACCTACAACAACCTACTCCCCCATTCTTAGCCTCTATCTCCCCACTGGATAGCTACATATCGTAAGTGAGAGCAGGCGCCCTGTTATTCCTGTTCACCATTAAATCCTTAGCATCTAACTTATAGATCAACATCTAACCTATAATAAAAACTAAACTTGTATTTGTTGCCTTAGTGAAAGGAGCTAGATTTGATGTTCTCTAGGGCCTAATTAGCTCCAGTAATCTATGGCTATATCCTTTCTGGCACTCACTCACCTTCACTTAGGTCCTTGCTCTAGGCCACCTCATTTCTGTTCTATATTGACAGCTTAGACGAGAGCTACCCTCTTGGGTCAGTCTCTTCCTCCCCTTCCTGATTCCTCAGTACTATACCTGTGATCATCAGTAGCTTAAATCCATTCCAATATCAACCCACCTCCTTTCGAGCCTGACCCTGGGCACTCGCATGCGTCTTTCACATTTGTGTGTTATCTGTATCTTCATTTCCATTCTCCTGATGCTTTCTCTTTATATAGATCACTACAGAGTAAATTCGAACTGACTTAAAAAAGTCAATACCAGGCCTGGCACCAAAGAAAAATGATATTGCTTCTATATGTGCTATGAAGCTACTGAGAAGAGAGAAATTAGCAGAAAAAAATTCTAAAAATTTGGAGGAGATGCTGAACACACAGATATACAAAATTAAATAGCAATTTATTCCTAAGGTCTGAGGATAGATGAGATAACATTTTGACAAAAACTTCATATTTAGCGTACCACCAATTGTCAATTCTGGGGAAAAAAACCTCAGTGATCTTACCCAAGCTCTGTACTTCGCTGATGAGATACTGATTCAAGTAATTTGTCTTGTCCTTCCTGCAGGTAGTGTTAAGAGGCCCTGGGTTTATTTGTCTGTTTGTTTGTTTGTTTGTTTATTATTTTTTTCAGTGGCCTAACCTTCTAAGATGAGCTAATTTTTCTCAGGACTTTCATTTGATCTAAATATAAGATTTTTTTTTCTTAATGTACCCATTGCCCTTTGAAGAACTCGAGCAACACCGAAAATGTAATTGCTTCAGGGAACTGACAATTATCCCAAACCGAGAAGAATGCTAGGCATTTAGATAATGAAATGTCAATCAGTGTAATAGAAGTGTCACTTACTTACTACTTGACTGTGTTTGAAAGGAATGCACATTATTGGAGACACATCCCTGTGTCTCCACAGCCAGAATCACGGTAGGCATGCACATGTGTGGGTCTCTGCATACTTAAAGACACTACGCCAATAACATAGCTACAGAGACCCGGGGCGGGAAATACCGTGTATGTGTCTGTCTGTCTGTCTGTCTGTCTGTCAGCTTGCAGGATTCTGTCACATTCTGGCTTTCTTGATATAACCCTGTGAAGTCTGCATCTAGGGCTGCATTTCTGCAGATAGCCAGGATGTTTTGTTCAGATGCAGCTGCAGTGCCCTTGACATTGAGCAGCGCCAGAAATCCAACACCAGACCATCAAGCGAGGATTTTGAATGTGTGAAAGGAAAATTTTTCCATGAATATTTATGGGAAATCCTGCTCTGCATGAGTGAAAATGATGAGGATGTGTTGTTGATAATCAAGTCGGATTGTTATTTCTATGTAATAATTTAGAAACCGGGGAGGGAAGGAGGAAGCTCTACCCTTTATTAAATAATCTAGACCTTGGATTATTTAAATGTTGTGTTTTGTATGCCTTGGCTCCTTCCATCTTCCCTCGTGCTGGGTTCAGATTTTCACTTCTTTACCACCCTATGCATGGGCAGCTTCACTCTCCTGAGCAAAGACAAACTTTCTTTGTTGAAGGCAGATCCCACTTCAGAAGTAATTTCTCAACACTCGGTGTCATAATTAACAAAATTTAGAGTCATATAGCTTCACCCCAGCCTTTTAAGGTCCCTGTTGTGATAGCAAGGTGATAATGACAGACTGACATTTCCGGTGATGATAAAATGCACGGAAGGCTGTGTATTAGTTCCCCGAGGCTGCCACAGCGGCAAACTAGTGGCTTAAAACAGAAATTTCCTGTCTCATGATTCTGGAGGCAAGAAGTCCAAAAGCAAGGTGTTGGCCCGGCCACCCTCCCTCCGGAGGCCTGAGAGGAGACTCTCCCCTCCTCTAGCTTCTGGTGGCTCAGGCATTCCTTGGCTGTGTCCGCGAAACCCCAGTCTCTGGCTTTATTTCCGCAAAGCTTTGTCCTGTGTGTCTGTGTCATTTCTTTGTCTGTCTCTCATAAGGACACGGGTCATTGGATTTAGGGCCTGCCTGCCTGGATAAACTAGGATGATCTCATCTCAAGATTCTTCATTTAATCATATCTGCAAAAGCCCTTTTTCCAAACAGAGCCCCCTCTGTAGGCTCTGGAGGTTATGACATGGACTCATCTTTTCAGGGAGGTCCACCATTCAATCTACCACAGGATGTCACAACTACTGCCTTTTATGACTGAAATGCTATACTGCCCAATAACTGAGACAGGCAGGTTGATGATCAACAACTACAAAGTCTAAGCATATTTAATCTTGAGGTTCTCCTTGAGATAACTTGTAGACCTTTAAAGCAGTACAGAAACCCTTGCTCTACAGACCTATCGGTGACTTTTGTATAACGTTATGCGAAGCCATTAAAATATTTACAACTACCATTAATCCACTGAAATAGTATGAATTAATATTATCTGGCTGCCACATGGGTAAGAAATAAACAATATATGGGTGTCAAAGAAGAACTAGAAGAAAAATACAACAGCGAGTTAGCAGTGGTGTGTGTTTTCATTAACTTTGGTGTGGTGCAGGTCATGTATTGCACAATTAACTAAAGATACATTTTTATTTTTCCACTTTTTCTGTCTTTACACTTAAACACACAATGTGTTTTCATCACAGATGCATTCAAAAGAAGAAGTCAAAGGCATGTAAATATCACAGAAACATGGAACCTGAGAGTGAGTTAGGGCAAACCTTAGGTCATCTAGCTAAATTTCCCTCCTTTCTGTAATATCCCTAAAGAAAGGACAATCTACACCTACCTCTGGCTGGAAATACCTGGTGACAGAGACCTTTTTTCCTTTACCTTTACCATCTAACTCATTCTAGGGCTGAATGTCACTAATAGTCTAAAAATTCTCCTGAATTGTGCTAAATTGATAATTGCATTGGAAAGTCTTTCTTGCAACAATTCCATTTGTTATGGATGAAAAAAAACTATGAGCCCAAGACCAGGAACCCTGGAATTCAAGGCTAAGCTTTACTAGGAAGCAGTGACATGATCTTGGACTTGGCTCTCTGTTTCATCATCTAGCAAAGGAAGGAGTTAGACTCCATGGGCTCTATGGTCCTTTCTCTTTCACACCTCCCCTAACATTCCTGAGTACTAAGGAAATGGTTCTCTACTGGACTTATATGACTTTGATCAAATTATGTAACCATTCTAAGTTTCAACTCAGAGTTATCTACGTAACAATATGATTTTAAGTGAAAAAAAGAAAAACCAACAAACACCCACACCTTAATGTGAAGAATATAGTGTTTAACTACAGAGAATCTAAGACCAGACTGCCTGAGTTCATATTCCTGCCCCACCATTTCCTGGCTGTGTGATATTAAGAGAATCACTTAAACTTTCTGAGCTTGCATTTCTTCATCTGGAAAAAAAAAAAAAGTGGGGGAGGGGGATACACGAACTGTTCTTGCCTCAGAGTTTTGAGAATTAAACGAGTTAATGCATGGAAAGCTCTTAGAAGGGTCCTGGCTACCAGGGAGTACAATGTAAGTGCTGCCATTATTATAAATGGATCCTGAAATTGGTTGAAAATGAAACATTCAAATATTGTTTTTCCCTTTTCTATCTCATTATGTGACATTGGTAATTTGTTCCCTGCTTTGGAAAGTTTGATTCATTGCAAAGAAAATAAAATATCTGTCACTGACAATTTTCGTTACGGTTTCATACTCTAATCATATTTTTCCAAATTAAACATTACTTCATTTTGCTTACATTAGTAGATAATGTGGGGAAAAAAAACACTTTTGATTGGGAAAGTCACCATCTCTATAAAGTCAGGTTTTTCATTGTATAGTTTCAATTGAGATGTATATTAAGAATCACATGCTTTTAAAAATTTTATGTAGCTAGATTTATATCTGCCATTTTACTTTTTGTTTCGTGTGTCTCATTTCATTTTTGTGTTTTCTATATCTCTTTTGCTGTTTTCTTTGCATTAAGTGAATATTTTCTAGTGCAATGTTTATACCCCTTTAATGATTTTTACACTGTATATATTCTAGATATTTTCCTAGCGGTTGATCTAGGGCTTACAACATACACCTAAATTTATCAGACTCTGGATTTATGCTAAAGTAATTCCAGTGAGATATAGAAACATTCTATCTTTGTAGATCTATTCCCTGTTACCCTTTCCACGCTATTATTTTTATATATATTGTACCTATATATGTTGCAAACTCAACAATACATTGCTATCATTATCACTTTATTTAAACATGATGCCTTTCAGAAAAGCAAAGAGAAGAGAGAGCAAGCATATAGTTGTTAACATTTGTTATATTACTCTTCTTACCTATTACTTCTGGTTCAATTCATTTATTTCTGCAGATCTGAATTTTCTGTGTGGTGTAATTTCCTTAATCCAACATAGCTTTGCTTCTATCCACCTCCTTTGAGCCATCATATCTTGAGTAACTTCTTTAAGTATGGATTTTTAAAAATTATTTGAACACATTCATAATGGCTGCTTTGAAGTCTGTTAAAGTCAACATCTGGGCATTCTGCAAGGTTTCTGTTGCCTGCTTCTTCCCCCTAGGTATGAGTCAGTTTCCTATTTCTTTTTATGCCCTGTAATTTTTTGCTGACAATTGAACATTTTAGAAAATATATTGTAGCAACTCTGGATATTGATTCCCACGCAACACCCCCCTTGCCCCTTCCCCCACACTCCCCCACCCCACCAACTCTGGAGCCTGCCATTGCTGTTTGCTAGCTTATTTGTTCAATGACAGGCTGGACTATTCTAGCTTAGTCTATTTCCCTCACCATGCGAGACCTCCCTCCATCCTGTGAGGATACAGTTTTGCATGTGTTTCCTTTGAGCTAACCTCGACTGCCATTTTCCCTGATCATAGGCAGCTGTTAGGCTCCAATTGCCGGCTGATTCTTAATTGTTTTTGACAATTCTCTGGGTCATAAATTTCTGCACAGTCTGATTCAATTAAATTTGGGCTCTTTTAGAAGGGTTGTTTTGAAGCCGATGTTTGAGGTTTACTTTGACCCCTCAAGGGCTTGTTTCAGCTGCCTCTTTCTCTGGTTCTCTCTGGAAAACCAGTTGGCCTGTGGTTTAGCTTACCATTCTCATGGAACTGTGGGCCTCCTCTTAATTGTTTACCACCCAAATCTACATTCTTCCCCAATTTCCTTGAGGCTTGAATTTGCTTTGAGAAGAACTTTGGAGATCTCTGTTCTCAAGGTCTACCTATACCCCTGGGCAGAATTTCTGAGCCATGATTCAAGAGATGGGGGTGAGAACCCTGGCCTGCTTCTCTCTAAATGGCATTCCTTTAGGGAAGTGTTCAACTCAAGCATCCCAGAAATGCTGTTCTAAGTAGAACGTAGTGGATATTCCATTGGCTGCTCAACACATCTGAACACAATTCCTTGAATTATGGAATCTTCCATTTCTGGAGTCTTGGTGAGAGGCCAAGCCCCCACTGCTCACTTACAGTAGCTGAAAGCTAGGGCCTGGGAATATGACTTAGTCTCAATTCATCGGATACCATGGAGAATTTGATTCTAGAGTGAATGGCCCACAGAAGAAAAGGCAGTTGAGAATTTATTTCACTGCTAGTGGCATAATGGGTCCAGTGGCACCAGTGCCAGCCCTGGTACTCAATCTCTAGTGGAAGCGGCACCGGGTCCCTAGCTCTAATGATGATATTTTACTTGGTGTTCTGGCCCTCTACTTGGTCTTTGGCCATTTTACTGAGGCTCATCTTTTATTCTTCCCTTAGATTTTGTGATCTCCATCATATTTATTTTCTATTAATTCCCTCACCATTCCAGTTAACCAAAGACAGTTTCTTTTGTTTGCAAGCAAGAACCAAGATGTATACAATAGGGACTATGAATGTCCCTCAAGGAAAACCATTTGCAATGGTTACAAGTTGGGTGTATTTCCTTTCAAAAGGTCTAGTTTGAAACTGAAATGCTACTGATGGAAGAACGAAGCAGTAAAACTGTATTGCAGCCAGAGAGAACGTCCTTCTTGCTTAGACCCAGGAGATGCTGAGAAAGTAAAGGAAAAGAGAAAGCTCAAATGGAAGAGAGGAGCAACACCTCCAGCACTGGACAACCCCTTGATTTAACCTTCATTCTTTTCTAGCATAAATAATACACATTCTGCCCAGAGAATTCTTTTTTAGTACCATTAGTTACTACTTCAAAACATGAAAAAAATGAAGAGGAGGAGATGAACCATGAGAGACTGTGGACTCCAAGAAACAAACTGAGGGTTTTAGAAGGGTGGGGAGGAATGGGTTGGCCCAGTGATGGGTATTAATGAGGGCAAGTATTGCATGGAGCACTGGGTGTTATAGGTAATGAATCTTGGAACACTACATCAAAAACTAATGACATACTGTATGGTGACTAACATAACACAGTAAAAAATTTTGAAAAATGAAAAAAAAGTACAGGAAATGATTTAAGAATAACTTTTTCCTGCTCTAAAAATATATCCTAGCAAAAAGCAAATATACAAGGAAATATTGTCATGGTGATTTTTGCAAGCCATTTACTTACAGTAGTAACTCCTAAATGATGTTAAGATATTCAAGAAAGGGTGCAAATTCAACGCTGTAGCTGAACATCGAGACTGCTTATGTGCTCCAAGCCCAACCCCAAAGTATGAAAAGTAAATAACTAAATATCACTGAGAGCCCAGGACACATGATGGGTTTGAACATAAAACAGAATCCCACAGCATAGCCAGAAACCAAATGGTTTCTTTACCGGCAAATTCCTTTCAACAAAAAGCCTGGGACTGATTAAAATGTTTCCCAAGTTCAAAGACAGGCGAGATAGATGGGGCTGCACACTGTAGATATGGACAACTTATCAGAACTGTTACCATTTTGTTTGGAAGCATTAGGCCAAAGACAGAAAAACTCAACCACATCTCTCACGATGATTTGCTATATTTATCTGGTAGGCAAATGTTCTTTGGATTAAAGTTACTTCACAACCAGAAGATTTATCTTAAATAGCATTTCAGAGAAGGCAATTTTTAACTTCCCCAATGTTTCAGATAAAGAAAAGTGATTTCCAATTCTTGTAAAATGCATTTTAACTTCTTGACATGTCTCACCTCTATTACATCATTCCAGCCTCAAAATAACATGTGAAGTAGTCAGGGGTAGGGAGGAGGAGATAATGTATTTACTGAGTGCCTACTACATACTAGGTAACATGTTTTCTGTGATTTCATCCTCAATGCAGTTCTTATTTAATATCTTTAATTTGTATATGAAGACCGAGAGAGCTTAAATGGTTGTTCTAATTCAATCAGATATGGATCTAGATCTTAGGTCACCTGACTCCCAGGTCTATGAAACTTTCCTCAGACTGTTGTGACACTTCCTGGTCTACCTAACAGGAAACTAAAGTCTGGTGCTCAAAAGCAGAGACCAAGTCCCACGTTTTTCTGTGTTCCCATTGGAAGAATGACTTTGCCTCCGAGTGGATATCTACGGAAAACAGAGTCCATTAACAGAATAAGAAACTAGACTAAGAAATCAAAGAGACAGAATCCGAGTGACAATGATGATGGAAGACATCACATGGAGGCTACTGCCACTCCCACTGAAGGAGGTGTGATAAGGCCAAGTCCAATCAGGCCACTGGGCTTTTTTCCTGGCAAAATGGGAGAGACTCCAGAACCACATTTACAGATGCCCCTGCTTAGTGACTTCGGGCAAGTTACTTAGACATTTTAGGTGTCAATTTCCTTGTCTACAAAATCTTCAAATGATCTCGCTAATTTGCAGTCTGAAGTATAGGAGGACCTGAGAAGGTTAGGAAGCCTGGAAACTAAGAAGTGTGGGTGGGCACAAGAACTGAAAAGAATATGAAATCTCTGAAGATCTCTCACCTATCTGCTTGGAGCTTGTTTCTTGCCACATAATATTTCTTTTCCTCTCTATTCTAGGTATCCATCTTGTTCCTTTCTCACTAATTCCAGATACGAATTATGGATATACACCCTAATGCACTAAGACGTCTGCTGGGAAGACTCCAGAGATTGGAACATCTAAGGAGTTTAGGGAATGATAGATAAATTATTTGTCTATGTGAGCTTGAGGTACGAATCTTCCCGATGATATCTGGGTTTTAACAATGTACTCTCAGTGAACAATAAGACTAGAATTAAATTAATTTTTCTCCCTTCTTTTGCTCCCTTCTCTTGTTCCCTGCCCCTGCCTCACTAATTCCCCAAGGGAAGACTAACAACTTGGTCCTTTGTTGTTATTTGTCTCTGAGAAACTCAGAGATATAATGCAATGTAGACTTTAAATATCATATTTAACTTTTAATTCAAGGTCACTGGATAATGCCTAGAAATTACAAAAATCGAGAAAGAGTTCCCCAAAGCTCTGATACAAGTAAAAATTATGGACAGACACACACACACACAAGTGTGTGTGTGTGTGTGTGTGTGTGTGTGTGTGTGTGTGTGTGTATCCACAGTAAACTAGAACCAGGAAAGTCCATTTCACCAACAACGTGATCCAGATTGATAAATCATTACACACACATCCTATGTTGCTGCAAAATATCTAAACATACAGACTCATTCCAGCTCTGTGACTAGACTTCTCTGTGACCCTGGGAAAATCATATCACCTTTCCAGGTGTCATTTTCCTCATCCACAAAATGAAGACGTTGAACTAATTTATTTCTGAAATAGTTGATAGTTCTTCAAATCTGGAAATCACTTCTTCTCTGTTGTTCAAAGCCCATATTATTCCCAAATGAAAAATCAATGTCTGTTCTTTTCCCTACAACTAAACAAATGATCTTTAAGATGACCATTAAGTGAAAGAAATACAGAAAATACATAAATTTGAGACTGTGGTGGTTTTTTTTTTAACTATCCAAAAGATTCTTAAGTTATATTTGTTCAAATCCACAAGTGGTAGGAATAAATCAGAAATAAATATATATTTTTGTGTAAAATAAATACCTTTGCCTCAGAGTTTTCTTCTCTTCAGGTTTCCCAGGTCATAGGATCTAAAGATTGAAAAGTCTGCTTATATTTATTCTTTATGTGGAAGTTTCAATTCCAGGCAATCAAGGCTTGAACTCAGTCCTCTATATTCAGATCTGTTACAAAAGAGCAGCTCCCATAGAGTGTAGCACTTTAGGCTGTCAGATCTGATTCTGAAAAAGAGAGTACAAAGTCATTGTCCACTGTGAAGTGTGCACTTGAAAAAATATATCTCTATCATTCTTGTCCTTATTTAGCTCTTTATATATGTAGTTCTACATACCATAAGCACCTTGTGTTTGGTTGTGTCGCTATATTTATAACAATTCTACTTAAGGTCCAAGGAAGGGACTGACCCTATTAATAATATAAGTATGTTGTAGGCTTTGAGTCTCCTTTTTGCTTTATAGGAAGTCACCAGTGATAAATTGCAGGAGAGGACTTAAGGGAGTTTCTCCTCTAATCCTTCTTTGGTCCAGCTGTGCATTTTTCACATGAGAACAGTGAGAAATCTCTCCTTATCCTAATACAACCCACCCATTCATGATAAAATCTCAGGGGCTTTAGAACCTGTTCATTTTTCTGCTCAAAATATTTCCAGTCCTTGAATCATCTTCACTTTAAACAGTGTCCTAAGCAAATTCCACACTACTTGGATAAACATACATTTCCAAGGGAACCACCTAGAAAACTCTGACTTGATTCAATATATGAACTCTGATATTAGAAAGTCATTAAGGGGGCGCCTGGGTGGCTCAGTGGGTTAAAGCCTCTCCTTTCGGCTCAGGTCATTATCTCAGCATCCTGGGATCGAGGCCCGCATCGGGCTCTCTGCTCAGTGGGGAGCCTGCTTCCTCCTCTCCCTGTCTCTCTGCCTGCCTCTCTGCCTACTTGTAATCTCTCTCTCTGTGTCAAATAAATAAATAAAATCTTTAAAAAAAAATTAAAAAAAAAAAGTCATTAAGGGCCACCTGGGTAGCAGCTCAGTTGGTTAAGCCTCTGCCTTCAGCTCAGGTCATGATCTCAGGGTCTTGGGATGGAGCCTGCTTTGGGCTCCCTGCTCAGTGGGGAGTCTGCTTCTCCCTCTGCCCCTCCCCCTCCTCATGTGCACTCTCTCTCTCAAATAAATAAAATCTTAAAAGAAAGTTTTAAAAAGTCATTAAAACATCAATGTTCTAAACAAATTCCACACTAGTTGGATAAGTATACACTTCCAATGGAACTACCTAGAAATCTGGTACTTGTTTTAATGTATAAACTCTGATATTAAAAAATCATTAAAAAGGCATATTGCCTTATCTTTATATATTGTTTACTGTTGATAAAAGGCAGAAACCCTGCCTTATTATCCTTACTCCGTAATGAGAAAGTTCAAAGAGATGAACTTTAATAGAAAATGTGTTTGTTGTGCAGATTAAGAATCAAACTCAGAAAACCACAGGAATTGGAAAATCTGGTTCAAGCATTTGTTTTGCAACTAATGCACTAGTTGCCATTCACCCAGTCCCTCTGGGACACTGTTCTCTCATTCATAAAGGGAAGGGAATTTGGGAATTCTAAGTACTCTTCAATTCAGACACACTAGGATTCTCATCTTATCCACTGGCCTCACATGACAAACGTGGTCTTCTGGACAGTTTTAAAAGCAGAAAGAAGTAAATGAAAGATTCTTTCTAACATAAGAGAAATGATAAAACTATACACAGGACAACATGATATCGAAGAGACAGAGGCAATTTACTCACTTTGGAAAAATAGCAAGAGAAGGAGGAAAGTGAAATGCAGCAGGGGGGTGGCTGCGGCTGTTAAGACTAAGCAAGGGGACTCTGAATGGAGGGTGGGCAGGGTTCTAGGACAAATGACATTAGACGGGGAGATGTTCGAAAAAGCGATTTGAGGACTTGGAATCAATGAGCCAAATGTGCAAAACTGTATGCTACAGAAAGGGACATTTTTGTATTTATAGAAAACTACACTTCAAAGCCTCTTTCTTCCCCCTTCCGCAGCATGCCCAGCTTGGAGATCCTAGTATTCTCTGTTAACAAAGGATAATTCCTGAGATCAGAGGCATCTTAATTAAGTCCCAGGAACTTCAGCATGAAGTCTCTGTGGCCTTGACAAAATTTACCTGGAATAAGGAGTGGAATAAGAGTGGGATAATCAATCCAGAAGCTTCTTCTTTTTTTTTTTTTAAGATTTTATTTATTTATTTGACAGAGATAGAGCTAGAGAGGGAACACCAGCAGGGGGAGTGGGAGCGGGAGAAGCAGGCTTCCCGCAGAGCCCGATGGGGGGCTCAATCCCAGGACCCTGGGACCATGACCTGAGCTGAAGGCAGACACTTAACAACTGAGCCACCCAGGTGCCCTAGAAGTTAAGATTCTTAAAGACCCACATAACTATGGTGGCTTTCTAAAAGCAGAAACTCTGAGCTCTGGTGGGATATTCTCGGGAAGGCAACATTTCACTGCCTGCCTTGGTTTGCTAGATTGGCTTGTAACTTCCAAACAAGGTGTAATAGCTGAATCCCAACTGCTGTTAAGAGATAGTTTCAATAGTGATGTTATGGAATGGATCAAGCATAGAAAATGTTCCAAATGCAGGTGTTTCTATGGAGTTTTAATTCACATTTGGCAGTAGGGAACCCTTACTCCCAATTAATCCCAACTTCCACTCTAGGTTTTCTCCAAATTACTCATCTCCACTATCTCCACTACATGTAACTTCTAAAATGGAGATCTACGGAAATTTTCTGCTAGGATATATTAGAAAGAAAAATGACATCATGAGGATTTAAATATGGAGGCGACATTTTAAAGCTTTCTGCTATTAGACTAACCAGTTATCATCATCAGTTACAGTGCTGATAACTCTAGCATGGTCTAGAGGATGAGAAATAGAAGTCTTTGTTCCAATTCCGCCTGTTATTAGCTCACTGATCTCCTTCTTACAAGTTGAGCTCTTGTCAGCCCCCACTTTTAAAGTATGATTATTAAAAGAATTAGTACACTTCGAGCTTCATGGAAGAAATATATGGAATAAGGAGATGCTTAAAAAGTATATTGAAAATATGCAATAATCTTTTATTTTAAAAGTTACTGCAGGAGGGGTGCCTGGGTGGCCCAGTCGGTTAAATGTCTGCCTTCAGCTCAGGTCATGATCCCGGGGTCCTGGGATCTAGTCCTGCGTTGGGCTCCTTGCTCAGCAGGGAGCCTGTTTCTCCCTTCTCTCCCTCCATGCCTCCCCTTCCCCTCAGTTCATGCTCTCTCTTGCTATCTCTCTATCTCAAATAAATAAATGAAATCTAAAAAAAAAAAGTCACTGTAGTATAATGTATTTCAATCTGAAGAACTCACAAATCTTTACAATTACTTCTTTCGGAGGCTTAAAATCTCCCTTCCTGTCAGGAAGATGGAAATGAAGTATACTTCATTGTCTTAGGTGATGTAGCTAAGTATAGTTTGGTTTTATTGTTGTTTAAGCAAGCTCTATCCATACTCTGGTTCAAAAATTCACAATCGATAGGAAATGAATTCCAGAAGACAGAGTAAGATCTATTTTAAAAGCAGGAAGAGACAAATAGCAACTCCAAATCCTCCATAAAATCACACCATCTCAAGAGACTCATCCATCTCACAAATTTTCTGGGTAATGATCAAAGGTAATCTTTTGTTCTCCAGCAATTTCTACCTGTATCACATGGTTGAAAAAAAAATGAAGACTATGGAGTTATAACAGTATAGTAATAGAGTTGCCTAGATCCATACCTGTTAGACCAGAGCAAATATTTTTTAAAGATTTTATTTCATTTTATTTATTTATCAGAGAGTGAGTGAGAGAGAGCACAAGCAGCGGGACCTGAAGGCAGAGGGAGAAGCAGGTTCCTCGTGGAGTAGGAACCGCATGCAGGATTCCATCCCAGGAGTCTGAGATCATGACCTGAGCCGAAGGCAGACACATTTTTTTTTTTTAAGATTTTATTTATTTGACAGAGAGAGACAGAGAGAGAGAGGGAACACAAGCAGAGGGAGTGGGAGAGGGAGAAGTAGGCTTCCTGCCAAGCAAGGAGCCCGATGTAGGGCTCAATCCCAGGACCCTGGGATCATGACCTGAGCTGAAGGCAGACGCTTAACGACTGAGCCACCCAGGCATCCTGACCAGAGCAAATCTTATTTGGTCATTTCCACAGGGTGAGCATACACCTCCCTCCTAAGGACCCGACCTCACTTGCACAAACCTTCCAATCCAAGATAATAAGACATTGTGCTCATGCAGGTCACAATCATTTATATAGAAAAATATATCTAAGGATATATATCTTACTCAATCTTTCCAAATCTTTGTACATAAATAAAATGTTCCTTGCTTGGCTTAATCTACCTCCTCTGTATAAAACTTGAGCCATTAAGATCCCTTCTACCATTGTATCTCAAGTCCATGCTTAGCTCATGTTCCCTTTGATGGGTAAAGGATAGTTCAATAAACAGGGACATGGCAAGACTGGAGAGAGTAATCATGCTATCTCAGGATTTACAGAACTGGACCAGACTCCCTGAAACTCCAGTGGGAAACAACCAGTTTTTATCCTTGCGTGATATACTTATATTCATTCACTCTTCCCTTTAGTAAATGTTTACTGAGAACCTACCACGTATTAGACTCTGTGTTAGGCTTCACTGGTACAACATTGGCAAGGATAGTTCCCTCGCTTGACAGAGTTCACGGTACGGCTTGGCAAAAAGATAAGTAAAGAGTCCAATTGAAATTCAGTGTGATACACATTGTGTTAGGTCAGGTACAGGGTGCTGGAGTAGGGAGGAGGTCAAGAAAGGCCTTCTGGAAACCTCTTCTAAGTTGAGTCCTGAAGGAAAAGCAGTCATCCTCTAAGAATGAAGGTGAAGAAGCTTGTTGAAGTCCTAAAAGCAGTTCAGTTTATACACTCAGAGAGTGATAAAGAAAAAGACAAGGTTTCTTTTTTTTTCAGCTTTGCTGAGATATAATTGACAAATTGTAGCATAAAGTAATAACATGATTTAATATATATGTATGTTGTAAAAGGACTCCTATCATTGAGTTATTTTTCATGCTTACCACCTCACATATTTACCTTTTTTTCTCTTTTTTGGTAAGAATACAAGTTCTACTCTCTTAGCCAATTTCAATTATACAATATAATATTATCATCCACAGCCACCATATTATACAGTAGATCTTCAGAACTCATTTGTCCTGTAACTGAAAGTCTGTACCCTTTTACAGGCCTCTATTTCCCCCATACCCCACCCCCTGGCAACCACCATTCTACTCTGTTTTTGTAATTTCTACTACTTAAAAAAATCCCACTTATATATAAGTATTTATCTTTCTCTGTATGGCTTATTTCACTTGGCCTAAGGGCCTCCAGGTTTATCCATGTTATCACAAATGGCAGAGCTTTCCTTCTTTTCCTTTTTATTTAAAGGATGAATAATATTCAATTGTATGTATGTATCTATCACAGATTGTTTGCTCATTTATCTGTCAGTGGACACTTAGGTAGTTTCCATGTCTTATCTATTGTAAATAATGCAGCGATGAATATGCAGATATCTCTTCAAGATAGTGTTTTTGTTTCCTTTAGATATATACCCAGAAGAAGGACTGCTAGATCATATGGTAGTTCTATTTTTAAGTCCTCAAGGGACCTCCGTATCATTTTCCACAGTGGCTGTGCCAGTTTACTATACAACTCCACTTTAGTAATGTGGTATATCATATTTATCAACTGGCATAGTTGAACCATCTTTGGATCAGGAAAAAATCCCACTTGATCAAGATGGATGATCATTTTAAGATATGGTTGAATTTGGTTTGCTAATATTTTATTGAGGATTTTTGCTTTTATGTTCACTAGGAATATTGGCCCATAATTTTCTTTTCTTGTAGTGTCCTTGTATGGCTTTTGGTATAAGGACAATGCTGGCCCTGTAAAAGTAACTTGAAAGAGTTCTCTCTTCTATTTTTTTTTTTTTTGGAACTTAGGAAGGATTGTTATAAATTTTTCTTGAAATGATTGGTTGAATCCACCAATGAAGCTACCTGGTCCTGGGTTTTTGTTTATTAGGTGGTTTTGATTACCGCTTCAATCTCCTAATATATAGGAACCACTGTGGTCACTAGCTTTCTCTCAGAGAACATTGCTCCATTGGGGAGGGGATTCAGGATGCTCCTACATTGACATTTTGGTCCCTACTCTCTCCATTCTCAACATGGCCTCAACCCTTTAGGACAGTGTAGGAAATGTTAAGTTTGAGTCAGATATAAAGACAGTATATACATTTTACTGAATGCCAGAATTTAGAATTAATAAAACCAGACAACAATTTATAGGCACAATGGGTCACTTGACATGCACTCAGGAAGAGCTAGATTCTTGCCCTAACTTGATTGACGGTATTTTGACAAATGACTATCCATTCTTTAAATGAGGTTTAAGGTCTCTTTCACTCCAAGGTTTTTTTGGATTTTCAAATATTATATTTTCAAATAGAAATAACTTTATTTATTGCCAACGAGTTTTTGAAAAGTTCAAATGGTAGAAAAATCTTGCTTTGTTTAATTGAAAGTAAGTCAACTTGGTATATAGGTCAGCCCAAGATCTTTCTGCATGACCTTTAAGATTTCAGATTGCTCCATGGCACTGAAGGTGTATTGATGGGTACAATGCTCCTTCAAGCCAAATGTCAAAGCAGCTCCTAGAGGGGACTTTCATCCACTTCCCCTATCTATTCTCCATTTGTTTCCACCTTAATATTCTCCTGTGGATGCTGTTGGTCTAGATGGAGAGTGCTCAAAAACCTACATGCAAGTCTCCCAGATTTTCAGCAGACATCATCTGATCTGGGTGAACTTTACATGAGTCTTAAGTCAATGCACAAGGGTTGAAAGGTCTTTTTTTCTTTCTTTCTTTCTTTCTTTCTTTCTTTCTTTCTTTCTTTCTTTCTTTCTTTCTTTCTTTCTTTCTTCCTTCCTTCCTTCCTTCCTTCCTTCCTTCCTTCCTTTCTTTCTTTCCCTCTCTCTCTCTCCCCCCCCCTCTTATTTTTATTGAAATAGTTGACCCACAATGTGACATTGTTTACACTGTGTTCAGGTGTTCAGCATTGTGTTCAGGTGTTCAACATCAGCATAGATGTTGAGCACAGTTCAATATCCCTATACCTTATGCTCTACGCACCACAAGTGTAGCCATCATCTGTCACCATACAATGCTATTATGATACCCCAGACTATATTCCTTATTCTGTATCCTTTTTTCCTGTGACTTGTTCATTCCATAACTAGAAGCCTCTATCTCCCACTCCCTACCGAAGGACTTTTATTTATTTATTTTTTTTTAAGATTTTATTTATTTATTTGACACACAGAGAGAGATTACAAGTAGGCAGAGAAGCAGGCAGAGAGAGAGGAGGAAGCAGGCTCCCTGCCGAGCAGAGAGCCGGATGCGGGCCTTGATCCCAGGACCCTGAGATCATGACCTGAGCCGAAGGCAGAGGCTTTAACCCACTGAGCCACCCAGGCGCCCCCGAAGGACTTTTAAAATCAATTTTTCTACTCTAGTCACAAATGTGTTTAAATTTGTTATAAAAGTGACCTCAGGGTTAGGTACTAATGTTTACTGAGCAGTTACTACAGGCCTTTCATCTTCCCAAGGACTTTACATATTAAGTCATTTAACATAACTCTATAATTTCTTTTATTATCTTATTATTTATCTAGCAAATGAAGAAAACAACTGGAGTATAGAAACATCAGGTAATTGGCCTGAAACTACATACCTAGCAAACTGCAGAGTCAGAATTCAAACCTGAATCGTGTGAGTCCACCAACTTCAAGCTAAAACACTATGCACATTATCTCTCTAGGGTGAAGTTGCAGCCATTCCAGTCTTCAGTCTCCTAATGCTGAAGATACTTCACACTTTGTGAAGTGATTTCATGTTTACAAAGCATTCTCATTTTTTGCTTTCTCTGGAACTGACACAAACCTATTTGAGGTTATTGGCACAGCTATTCAGATCTACATTTCAGAGAAATAAGTCAGAAGGACTGACTTACCTAAGATCTGGAGAGCCAGGACCATTGCAGGTCAACTGACCTATTACTAATCGGAACTTCTTTCCCTACTACACAGAATATTTTTGCTACTTAAGTAAATGAAGACAAAAATACTTCCCAGGGGCCCATGGTTTGCTTACAGAGATGACTGGATGTTATCATTTTGATGTAGAGAAATGCAGCTTAGAATTACAAAGGACTATTAAGATCCAGAACAAATACTATCAGTGTCAAACGCAGACTCCAAACTTGGGTTAATCGCACCATTTATGCCCTAAATGAGAAGTCAGATTCATGAAATCAAGGAGTTGACATTATAGAAAATAAGAATGTTCAACAGCATAAACAAGAGGCAGGATGGTGTGCACTGAATATATTAAATATACAATAATTCAGGCTAGGTTCCTCAAAGTCAAATAATTGCAAATGTTTGTCAGAAATGGAATCAGAAGACTTGAACGACTCCCGGTAGGGTCTCCGGTGTAGCCAAGAATTATAATCCTGGAAGAGTTAACTGGCTCAGGTAATTGAATGAGGGAAATGCTATTTCCTAGAAGTATCCAAATAGTCCAAGAAAGGGAGTTGACCAAGGGTGGGAGGAAATGCCTAAGGCTAGCAATCAGGGAGACTTGGTTTCCAATTTCCACTGTAGGATTGATTTGTGATGAGGTCTTATGTAAACCATTTGACCTCTCTAGGCTTACTTAACCACCTGTAAAATATACATACCCTTCTAGTTATGATGGCCTAATGTGAGAATCATGTAAGAAAGGTGTGAAAGAAATTTAAAAGTACAGATTTGGGCTATACATAAATGGGCTGAAGTGATCTAAGAAATAAAAGGACTTGCCTTTAAATGGACCAACAGTACAGCATGTGACTGGGAAGAAACATTTACTGACAGTGTATAATGTGCCAGGCACTGTATTGGGTACATCCCACAGTTCCTTGATAGAATGCTATTATCAGTTTACTGATGAGAAAATTCAGGTTCCAACAGGTTCAATATCTATCTCAGAATCTCACAGCTTTTAGATCGTAACACAGGAATTCAAATCTAAGTATGCCTACCACAAAAGGCCCTGGAAAATCAGATATCAGACATGAAGGAGGACAACTTGAAGATTTCAGTATCATGATAGACATGGAGGAGAAGCTTTCAAGGAGGAGAGAATATGATGTTTGAGGCCTGTTATGGTCACTTGAAACCTTTAATGAACAATTGCTATGAGTGTTATGTTGTTATAGAATTCATATTTCAAGGCAGCTGAGGCCATCTGTTCATAGTATTATATAATCCATTTTGCTTTTATTCCTTCACAATGAGAAGCTATGCTCTTCTCCCAATAGCCCACCATCTTTATTATAATAGGGCCTGTGAAAAGATCAAATGGGTAGATCAGGGTGAAGTTGTGACCAGTCTCAGGAAAACCATCTCCAAGAAACTTGTCCAGTGGAAAAACAGTGGAAAAAGGATGAGTTACTCCAAGTGCATTTTTTTCCTCCTCCTTCATTTTCTCCATCATTATCATCATCATCATCATCACACTATCACATGACAGCTGTGGAACCCCTCTGTCCTTGAGTAAGTCAGTTAGCCTTTTTCACTGTAAGGCCCCCAAATGTAACACAAGACTGTCGACTCAGGTATCTCTGCACTCCATTCAAAATTCAACAGCTCTAAATTTTGAAAATTGTCACTTCAATCGTAATGAGCTCACACTACATAAGACAGAGGACAAAGAATGTAATAAATCACAGTTCTTTCCCCCAAGGGGCTTAGAAACAAGACAGCATCTGGAAAAGCTGGGATGCACAACAAAAATTAATTGAAAAATACCACTAGGCAATACTGAAATCTTATTGTTATATATAGTATTTAATAATATTTATCACTGAAAGGATAAATAGGGCTATTTGCCTCTTCCCTTTATCAGAACACTCTTTTCTCCCCTACCCCTACTCCAAATGCTCCTTCATTTCCACTTTCCAAAATTATATTCCTGATTTGAAGCCCAAGTCTCAGACACCACTTCCATCAAAAGGCCTTCTGCCCGCAACTGGAGAGGATCTCACCTTCCTTTCAGTTCCAGCTCTACTTCCCGGTTTACCTGTATTACATCATAGCCTAGAGGCAACTGAAACTCACTCTATTTTGGGGGGTCCTGATTCTGAAGTCTGGCTCAACCAGCAATCAGCCAGCCGACTGACTTCCCTAGGCCTTCGTTTCCTCTCCAGGAAAGTAGGTCTGATAATAATCTCTCCCACACAGAGCTGTTGTGCAGATTCAACAAGGTAACCCGTCAGTGTGCTTAGTAGAGACTCAGTGACAGTGTCTGAATCCTCCCCTGGCAATTACTTCATTCAGCTTTCTACTCCAGTCTTTTGTGTATCTGTTTTAACTCCTCAGAGAAAGTAAAATCTGAGAACAGAGAAACTCCTCTCACTCATGGCCCCCACCCCTTCCCTCAACCTAGTACCTAGCACAGATTCTCCTAGTTTTATGTGTGTATTTATCAGATTAGTCTTGGTCTGTACTAGCTGCTCCTGGAGCCTGTCACGAATGCTCAGCATGCATACTTCAACGTTAACGGGGGCAGTGTGGAAACCTCTCTTTTGTCTTCTTCCCACTCCCTAACCCTTGCTCTTCCCCACTCCCCCCATGGCTTTGGAGAGGAGGCTGCAGTTAGAATCACTGCACCATAGGAAAATCATCAATTTTCTAATGAAAGCCCTTGTCATTAAATATCCAGGCTTTGGCACGATCCCTGAGGGAAAGAACCCATTCCTACGATGCACTGGGCCAATTTGTGAGCCCTGCCTTGGTGAGCACAGACTCTCCCCTGACCCTGGAAGTCAATCAGTGGGAGCCCTGAATGATGAAGCATGAATGCTCACCCCTGCATGGTCTCTAGCTTACATACCAGTTCCTGTCACTGAAGGTCACCCAGCCAAGAAGCCTTACAGAGAATCAGTCACCTTCATCTCTCTCATCTCCCTGTTCTCCACACGGGATTCCCATGTAACCCTTTCCCCTTTCATTAGACCCTTGCCATTTCCTGAGTATTTGGCAGTTTCCATGGTGTCTAAACTACCAAGCTGTAAATACCCAACGAAGAAACATGAAATGTGTTTATAGGACTTCTTGTGGCTCCTCATCTAAACCATAAATATGAAATGCATTTTGACATTTCTCAGAAAATCTCCCAGATTCAATTGGCAGCACAAATTTACTCCCCACAAGACAGCACCAAAATCTCGACTTTGCAGTTTTCAATCAAGCCCACACAGGCAGTGGCATTGTGCTAACAAAAATGGAACCTTATTAAATCACATACCCTGAGTGGCCATGCTTTAAAAAGATTATTTCCAAGCTGTAAGAAATTTGGTGGTATCTGAACTTCATAAACAGCTAAAATGGCAGCGTCTGAGAGTCTGATGTTCAAGATCTTCTTCAGCTGCAGCCACACTAAAAGTAGGCAGCAGAGACTGTGCATATCATCACAGATTTCAAAATCAGAAGATTTACGCTCTACTACTATGATGTGGCACTTGGGAAGTTCCTGCTTCTCTGCCTTAGTTTCCTGAGTAAAAATAAAAGTAAATAAGAAATACTGAAACTACTGAAGAGAATTACTTGTGACACTAATATACATAATGTGTATGTATGTATATGTGTATGTATATATCACTTTGCCTGATACTTGGCATTTATTAGATACTCAATGAAGTATGTAAGTTTTTTTAAAGATTTTATTTATTTGAGGGGCACCTGTATGGCTCAGTGGGTTAAAGCCTCTGCCTTCAGCTCAGATCATGATCTCAGGGTTCTGGGATTGAGCCCCTCATTGGGCTCTCTGCTCAGCAGGGAGCCTGCTTCTTCTTCTCTCTCTCTCTGCTTCTCTGCCTACTTGTGATCTCACTCTCTCTCTCTCTGTCAAATAAATAAATAAATAAATAAACAAACAAATAAATAAATAAATAAAATCTTTAAGAAAAATATTTATTTGAGAAAGCAGGAATGGGGTGTGGAGAGCGGCAGAGGGACAAGCAGACTCCCCACTGAGCAGGGAGCCTGATGAGGGGCTTGATCCCAGGCCCAGAGATCATGACCTGAGCCAAAGGCAGACACTTAACCAACTGAGCCACCCAGGCACCCCACTAATACCAATTTTTAAAAAACTCTTATATCTATTACAAGATAGAAATATTAAAGTCAAAATGGTTACTGAGTTCTCAGACACTGTCTTTTTCTGGTTGGACTACCTGGACTTGGAGCAACATCTAGAAAGATAAGATTTTCCTTCCTAGATTCTTGATCCTTTTCATTTTGTTTGTCCTCCATCCACTAGGTGCTGTATCAGGCCAGGATTAACCAGCATTCTCCAGGAATGATGCTTCAGGCATCTAGGAACAATTGTGTAACATAATTACTTAGGTGTCAGTCTCTCCTGCTGGAAGGTAAGCTCACAAAGTCAGGACCTTTGTCGTTCCTTTCTTTATTCTCATTACTTGTTTGTGTTCAACAGGAGAAGTTCAGACACTAATTGTCAGTGTCAGACCAGCTCCCAGTTGAAAGCTCTCTAAGCTGCCTTTCCTTCCTAGAGCTGTTAGCTATTATTTACCTCCTAGATGGAAAACATTGTCAAGGCCCTTGGCATCATGCCAGGTGCTTTGTTTCTATGCTTTGTCTCATTTAATCTTCACAATTATCTATGAGGTAGACACCCTGGTTCTTCTGATAGTAGAGAAGAAAGAATTTAGGTTTACAGGGATTAAATACATTTAGCAAAGCTTTTACAGTAAGTGACTGAGCCTGGATCCCAAACCAGACCTTATTGAGCACAAAGTACACTGACTAAATACCCATCCACAACAAGTACATGGTGACCAGGCTGAACAATCATCATGTAGGATTGTCAGTGGATTTTATTATTATATTTCAAGTTTCTGTAGGCATCTTATCCCAGATTAGACCGACTCCCTGGAAAGTCGGAAAGATCAAAACCATTTACATTCACCTTTATAACCATCTTATATAACCAGAGACTCACGGAGTCAAACCTGATCTTTTATTCTCAAAGATCAAGTCTCAGCATGAGAATATATAGTATCAGTGTAACTGCCCCGTATAGAGCCTCCTGATATTTAACAGAGCATACTCCCCACTTCCCACATCCTCACAGGCCAGAGTTTTCCAAAAGTAGAGCCCCTATGCAAAATGTTATGTTAGTATATTATTTCTCCATTCTTTGGGGGCTGGGCTAAAAGAAGATATTGAAGTTTAGGACGTGCGAACGCCAGCTTAGAAATGGGCCAAACAAATCTCAGTGGATAGAAACACATACCTTAGCTGGAGGGTCAATGCCAACTCTCACCTATGACACATCCAGGGGCCCCCACTTCCTACTCAAGTCCCTTCCAACTTTGAGACCCTAGGGGATCTCTGGAGATGCGTCTAAGACTTCTTCTGTACTTGGTCCTACCAAAGGACAGGTTTATATTAATGCCCAGAAGAATACACACAAAGCAGGTTTAACCTATTTTTTAGATAACCCAGAAATCAGAGTCTGTGAGAAGCAAAGAAAATTTCGAGGATGGAGGAGTCATTTACTTTGTGCGAACAGAAGAGGATTTTTTCTGGACTCTGTACTTGGAAGTTCACAATGCCTCCCTAACAGAAATAAATCCTGTCCCCTCTGCCCCTCTTCTTCATGAGCCCTCAGTCAGTGCACATCTTCTATCCTCAAAGGAGCCTGGCTAATTGATTCTCTGAACATTAGGAGCAACTTTCTCAGATGGTTTCCTCCTAACCTTTTCAGTTGTTTCTAATCCTATTAGCAACCTCTCATCACACAACATTAATGCAGTTGTATCTGATTTCATTTTTTGCCAATACCAGACAAAATGCAGCAGCTTATTAGTGACTTTTATGTCATGTGGTTTTAGCAAAATTGAATGCTAATGAGATGTGATTGGGTGGAAAATTATAGCAATAGGGTGCCTGCCTTCTGTAATTGCAGAATAGGCTCTAGTTTGCAATGGTGGTACCAGGATTTCTTTTACTTAATAGTGATTTTTCAAGGCACAGAAAGAGACAGTGTATTTACAATTATGCAGCGGATGATTAAGTGGCTTTCGCAGGTGGACTGTTGGACAGCCTTGCAAATCATAGAGATGGTTAAGAAAAGCAGAGAGAAGATTATAATTGCATTGTCTCATCTGAAGCCTCATTTATTACCGCACCCCCACCTCCAAACAGAGAGGAAAGGAAGGCAGGATCATAGCAACAACGGTATTCTTATCTAAAACAAACTTATTAAAAGAGACGGATTCTTTATTAACTAGTCAGGAGCCAAATGATTAAACAGCTTCACTTGCCATTGAATTCTGAGCAGAAATCAATGTACATTATACAGTTGCAGCAGCTGAGATTGCAAAGGCCCCAAGGACAGCACACATACTGTGATTTACTGAAGTATTTCATCACTCTGATGGTCAGGAGATGGAGTGCAGTGTGTCCATGGAATATAATTTATATCTTGTTCATTTTTGTATGTGGTAGAAAAGCTACCTGCATAAAGTCCCCAATTGTAGTATTCATGTTGCAAAATCTTAAGTGTCCAATGGAAAAGGGTTGTCTCTACCCTCAGAGCATTTTTAAGAATGAGTTGTTGCTTTATGGAGACTTAAATGCTATCATTTAACTGTAGATGGTGCTACCTGGTGAGCTTGGCATAGTTGTGACAAAACCATGACTTGAGGTTGTTAAATGCACCATTCGGTGTTCCCTGTGCCTCCCCACAACCCAACAGACAAGGGCAGAGAAGACACTGTCCCTTACGCTCTTACACAATCCAAACAACTCACTCATTCTCAATGCAAACTTTCTCTAACACCAAGAGCTTTTGCAAATTTACACAAGTATCCTTCCAATCTAAAATTTAGAGAAAGATATAAAATTTAAAAAGAAGGAAACATATAAACTCGACATGCAGTGTTCAGCACCCAAAGAATTTCCCTCTCCTGATGATGTAAATGTGACATTATTTAATGCCTTGGAAAATGTCTACTTCTACAAAGGATTTTTTTTTTTAAAGATTTATTTATTTATTTATTTCACAGAGGGAGAGAGATCACAAGGAGGCAGAGAGGCAGACAGAGAGAGAGGGGGAAGCAGGCTCCCTGCTGAGCAGAGAGCCCGATGCGGGCCTCGATCCCAGGACCCTGAGATCATGACCTGAGCCGAAAGCAGAGGCTTTAACCCACTGAGCCACCCAGGCGCCCTCTACAAAGGATTTTAAGCGGCTTTTAGTAAAAGCCATGCGTGATCAAAGTTTTAGTTATCTATCGCTAGGTATCAAGCTACCCCAAGACTTAATGGCATAGAACATAACCATTGTATTCAATACACAATTGTATGCATCAGGATCTTTGGAAAGAAACCACAGGATGGCTTGTCTCTGCTAATAACTGAAATGGGGGTGCCTGGGTGGCTCAGTGGGTTAAGCCTCTGCTCAGGTCATGATCTCAGGGTCCTGGGATCGAGCCCCACATCGGGCTTCCTGCTCAGCGAAGGGCCTGCTTCCCCCTCTCTCTTTGCCTGCCTCTCTGGCTACTTGTGATCTCTCTCTGTCAAATAAATAAATAAAAAATCTTTAAAAAAATAACTGAAATGGTTTGAACACCTTAAGTTGCTTGTCCATACATCTCAAGTGCTGGGTTGGTGAGGGTTGCCTTGGGTCTTCTCCATGACACACCAGCTCAGGAAAGGACGTGCAAGGTGGTTTCTTTGTTTGCATGTCTGGCACTGCTGGTAGGAATGGAACAGTCGAGGCTGACTCCATCTCTCTCGCTCTATGGATTCTCCCTACACAGTTTCCTCACCACATACCAGTCTTTGGGTGGTTAGACTTCTTACATGGTGGCTAGCTTTCCTTTGTGATCCAAGAGGTCTGGGCAGAAACTGGGAAATGTCTTAAGAATGACTTAACCTCAGAAGTCCCAGGGGTGCCTGGGTGGCTCGGGCAGTTAAGCGTCTGCCTTCAGCTGAGGTCATGATCCTGGGGTCCTGGGATCGAGCCCCACGTCAGGCTCCCAGTTTAGGCAGGAATCTGCTTCTCACTCTCCCTCTGCACCTCCCCTTGCTTGTGTGCACGTGCTCTCTCTCTCTCTCTCTCTCAAATTTTTTTTTAAAAAGTCCTAAAAGCAGTCCCAGAGCATGACCTCCATCACATTCTAGTGGTCAAACAAGTCACTAAGGCCAGCCTTGGCCCAAGAGGAGAGAAATTAGACAATATTTCTCAATAGAAAGATTACACAGCCATCTTAGTGTATACCGTAGACATGTGGCAAGTGCAATGATGATGATTTTAAAGTAAGAAGAGCTGCACAACTGAGGGAACAAACAATTATACTAAACAATGAGGCTAACAACACATCCTGCTACGACCATAGAATTTAACCCCAAGTTTCCTAGTGATCAAGGCAAAAAGGAAAGAACCAGCAATATAATGTTCTTTATTCCAAAAAATGATGCTCAGTTTTTTCAAATATTTTCCAAAGAATAAAACAATAATCAACAAACACAGACCATGAGATGAGTTTCTTTCTACCTAACCCTCCTTTTCTGCATCGATAACACAGTTCAGGCCTGTGGTGACGGTCACTCTGACAGGAAACTAACTGATTAGAATGGGGCTGGGCTTGAGAAGGGCAGAAGAAGAAAGAGGAGGAGGGAGGGTGAACTGCGCCAAACACAAAGCAAAGGAAAAACAAAAGGAGGAAAGGAGAAAGAGGGGATTCAAATTTTGTCCTGCTCTGCCTTATAAAGGGTTTCGCCGGTCGCAGACTCCAGGGCCTACAAGGTCTGGCAAGTACCAAAAATATCTGAAACATGTGAAGTAAAAGAAAGCAGAAAATGGAGTCCGTGTCAAATGTCTAAAAACCTCAAATTATCTTTGATTAAGTTGATTATAGGCACTGTATTGCTAAACATACCTGAATCTGTGACTGACTTCAGGCTGCTCCAGCCTGCCAGGTTTCACCTCTTGGCTTTGCTTCCTGGGGAAATTCTGAGTTCACAGACTTAAAAATCAGCCTGCTGGGTTTTCTCTGTCCTCCCTAGCAGAGATCCTCCAGGAAGACATTGAAGGACACTGTCCCTTATGCTCTTACACAATCCAAACAACTAACTCGTTCTCACATGCAAACTTTCTCTAACACCAACAGCTTTTGAGAATCAAAAGGTGTTTGCAGAAGTGACCTCTCTCAGTCCCTGGTTTCATACAATGTAGGTCCGATTACCTCCAGAAAAAGTTATTGGGGAAGAAGTGAGAGGAGAGATTTTTATTATTCATAAGGGATAAAATAATGAAGTAAGCCAGGCTACTGTCAAATGCCTACTCTTGCTCAAATCCAGGCTTAGAACTGAGAAATGCATTGGTGTATCCTGTAAGGCAATCTTCTACTTCACCATGTCTACTTTGTAGACATCTAATGTCCAAAAAGCCAAGAAAAGACTCCAGTTTGTTCTTTATTATAGAAAGATAGGGAATGTTAGCCCTCTTCATGTTCTGACCAAATGTTTTCTTTTCCCTGTCTTCCTCCACCTTTTCATAGGCCGCCATTAAAACCAGTAATGACCAGAAAAGTAGCAAGGTTTCCAGTTATCTGAACTCTTATTAGACTAATAAAATCTCTAATTCTGAGCTGAGTGCATGGATAACCCATTTTTATTTTGCTAGTCTCTTCACATTTCACCACCATATCTTTTCTAGTAGAGAGGGAGTTAAGTCTGGGATCATATTATTTCTGTCCCCGAGGCTGTCCTTCCAATGGGTCACACCACCACGTGTGTGCTTTTTTGGTTAACGTGCGCCACATCCATTTATGTCTTACCTTGTGTCCAAAGTTGATCAATAGCAATAGACAATAATATAAGAATATTAGGTCTCCCTGAAAAGAAAGTTGCAATTCAATGGGATCTTTTGATACCTATATCCCTTGTTAAGTAATGGTGGCCCTTTCAGATACCACTCAGGCCAAATGGATTTGGGAAAGAGTCCACACACCTAGTGGGTCATTTTGAGACACCTAACTCAAATGTCACTAGGCATTAGCCTTTGCTGAAATAGAAAAAGCTCAGTTGAGTTCCACAAATGATGTAGATTCTCAAGAGTTTGGACCCTTAATGTTTCCTTTGATGGCCAGTTTGTTCTGACTCATTGATTGGAGAAAATTAGGTGAGATAGAAGAAATAGAAATTGTTACTCCCTTTAGATTGGGGAGTGATTATCATGAATAATGAAATGAACTTTCTAGCAAAATGGCCTTGATATTTTCCATTCATCTATACATCCATTAACTCCTATAGTCCATTTAAAAAAAAGATCTTAGTTCCTCCCTATTAACACATTTTATCATCGAGCCTTAATTGAAGACATAGATATTTGTAGATGAATGTAACTGAACAAAGATATATTTGATACAAAAAGATACAAAAGACATCATGAAAAAAATAGTTTTGAGAGAAAAGGAAGAATTCATTTTATTTTAGAACGAAGAAAATGTGTTATAGGTAGGGGCATTCCAAATCCTTTGGTTTCATGAATATGCCATCTTCATGATAATAGACAGCTGCACTCTTATGAACTTCTAAGAAACCAGCTAACTTTGGTCGGAGCTAGAGTTATTAAAAGTAGAGAACAGAGAAAACAGAATCTCTCTTTCTGAGTGGGCATTTTTCAGTGTGGAATTACATTAAGCTTTCTCATCAACCCTTAAACTGACATTTACGGTAATGGAATTTATCATCTTTTACTCTGCCACAAAGAGCCCAGAATTAAAAGACCTGTCCTTCATTGTTAAATACTGAACAATTTTCCCCTTCTGGGATCTTATGTGAAGATTCTGCCACTCCTATCGATATTAGTTTTCTTCTAATAGAAAATTTCTTTCCTCTGTAACTCATTTTAAAGTCCTTCTAATATGTCCCAAATAGGCAATACCTATGGATGATCAGAGAAGATGGAGCAAATTAGAGATCTTTCTTTTTTTTTTTTTTTTTTAGAGAGAGAGAGAGAGCACACACGTGCATGTTCATGCAAGTGGGGGGAGGGGGCAGAGGGAGAAAGAAAATCTTAAGCAAGCTCCATGTTCTGTGCAGAGCCCAATGTGGGGCTTGACCTCACAACCCTGAAATCATAACCTGAGCTGAAATCAAGAATTGGACACTTAACTGACTGAGCCACCCAGGCTCCTCAGAGACCTCTTTTTAATGAAGGTTGCAGGTATAAATAAATGTAGGGAACACATGCAATTGTGCATCTCCTGGAAACATGGGATTATATGGCCACTTAAAACTGAAGTTTAATGGAGTCTCACAAGAATCACCAAAGCCTTCTATTCCCTATGGGTCCAAGAAAGAAGCCAAGGTATATGTTGAGGTAATGGTAACAAAGACACAGAAGGCTACTGGGGTTTCAGTTGCCATTTCAGAAAGGAAATGAAACTGTAGCCCCATCTTTGTGCCTATAAGACCTTGGTAAGATTTCATAAAGGTCTGTAACTTCTCTTTGTTATTTTCATTATCACCCTGGCTATTTCTGGAAATTTGTTAAAGGAGCGGGACATGGGTAGCCTGTATCTTCTTACAGTTAGACTTGTGAGGATTGGATCTTCAAACAACAGAGTGGTGGTGACCACTGAAACAAACAAGCTGAATCCCTTGGGCTCCCAAGGAAGAGGCTGTGGAGGTGGGCTGAGCAACAGGGCAAGAGGTTAGGCAATGACAAGGTCCTTGTGGTCCTTCTGCATTCACAGTGTCCTAGCATAATTGCAAGCACAGGGTTGATTGTAATGGAAACAATTATGACCCTTAGAATAACACCTTCACAAAATTAATATTTTACAGTATTAAGTCATATTCTATCCTTAAACCAGATCTCAGAGCATTTGTCTCATAAGAATGAATGAGATATCATCTGTATCTGTTATTTTTGAAATGTCTGTTTTGTGAAGTTTTAAGAATAAGGCATGGTTTCACAAGGGTAAAATGCTTTCTTTAATGGTTTAGTTTTCTGACTCTGTTTATAAGGAAGACTTATTTGAGAGGGCCAAACATATAAAGATTAAACAAAAAAGGCTATTTCTGAAAGTAGACATTGATTAGTGCTACAGGTTCCTCTTTGTACACAACCTAAAACAGGGCTCCAAATACCACTTGAGATGAGTATATTCAAAATAGCGAAGAATAGCCACTGATTATGTAAATGTATTTTTTTAATCAGGAGAAATACACAATCGTGGATTTATTAAAACAAGGAGAAAAACAAAAATAGCTCTTACTTATGACATGAAGAGAATGAAAAAAATGGAGGGAAGAAGGGAGAGAGAGACAATGATATTGAAAAAACATTTAAAAATCACAGAATTACTAGGTAAGTATCAGATGAACTGATATTATGATTTGATTTATCATAAGATAAAAAAAATTATCCCACTAATTCTTATGGTACTTCATCTTCTATCATTAGGAATCTTTTACTTGGTACTCTTTAACCTGCTGATAGTTATGTATTATGTTAAAACCATTCTAGAGGACACTCAGAAATATATAATAAATGCCTTGAAACAAACAACTTTCATTCATTCTAGGAATTTTTTCCCTAAAGAAATACGGACACCACATAAGCATGTTTTATAAAACAAATAAGGTTGTGTATGTGTGTGTGTTGGGGGGGGGGGTGCCTGGGTGGCTCACGGGGTTAAGCATCTGCATCTCACTCTTGATTGCAGCTCAGGTCATGATCTCAGGGTTGTGAGACTGAGCCTCATGTTGGGCTCTGCCCTGGGTGTAGAGCCTGCTTAAAATTCCCTCTCTCTTCCTCTCTCTCTCTCTCTCTCTCCTTCTTCCTCTCCCTCTGCTCCTCCCCACCCTCTCTTTTTATCTCTCCCTCTCTTAAAAAAAGAAAAAGAAAAAGAAAAATGAACAAATGGAAATGACCTAAAGTCCTAATAATAGGAAATGGGCCAAATAACCTATAATATATTCACAGGAATGAATACTCTGTAGCCAGTCAATATGGGTTATAGAAGATTATTTAATGATTCAAAAACAACCACAGTAAGTTGAATAAATGGTACGGCTACTCCACAACACTGGAGGTCCATGAAAAGGGTAAAGAGTCTAGAAGTCATACAGCAATGAATTGGAAGGAAGAAACAGAACTGTGCTTAAGGAAACCTGAAACTCCTGATTGTGTGTTGCATTGATTTCTACCAGGTCACAATGCAACTATTTGCTCAAAAGATGACTAGAGGAGGGGGAGGAGCAAGATGGCAGAGGAGTAGGAGACCTAAATTTCTTCTGGTCCCAGGAATTCAGCTAGATGGTTATCAAACCATTCTGAACACCAACAAACTCAACAGGAGATCAAAGAAAAGAATAGCAGCAATTCTTCGAACAGAAAAACAAGCACTTTCTGGAAAGGAGGTCATGCAGAGAAGTGAATCCAAGGCGATACACCAGAAGATAGACCGCAGGGGGAGGGTCTGGCTCCCAGCAGGTGGTAGAGCAGTGGAGCACAAAATAGGAACTTTTAGAAGTTAGCTCCACTGAGGGACCTTGCTCCAGAGGCTAAGCAGGGGATAGAGCCCTCTCAGGGACAGTGTGGTCTCAGGACCCACAGTGTCACCAAAAGACTAGGAGTACCTGAGTGTGGCAGAGCTCCCAGGTATTGAAGTGGGAAAGCTGGCTGCAAAGACAGAGCTGAGGAGGGGGCTCTCAGCTCAGAGTTACCTTAAATGGTGATCCGAGGCAGTCAGGCCCCTACACTTCGACAGGAGCCCCACAAGTGGCAGATCCAGAGAGATCCCCCTGCCTCCTCCAGGAGGGGTGGCACGGGAGCACGCTGTAGGAATCTGCTGGGTTTGGAAACTTCAAATGGGGCCATGTGCCAGAGATAGAAATGCTTGGTCACAGGCCGGGTGAGCATGGAGCATGGCAAGAGACCAGGGAGACAGGAGTGACTGACTACTTTTCTCTGAGGGTGTACTGAGGAGTGGGGACCCAAGCTCTTGGCTCCTTCAGGTCAGAGATTGGGAGGTCACCATTTTCATTCCCGTTCTCCAAAGCTGTACAGAAAGCATTCAGGGAACAAAAGCTACCAGAAGCAAACCCAAGCAGATTGCTTAGCCTGGCACCTGGTAAGGGAGGTGCAACTCCACCTCAGGCAAAGACATTTGAAAATCAGTACAACAGGCCCCTCCCTGAGAAGATCAGCAAGAACATCCAGCCAAGACCAAGTTTACTGATCAATAAGTGCAAAACACCAGTGCTAGGGGAATATAGCACATAGAATTCTTGGCATTTTCCTGTGATTCTTTAGTCATTCAAAGTTAAATTTTTAAAATTTTGGTTATTTTTTTTTCTATTTTATTAAATGTTTCCTCTTTCTTATTTTAACATATTTTAACTATTTTATCTTATCAATACCTTTTTTTGGGTGCCTGGGTGGCTCAGTGGGTTAAAGTCTCTGCCTTCAGCTCAGGTCACGATCTCAGGGTCCTGGGATCGAGGCCTGCATCGGGCTCCCTGCTCGGTGGGGAGCCTGCTTCCCCCCTCTCTCTCTGCCTGCCTCTCTGCCTACTTGTGATCTCTCTCTCTCTCTTTGTCAAATAAATAAATAAAAAATCTTAAAATAAAAAAAACATTTAAAGAACAATTAATACCTATTCTCCTGAAACTGTTTCAAAAAATAGAAATAGAAGGAAAATTTCCGAACTCATTTTATGAGGCCTCCATGACCTTGATCCCAAAACCTAAGACCCCATCAAAAAGGAGAATTACTCCCCAAATCCCTGATGAACACAGATGCAAAAATTCTCAGCAAAATTCTAGCCAATAGGATACAAAGTACATTAAAGGATTATTCACCGTGATCAATTGGGATTTATTCCTGGGCTGCAAGGTTGGTTCAACATCTGCAAATCAATCAATGTGATATAATACATTAATAAAAGAAAGAACAAGAGCTAGAGAATACTCTCAATAGATGCTGAAAAACATTTGACAAAGTACAGTAGCCTTTCTTGATCAAAACTCTTCACACTGTAGGGATAGAGGTACATAACTCAATATCATCAAAGCCCTCTATGAAAAACCCACAGCAAAGATCATTCTCAATGGGAAAAACCTGAGAGCTTTTCCCCTAAGGTCAGGAACACGGCAGGACTGTCCACTATCGCCACTGCTATTGAACATAGTACTAGAAGTCCTAGTCAAGAGTCAAGTCAGAGAGTCAGACTCTTTGCATATGATATGATACTTTATGTGGAAAACCCAAAAGACTCCACTCCAAAACTGCTAGAACTCATACAAGAATTCAGTAAATTCTCAGGATATAAAAATCAATGCACAGAAATCAGTTGCATTTTATACACAAACAACAAGACAGAAGAAAGAGAAATTAAGGAGTCCATCCCATTTACAATTGCACCCCAAACCAGAAGATACCTAGGAATAAATCTAACCAAATAGGCAAAAAATCTGTACTCAGAAAACTATAGAGTACTCATGAAAGACATTGAGGAAGACACAAAGAAATGGAAAAACGTTCCATACTCATGAATTGGAAGAACAAATACTGTGAAAATGTTTATGCTCCTTAGAGCAATCTACACATTTAATGCAATCCCTTTCAAAATACCATCAACTTTTTTCAAAGAAATGGAACAAATAATCCTAAAATTTATATGAAACCAGAAAAGACCCCAAATATCCAGAGGAATGATGAAAAAGAAAACCAAAGTTGGCAGCATCTCAATTCCAGACTTCAAGCTCTAAAGCTGTAATCTTCAAGGCAGTGTGTTACTGGCACAAAAACAGACACGTAGATCAATGGAACAGAATAGAGATCCCAGAAATGGACTCTTAACTCTATAGTCAACTAATCTTCCAAGAAGCAGGAAAGAATGTCCAATGGAAAAACGACAGTCTCTTCAACAAATGGTGTTGAAAAAATTGGACAGCCACATGCAGGAGAATGAAACTGGACCATTTCCTTACAACTTGCTGATATGAGGAATTTGAGAAATAAGACAGAGGGTCATAGAGGAAGGGAGAGAAAAATGAAACAAGATGAAACCAGAAAGGGAGACAAACCATAAGAGACTCTTAATCTCAGGAAACTTACTGAGGGTTGCTGGAGGGGAGGGGGGGACAGGAGGGATGGGTTGGCTAGGTGATGGACATTGGGGAGGGTATGTGCTATGGTGAGGGGGAAAAAAAAGATCAGAGGAATGAAAACATGTTACATTTTGATTTGCTCATTCATCATTCTGTTACTTATTCACCTATTCATTTAGCCATCTTTTCTTAAATGCCTACCACATACTGAGTACTGGGTTAGGTTCCGAAATGTGACTGCGGAGAAGTGAGACTGGACAAGATGCCAAAAATGGCTCAAGAAGAGCCTTTGGATTGGCATGCCTTGTGCAAGATGCTGGGTGATCTCAGAGGCAATGGGAAGTCACCTGTGAATTTCGAACTGTGAAATAACAAGACCAGATATTAACATTATGCATTTTGACAGCAGTGGGGAGGTGGATCGCAGCAGGATGGGACTGAAGTATGGATGTGATTAGACTTTTGGGGTAGTCCAGTGAAAGCCATGGAGAATCTAAACTGAAACAGTTGCCCAGAAAATGGAGAAGAGGGAAGATACAAAAAATATTGGAGAATTTAAATTGAACATGGAGACTGAATGTGCATATAAAGAGAAGAAATAGACATAATTTAGGTTAAATCCCAGGTTTTTTTGGCTTGAATAGAGGATAATGCCATTTAGCAAAATAGGTTGGGTAGCACTCTGTGGCACTTTACCCTTTTTCAGTGTGCCAAAACATAGAAATATATTCGGTTTGTCGTATGACAAACATTATTATCATAATAAGCTTTGTATATATATATTATATGTATATAAGCTTTTCATAGAAGGCTTATTAATACTGATAAATTGGTTCCAGTCCTCTCCATGGACATTTTTTGGTATTCATTCAACTGTCCATGGGTTCCCTTAATAAAGTGAGACATTTGAAGTTTGAAAGACATTGAAAGACACTGACACTTGACATTCTGGGATTTCTGAAGAAACTATAAATGTTGATAATAAAAATGATCAAATTATCAAAAGGATTTAAAGTTATGTGCTGAATTAGGTATGGCCTGACTTTATTAACCATCTCTGGTTAATAATAATATAAAATGAAAAGGTATGGTGCACTGACAATGTGCCTGCCTCTGGACTAAGAATTTTATACATATTACATCATTCACTTATCAAAGCAACATTATTAGGTATATATTTTACTTTATAGATGACAAAATAAAGCTCTGAGAAATTGTCCCTTACCCCAAATTATACAACTAGCATAGCCAGAATTCAAACCAAAGTTCTCAATGTTTTAATCTATATACCTGAACTACATTGATTACTTTTTGAAACTTTAGACATCCTGAGAAAAAAACAACTTTCTGAAAAACGTTATAGATAAGCTTTGGAGATCCGAGTAGCAACATGATCTGACAGAAAGATCACTGGACTAAGGATTGAGGGTCTAAACTCCCTGTGTGAACGTGCTGTGTGACACTGACCAAGTCTCTTAACAGCTCTGGGTTTCATTTCCTTTGTTTCAAAAACAATTGAATTGAAATAAAAGTCATTTCCAAGATGTTCTTATTATTTGTGAAATAAGAAATTTGAAATTTCTTTTTTCATTCACATGGGATAAGATTACAAACACAAAATGGCTCTGTATGCACATGAATTTGCTGATTTCAGACATGGAAATGCTATGATCTTTGGGCACAAGAGGTAGAGAATGGCCTCTGCTATGCATATTTGTGAATTGGTCAACATACATTAAATTCTAAGATACACTCAGCTTTCTCAGAATCCCTTCCTTGGTTCATTACTCCATCTCCTTAAAGTGAGACATTAGGTTAAAATACAGCAGAGGGAAAAATAAGTAAAATAATAAAAATAGAAATAAAAACTAAAATGAAATAATAAAATAAAAAGCAGGGGGCTCTGACAAATTCCACTGGGGTCAGAGCTAAAAATGGTCTCACCCTTATCAAAAGGATTTAAAGCGATCTGGTGAATTAGGAATGACCTGACTTTATTAACCATTTCTGGTTAATCATAATATAAACAGCTGTAGAAAGCATCCCTGGGACATCCACCTGGAAGTCTATTTGCCTCTAACAATTTGGACTTCTGCCACCATCAGAAGGAAGAGAGGTAGACTGGCTTACAACATGGTTTGGTATTTCAAATCTTAATGTTGAAATAATTTTTCAAAGACATCTACTCCAATGTTTTCTAAATGATGATCCATAGATATCTAAGATTATGTACTTCAAACAATAGAGATTTTTTCTTTTATTAAATGGTAATTAAGGTAAAATTGTTATTATTTTATTTCTATATACACTTACTTGGTAAAATAATACATTTTTAAAACTTTTACTACTTAGGGCTCCTGGGTGGCTCAGTGGGTTAAAGCCTCTGCCTTCAGCTCAGGTCATGATCTCAGGGTCCTGGGATCGAGGCCCGTATCGGGCTCCCTGCTTGGCAAGGAGCCTGCTTCCTCCTCTCTCTCTGCCTGCCTCTCAGCCTACTTGTGATCTCTCTCTCTCTGTCAAATAAATAAATAAATAATAAATAAATAAATAAATAAAATCTAAAAAACAAAACAAAACAAAAAACTTTTACTACTTGGCAGGGTGCCGGGATGACTCAGCCAGTTAAGAGTTTGCCTTCGGCTCAGGTCATGATCCCAGGGTTCTGGGATCAAACCCTGCATCTGGCTCCCTGCTCAACAGGGAGCCTGTATTTACCTCTCCTACTCCCTCTGCTTGTACTCTCTCTCTCTCTCTGTCAAATAAATAAAATAAAATACAATAAACTTCTACTACTTTGCAAAATCAAATTTTCTGAGAACTGTTGGTCTACTCTAATCAACAGTCTCTTCCATCAGTGTCTGAAACCCTCTCTAGTCCTTTGATCAGTCATCTAAACTAACTTGAACTCTACTAGAGGTGAGAAAGTCATTAGTCATAAGCAACTCTGCTCCATTTTTTGCATGTCTCCAGATGTTTGGTAGATCTTTGGTATATAGGGCTAAATACATTCTGAGTAGTTCTACTGAATAGTAATACTTTTATAAGACACATTATATAAATGATAAAACTAGAAGAGTTAACTTACTTGCACTAAGTAGTGAGTAACAAAGCTGGGGCTAATCCTAGTTCCAATATACTTGAGTCAACACTCCTAACAAACATGACATACCGCTTTTTGAGTCTTTCCTAACAACATCATAAAGAATAAGTCCTCCCTCTTCCATGTGATTATCTTCCACAAATTTAAAGATAATCTTTGTTTCTCTGGGTTTTCTCTTAGCTGGGATGAATATGAACAATTTCCTTAGTTGTTGCTAATATGACATGGTTCCTTATTAATAGACCGCTTATTCTTCTTTATTTGTTGATAGCACGGGTGTCAATGTCGGGTTGTAAAAAAATATGGGCTTCGAAGACAGGCTCATCTGGTTTAAGTGCTGGCTCTGGCACTGACTAGTTCTTGGCCTATTGAGAGCTATTTATTTTATTTATCATAGTTGGGTTTCAGTTTCCTTATCTGCAAGATGGGAGTAATATATCCTAGTGGTACTGTGGAGATTAAAAGAAAAATTAAAACCTAAATGGCCTTTGCTAAATCAGTCAGCAGAAAATTTAAACAATGAAAAAAATAAATGCATGTGTTATAGGTATCTGGACTATAATAGATAAAAATAATGTAAGAATTAACTTGATATGATTTGTTTTCCTAGATCTCTAAGATACCAAATGAGAGAGGATGAGCGAAGTTGAAATTTTCCTATTCTGATTTACATCAGGATTCAAGGATTACTTACAATTAACTTTCTATACTTGTCTCCCATTGATCACTTGCTGCATATGCTTGCCTGGAATTGGATTGTTATCCAAGCATGGCAAATTAAACTTCCGATTTAACAATTAAAACCATCAGGCTGACGAATGAGACTGTGAGGCTGATTTATTCTGAGTGAGATTCTGGCTCCCAGGCATAAATGAGACTCTCTTTGTTCTCAAGAGCTGCCTGGCAGGCTGGTTCAGGTGGCACAGCCTGTGACTCATCTCATTGTACAACCATCACCAGGCATCTCCACTCAAGGGATGAGGGTCCGTCCATAAGGTACTTAGGAGTGAGTTGCTCAGGTGTTACTGTGATGTCATTCTTTCTTCATGGCCATAAAGGACTGGTTTATCATCTAGATAAAGTATTTTCTAGAAGAAGCTTTTAATCGGCTTCTTATTCTTTAATATAGATGATAGATAAATGGATGATGGATAGATAGATTTTATAAAATAGATGTTGGATAAATGGATGGATAGACTTTATAAATTGGTTTTCAGGTTTCTCTTTGGACTAATCACACCAAATGAAACTTTTTTTTTTTTAAATTTTATTTATTTATTTGACAGAGAGATCACAAGTAGGCAGAGAGGCAGATAGAGACAAGGAACCAGGCTCCCTGCTGAGCAGAGAGCCCAGATGCGGGGCTTGATCCCTGAGATCATGATTTAACCGACTGAGCCACCCAGGCACCCGAAACTTTCTATTAAAATGCATATGTGGGGGCACCTGGGTCACTCAGTCATTAAGCGTCTGCCTTAACACTCAGGTCAGATCCCAGGGTCCTGGGATGGAGCTCCGGATCTGGCTCCTTGCTCTGCAGGAAAGCCTGCTTCTCCCTCTCCCACTCCCCCTGCTGGTGCTCCCTCTCTTGCTGTGTCTTTCTCTGTCAAATAAATAAATAAAATCTTAAAAAAAAAATGCATATGTGGTAGCCTAGTCACATGAAAGCTTTAGCTACAATGCACTTAGCTTTGGAATCAAATACATGTGGGATTAAATTTTGCCTTCAATACTCACTAGTAACTATATACCTTGGGTATATAGTTTTTTTGTGATATATATATACATTTATATGTGTATATGTACATATATACATACACAGAATTATCCTAGCCCACTATCAAAGTTTAGGGTATATAGTTTATACCTTGGATATATAACTTAGTGATTCTGAGTTTCAATTTTATCACTTGGGAATGAAAAAAAATGTATTCTGTAGATTGTTTTGAAGATTAGGGGTAATTAATAAAGTGTTCAGCCAGTCCTCTGGACCATAAGAAACATAATAAATGGTAGCTTCCATGGAAACTGTTTCTGGGATATCAAGACATACACAAATGGTCAGATCATAGTCACTTGGGACATTTTATTAATTTTATGAACTATCTGGGCGAGAGAAATATGCCTCAAACTCTTCTAGAAATTCAGTATTATCATTCTTATCCTCATTGTATATCTAAAGGGGTCAGACTTGAATTTGACTTTTCTGGAATTACTTATTTATAGTATCCACAGGAAGCAGAAATAGCACCCCTGAATAACTTCTAACCACTTCAGATTTCTAGAAACCTGGCTGAATCTCATTTTTTAAAATTATAGCTTGTTTAACTCACACCAGAAGGAAACAGAGAATAAGAAAAAGTAGTCCAAAAACTAAACCAGCTTAACAGAAGGAACTGATTAAAAGAAAGTCTGTATGCCGATGTCAGAGCATTCAAGCTATTCTACCGTTAGCTGTTAAATCCCCAGAGGGAGAAGGTAGATGAATTGCTAAATGTTCCTGCTTGCCTGCATGATCAGCTTCATTGTTTTAATATTAAGCCTCATGACCTCAAAGTATGTTCGGAAAGTCTCCCTCCCGTTCCCTATTATGTCCTCAGCTGTCACCAGATAATGAGACCCAATTATTAATATGCTACAGTGTGCAGTGAGCACAGAATTATAAACAAACATACATGCAAAAAGATTCCATAATTCACTTCCAGTAACTGAATGCCTTTCATCCCCAGGATTACTTGTTCTTTTGTTCCAGAATCATATTTCTCTGTTCATCAGAGGGTCTTAAGTACCTATGGTGAAAATAGGCACATCACTGCTTTGATGGCTGGAGGTACTGCCTTTATGGGAAGAGCGGAGGGGTGAGAAAAGAGAATGTTATTCTCAGGTTATTATGCCTTTTTAATTTTTCCTTTTTCTTAGTTGCAAGTGTTTTCACTTCCACAAAAGTGCTCCCTATGTATTTCCCAGAGTCATGCAAGAGGGAATTTTCTGAGACATTTCCTGGTGGGTAAATAAAACTGTCAAGGAGATTCCTAATGCTAAAAGATTAATATTATCATAATTACTTTGTAAAAAATAAATTAAGAAAGTGCCAAAACAGCCTCTTGCTGGCTTTACATCTCTGTAAAATGCAGCTAACCTGACATCTACTGCCGGTCTATGGGGTAATCTGCTTTATGTGCTCCCAGGCTGCTGGATTTAAGGACTTGACGTGTCAGCAATTCCTTTATCAGCTCTTAACTTCCAAAGATTACTAACTTTTCACAATGCAATCATGAATATTCACTGGAGGCTAAAATTGGGCAAACAGAGCCCCAGTAGAGTACTGAACTAGTGTGTATAGCTAATACTTTGAAATCAAGACTCCCTGAAAAGTTGAAAAAGAAACTGTGCAATTTAGCAAAAGTTAAACAACGGAACTCTAATCTAAAAGAGTAAAGAGTGCTGGTCAGCGTGTTGGAGGATCTGTATTAAGGCATCTCCTCCTCTGCTATGATCACCCTCTGCAAGCCTGCTTCCTCCTATCTCAAAGGGAGAACAATAAGATTTGTAAGATTTTAAATATTGGACTAGTGATCTAAGCTCTCAGAAATCCAGTCTCTTATTCTGTAAAAGGGGAATGCTGACTCTTCTTCCTCATCGTTTCAAAATTGTTGGAAGAGTGGTATATTTAGCTCACTTTGAGCAAAGGTTCTAGCTAAAAAGATGTGTGGCTTATACCTGAGTGTAGTTGGCCTTAAGGATACCTGAGGGTTTTCTTCACATAGTTTCCTATAGGAAACAACAAAAGGACTAGCTCCAAACCCACAACTCAGCTGTTTCTTAATCATTAATATAAGCAAGAAGATACTGGAGTACAGCTGTGGCAAGACGGGATTAATTACCCAGAGTTTTATTTTATTTTATTTTAAAGATTTTATTTATTTATTTCACAGAGAGAGAGAGAGAGAGAGAGAGAGATCACAAGGAGGCAGAGAGGCAGGCAGAGAGAGAGAGGAGGAAGCAGGCTCCCTGCTGAGCAGAGAGCCCGATGCGGGCCTCGATCCCAGGACCCTGAGATCATGACCTGAGCCGAAGGCATTGACTTTAACCCACTGAGCCACCCAGGTGCCCAGTTATCCAGAGTTTTAGTTGGGAAGATGGTCTTGCCTCCACAAAGTGTGTATTTATACATACAAAACTCCTAAGACCTTATCTTATAGAAAAATAGTGCGTATTTTATTAAAAACAATTTTAGGGCCACCTGGATGGCTCATTCAGTTAAGCGTCTGCCTTTGGTTCAGGACGTGATTTCAGGATCCTGGGATCTAGCCCGCATGGGAAATCCCTCCTCAGCCACGAGTCTGCTTCTCCCTCTGCCTCTGCTCAGCACCGCGCCACCCCCAGCTCATGCTCTCTCTCAGATAGATAGATGGATGGATAGATAGATAGATAGATGATAGATAGATAGATAGATAGATAGATAGATAGATAGATAGATAGATAGATGATAGATAGATAAAATCTTTTAAAACATGTTTTAGAAAGGTGTGGCTCTCACTATCAATCTGAGTATCACAGGGTGAATGCAGCCAGGAGCTGTGTGGCATTGACGGGTCTCAGTCTTGATCTTCTCCTTTCACTTCTGCTTTTGCGCTCCTTCCTCATATTCCAGTTCTGGCAGGTGAGTTTTAACATCGAGTTTGATTTACTTCCACAGAGTGCTCTGTCTCTTAAACTGCAGTTGTTCAAATTCAGCCATCTAGGCTTGCGGACTTTTCCGTGGCTACAGTGAAACTTATAAATGAAGTTCTTATTAGCTATTGCAGAAACTCATAAACGTAGGGATTACAAAAAAGGGTTATTGTTCTGTGAGATATTTATGGCGGCTCACTTTGACTGCTGTGGAAAGATTGCTTTTACAGGCATCTCTGGTTTTAAAAATGGGATAGAAATATATTTCAGATAAATGCTCCCCGGAAGGATCTTCCCCGTTACTCACATATCGTGTGCCTAAGGCTGCACCATCTAAGATAAAAGATCTCCATTTGGGATATAAGGTTTTCCCTGACCCAGGGTTACAAATGGGCTTTTTAAACAACTAAGCAGTACACAAAACTGTTAGAAAAATATCTCCCAAGTGTAGAAGCTCGGCTTCTTACCTAAGCAAGAAGAGACTAGAGATGAACTTTCCAGAACCATCTCTCCTCTTGGCTCCTATCAGCTCTCAGCATATTCTCTTCATTTCTATTCTTCCCACATCATATCTTGATTGTATGCTAGCTCTTTCCCCTGCCAAGTGCAACTGCTTGGGAAGGGACAGTGCCTTATTTGTCAGATATGTTTGGTGCTTAGTATGGTGAGTAGCACATAGTAGGCACTCACTAAATGCTTACTGATTATTTCACAAGCACCAATTCTAATCCCCACCAAAGGTAGGAATGAGTACTGACCCTGATGCATTCTTTGTTCATTGTTTTTTAAAAATTCAATTCCTGATACATACTTGGGTCTTACGTTTTGTCTGCTGACACCTCCTCTCTGAAATGCAGGGCAGAATTATACATTCTGCTTGAGATTTTACTGTATATGATTTTCAAAGTATCACAGTAGTAAATGTACTCTGGAATGCAAATCCAGTAATTAAGCTGGGCATGCTGCAAAGCTGGCAATGTCTTTGAAAACATATTTTCTAGAAAGGAGGCCTATCTTAGATTTCTCCTCCTAATTTCCATTCCATCCAGACAGACTTCGTGAGCAGTAACTTTTTCTCCATTATGGGGGCTGTCTTTGTTTTCTCTTATTCTTCCCCTAAGACGGATCATTACCAACCATCTAATGAGTTATTCTTTACATAAGGTTTATATGGACGCCGCACAAAGTATGTTCTATGAAGATTCATTGCAGAATATGCGCCCCTAAATAAATGACCTGATATAAAAACAAATAAAAAAATAAAAACAAAACAAAAAACAGGAAAAGAGGCTTGAGAAAGAGTATTACCTAATATATAGTGGAAGTTTTCATAAAGAAGACCTGGTTTGTGATGTTGAAAACCGATCTCTCCCTTGGACCTGTCCCATAGGGTCCAGGCCTGTCTCCCACAGAGCAGGGGCTCTGTGTGTACAAGAACAGCGCACGGGCCTTTGGAGTTGCAAGCTACTGTACAGATGAGAAGGCAAAAGGTGTCCTTAAATAATTAACTGCTGCATTAGAGCTGCAGATGTTTCTGTCTGACACATACAGTGCACGCTTGCATGGCATACAGCAGCACTGTCTGGGGAAATTGTTCATCTACCACGGAAGTATTACATAATTGATTAAAATAATCTTAGGAAGCTGGCAGAGCGTTGCACTCTGCTTTTGCCAACGGATGAGCCAGAGATCGGGATGCATTATGAAAACAAAGAAATCTGGTTTCGTTTGAATTCATTATCAAACATTCATTTGAATACTTATTCTATCAGTCCTTGTCAAACCTTAGTGTGCAGAGGAATTAGCTGGTAACTTGTCAGCAATTCAAATTCATAAACTTAACTTCCAGAAATCAGAGGTTTGGTGGGGCCTGGAAGTCTGCATTTTCAGTAGAGCCAAAAAGTGATTTTATGAGCAGGAGTCATCAGATCCCCACTTGAAAACTGCAGTAGTCTGAATGTTTGTGTCAACTCAAGATTCATGCTGAACTCTAATCCCCCAATGTGAAGTTTTTAGAGGTGGGGTCGTTAGGAGGTGATTAGGCCATGACAGGGGAGCCCTCATGAATGGGATTAGTGTTTTTATTTTTTTCTTTAAGATCTCATTTATTTATTTGAGAGAGAGCAAAAGCAAAAGGAGATCACAGAGAGAGAGGGAGAAGCAGACTCGCTGATGAGTGAAAAGTCGGATGCGGGGGTCTATCCCCAGACCCTAAGATCATGACCTGAACCCAAGGCAGACACTGAACTGACTGAGCCACCCAGGTGCCCTTGGATTAGTGTCCTTATAAAGAAACCAGAGACCTTCACCACTCCCACCTTGTGAGGACACAGCGAAAGGACAGCCATCTATGAACCAGGAAGCAGGTTTCCCCCCACCCACTGTGGATGACTACCATGGCAGTTAGACTACCACGTCTGACTTTATGGAATTTCGAATACAGGTATCAGGTGCAGGGAAGCATGTCAGCAGGCAGTTACTATTACTATAGTAAGTTCTATGAGATGGAAAGAAGACCTTTGGGAGGAGTACCTAGCCCAGACTTAGAAAAGTAAAAGAATTCTTAAAAAAAAAACTGGTAATGTCAGAAGGACAAACAAATAAAATTGAATAAAGACGGAACTGGGACAGAGACTGGCACGAGGTTAGACCTGAAAACTCCTAAGACAAAGCGTGTTCAGAGATCTAGTTGAAAATATCTGGATTATGCGATGTGTTGGGGAGGGGAGGGGTTGGTAAAGCAAGAGAAGGGAACATGGCTCTAACCATGTAGGGCCTTGGCTGTCTTCATTAACGACGTTGTGCTTAATCATGAGAATAGTGAGGAACCATCTGCTAGACTTGAAAAATACCCCTGGTTGAAGTATGAAGAATGGATTATGGTAGGAGATGCCAGCATTGTATCTGCAAGGCACTTCCCACACTTTGCAACCTATCAACAGTGCAGTCATGATTCCTGCTTTGAAGTCCACGCTCTATCCACATTATAGTGTTGCCTCCTGATCATTCCAGAATATAATCACAGCCTAGGAAGTGCTTCTTTGATGATGAATTTACAACCTAATCTCTTAACCAGAGGAATAGTTTTAATTCTCATAGGAAGTTGACACAGAAGTGTTTATAGCTCACCTCATTCACCGTGAGTGAACGGGTCAGCATTTGAAGGTGGATTTGGTGACCACCCCCCATGGCTTCCTCAGTTGCTGCAGGTCATAGGGTAAGGATAAGAATGCTGCTAATGAGAGAAGTTCTAAAGGGAAAAGGAGGTTGTAATAAGCACCGCTTCAAGTGAACAGGGAGATTTTTCTCCTTGGCAGAAGTATCTGTCAGTCTAGGAACTAAAGACCAGCCTGTGTTGCTCTTGCTTCTCATGGTTCAAAATAGCAAAAAGTCTGGAATAAATAAATACACTTTGATCTCACAAGACAGCAGAGAGGACAGCTCACTTTCAATGCCTCCCCTGGTTCCACAACCTCAGGATAAGACAGAACGAGGGACCACATTCATATATCACATTGCAGTCTTGTCCTACGAATGGTTTTCAAAATTGTTGCTCATGGGGGTGTCATTTGTTCAAATACATAGTCCAAGATTGTCTTTTGTTCATGATCCAGTTGTTCATAGAAGCTGCCTTCAAATCAAAGTGCTAGTTTTCAATTTTTGCAATTGCCTTCATGCTTTCTGTGGTGCTGACCAAGGGCCCAAGCTAATAATGTTGGCAGCTCCTGGTGTTTGATCAGTTATTTATGGTATCTTAAAATCATTACTAAGTATGCATTCATTTGGCATAATCTTAGTAAGATTTGTTTTGGTTATAACACAAATTAAAACGTACAACGTAATTCATTAATGGCTATTGAAATTTTGCCATAGATTTAAAATTTTGAATTTAAAAGAAGTTATTATAACTGGGACTTGTGTGTGTGTAGATGAGAAGGAATTTGGAAGATGTTTACATAATAATGATATTCATATAACTAGTTTCCTTCAGGCAGGAATTATCTTCTTCATGTTCACACACCGGAGATACTCGGTGGGTGTTAGTTGAACAAATGAACAACTGAGTTGTTAGTAGGAGCACTAATAATCCTTTTATATTTCAATACTGCTTAATGACCTATTTATTGAACTGGATAATCTCATTTTTAATCTCATTTGAACATTTCAAATATCCTCTGAGGTAGACAGGATTCATTTAATTATCCCCATTAGAGAAGATACTACATTTGCTGATGAATAAAAGGGGATTTGAATCTAGGTCATTTCATAGCCAGCCCACTGCATGGGGCAGGATCTCTAGCCTTGCCTTAAGAACAAGAACTTGCTTCAGGAAAAATTGTGAAATAGATACAAATCTGCTTTGCCCCCCCCACTTCCTTTCACACACCCTTCTTTACCTCAGGGGGGTGCTTGGTAAATCCTGTGTGAAGCTCTCAGAGTCTTCTTGTCCCTCTCCTCTCCTCTCTTCCATAGCTGTTCTCAGAAAGGATCTGAGAAATGCCATCATATCAAAGCACAGCTTAATAGTGACCCCTTTTGGAAGGTTTTGTTTTTAACATTGTATATAACATTCATAATCTAGGACTGTCCATCATCTTCCTGGCCCTTAAAATGCAATTTATGTGTCCAAAGTCATAATTCAAGAAGTTCTTAAGAGCCAGCCAGCTGTGGTCAACATCCTTAGGATGCGTACAGGCTCATTTGCCCTCCTGCCTGTCTCCTTGACCTGTTCTTAGGCTGCATCCCTCCTGAGGCATCATATTCTAGATCCTCCTATGTGACTTGGCACCTTACTATTTTCCCTAGCTGTTTAGACATTCTTCTGCAGTTTCTCTAGGTCCCTCAACCAAGCTAGTCCTACCATCAGCCAACAGCTGTCAGATATGGCCCAGCTCCCCCTGACCAGAGGATTTCTGGCATCAGCAACCAATAGGAGGGTTTTAGGGAAATGAAGGGACATTCTAGAGCTCCCGAAATCATATCTGTTCTGCCTCTGCTTAAGGCTTACTGCAACAACCTATTTATCATAGCCAATTTCTTAAGCGAAGGGGAGGATGTTAAAACTATGTTTAAATGTTTACTCAAGCCCCTTCATGAGCTCTTGTGAGCCTGCCTTCTGTCCCTCCCTAGACACTACACCTGCTCCCAGGTCCCACTTCCAAACACAAGTGGTATCCCCACCTGGTTTCTCACCTAAACAGGGTAGGGGCACCCCTATCTGAGCCTATCACACTTTTTAGGCCCCAGTTTATCCAGGTAAGGAGACTAGAAAACACCACATCCTTCTGGTGTTTTCTAATATTTGAACTCCTGACTCTCAGAAATGAGGCACCAACACACCTTTTCTCCCCAGCCCAAATCTCTGGAGACAAATACCAAATTTATATGATTATTTTCACCCCTCTCTCACATATGCTCTGATAGTGCTGATCCATGTATTGATATTGACAATAACAGGTGATAAACTGAGCTTTGAGGTGGTAATTTATGGAAGGCTTGAAGCTTAAAACAAAAGCTTAAAATTCCACCATTTTTATTCACAAAGAAGAGTTGAGATGCAAAGGAAGTTCACAAAAATTATGTGTTTGGTGAAAAGTGATTGAAAAATGAGTGATGATAAAGATTCTACGAAATATATATACAGTCACACTTAAAACTAGGGAAAAATTGCTGCTGTTATTGAGACTGAGAACTGAGACCAAAAGCCACATGTGAGGGTGCCTGGGTGGCTCAGTGGGTTAAAGCCTCTGCCTTCGGCTCAGGTCATGATCTCAGGGTCCTGGGATCGAGGCCCGCATCGGCTCCCTGCTCGGCGGGGAGCCTGCTTCCTCCTCTCTCTCTGCCTGCCTCTCTGCCTAGTTGTGATCTCTCTCTGTCAAATAAATAAATAAAATCTTTATTAAAAAAGCCACATGTGATTAGGACAGAATAATAATCTAGAACGATCTCTTCACTGTCTTGAGCAGTATGTATCAAGATTCCATTTTAAAATATCTTCCCCCTCAGGCCATGTAGATTTGATTCTCCTCCTGTGGGTTTGCTGTACACCAATTTACTGGCCCCAACCACTTGTCAGTTAAGCAAGAGCACAATCATTATAACATGGACAAAACTAAAAATACCACACTATATACAAAGACAATGATGGGTCCCAGCTCTTGTGGTTTTAGGCAACTGTGAGCTTCTCTTGCCCCCCCCCTTTTTTTTTTGCCTTCTCTGCTCAATCTTCAGTGGTCCATTATCTTTTCCCTAAAATGCAGCCGAGAGAGAGAATTCGGGCTAGTACTTTTATGGTGAGAAAATATGACTATAATTCTTCACCCCATCCTAGCAATTTCATTATTTTGTTTGGGACAGTTTCATCAGAACTGAAAGGGTGTCACTTAATAGAACTTCTATTTTTCCACACATTCCTTGGCTCATTCAAAGAGCCAAGAGGAGATATGACCTCTTCATCAAATCACTGTTGGAGTGGGTACAGAACTCAGTCCCTTAAAAATATAGTGTTCTTTATTTTACTATATTAAATGGAGGTTCCAGATTTTGTAATTGAACATGTTAGCTTATTAGAATTTTGTCTGGTAAAGATCCAACTAATTTTTTTTCTGTGCAAAAGGTGAGTCCAGAGGTTACTTTTTATGGCCTGGAGGACATTAGTTTTGTATCTAATTTAGCAATCTTATTCTAGCAATTTCTTTGTTAAGTTGTGTGTATAAATGCACTTTGAACTGGTCTTAACATTTTGCTGGTTCACTAATGAGTTGAATAAATTTTTTGACAGGTGTTCATTTGATATTTGTATGAGGGTCATGTTTTTAACTTTTCAAAAGTTCTACTTCAGCAGTTTCAGAGGCTGTTCCACCAAAATACCTAAGAGGACTCATCTGACAGAGTTAATTAAACTGATGAATTGAGAAGTGTACCTTACAGGCTGCTTAAAGTCAAGGCACATGAGTCTTCTGGGCTCCCAGAATGAATCCCAGTCAACAGAATTTTATCCTTGTTGACTCTCTATTTCTCTAGGTTTATTTGTTATTCTTTTCTGATTTGGAGTATTTGTTTTTATCCCTGGTTTGTACATGGCCTACAAGTTATTCTTTATTGGTGGAAACAGTGATGGAATATTTGTCTTAATGATGAAAGCATTTGGGATCTTGGTCACCTAGATGATGGAGATTTATCTTCTGTTTGGTGGAAGTAGAGAAGCTGATTTGGTACATTTTTTGTCTGTCTCTTTATCAGTCGTGAGCATAATCAATTCAGAATTGTGTGCCAGTTGGGGAAAAATAGATCTTTGTAATCTGGATTGGTACATTTATGCATTTCCCTGTTTATGTGTAGCTGCAGAATGGAAACTAAAAGAGCTCTATGTATCTATAACTGATACAATACAACCCTTTAACTTTCATTGTATACATTTAAAATGTTTTCCTATCCCACGGAAATAAATAATAACAAATTATAACGTCTTTTTTAAAATTGTGCTATGTTAGTCCCCATACAGTACATCATTAGTTTTTGACGTAGTGTTCCATGATTCATAGTTTGCATATGACACCCAGTGCTCCATGCAATCCACGCCCTCCTTAATACCCATCGCTGGCCTATAACATCTTTTAAATTAAAGATACTCTGTAGGGGAGTCTGGGTGGCTCAGTGGGTTAAAGCCTCTGCCTTTGGCTCAGATCATGATCCCAGGGTCCTGGGATCGAGCCTTGCATCGGGCTCTCTGCTCAGCAGGGAGCCTGCTGCCTCCTCTCTCTGCCTGCCTCTTTGCCTACTTGTGATCTGATTTCTCTCTGTGTCAAATAAATAAATAAAATCTTAAAGTTACTCCGTATGTTTATAGAGATAAATAAGTATTTATAAAAATCTAATATTCCCCAAATTCAGGGATAATAAGAAAACTAAAGTGCTAATAGTTTCTTCTTGATTAATCTTAAGATCTAGACTTAAAAACCGTGGAAGCTGCTAACTCAGATACATTTTTAATGTAATAATTCAAGTTCACTAATCAAGGTGAATCTATAGACAGACCAATTTAATACTTTTAATTTTTTAAAGTAAGAGCTATACGCCTTCTCCTTAAGTTTGTCAGTATGGACTATAATACACGTATGTATTTTTAAATAAGATTTGGTTTTGTTTTCTCACAAAAAGTTTAGGTACTCTGATCTACTCAAAATTCTTAATGCTGTTAATTCATACCTCACGTAAGCCAACACTTCTCCCATATAATGTAGGAATATAGTGAATGGGCTTTTTAAGGAGATATTACGTGTGTGTGTGTGTCTGTGTGTGTGTTTGCACACATATGCGCATGCACTATCCACTTGAAATAAGAGTCAGGGAATACCATGGATATGAAGTTTCAGAATTTAAAAAGTGCTTCCCATCAATTTTCGTAAATATAATAACAATTTAGAAGGTAAAACATGAAGTGTTTCCTGTGTGTAGAAAATAAAATTATTTTATTTAATCTCAACCCCATGAGATGGCATGGCAAATCTTATACCCCTTTTGTTATGAAGACCAGGAGTCAGAAAGGTTAAGTGACTTAGAATATTGCACAAGTAATAAAGGATGAATGAAGGAAATAGAAGATCCAGAGCCCATTGTCCCAGCCAAGAGTCTTCTCCTCTCTGCCACTGGGCTCTATATTTTGAGGACTATAAACTCCTAACAATAACCACATTTTGGGTATGTTTCCCCAACAGCTAAATATTATTCATCTATTATCTATATAACCATATATTACATATCCTATAAAAGAAGAAAAACAATTTTAAATGAGAAGATACAAAAATACAAATAGAAGTTCTGCTCTTTTCTTCCCACACCAAGTGGACCATATACCCTCAGAGGACTGTGCTAGACATTACTTTGCCCCTTATAATTTGTATTAGCTCTTATCTAGGACCTTTTATTTGAGCATATGGTCAGATTGGGACCCCAAAGATCAAGGGAGCTATAAAGAACCTGGAGAAAAAGGGATTCTCTCTTCTTGGCCCTATTTCCTCCACAGTTACCATCTTAGAAATTCAGTACTTATTTTTCCCAGCAGCCTGAGATCCAACACAGTTCTCTCCCTTTCCCTTGGTTAATGTTCTTAAAGGAAATATATCACCACATTCCTAAGCTGGTTGCCTCTGGAGAATCAGCTTTATAAATGATGAAGTCTCCCCATGTGTTCGGGGTATGCTGGGTCAACCATTGCTTATGCAACCACACAGGACCTTGGCTGTGGTAATGAATTTATCCCTTCTGAATTGAATATGTGCATTTCTTACACATATCCCTAAAACCTTCCTGTAAGGTGTGCAAATCAGATATTATTTTCCATTTAACAGACAAGAAGCCTGAGTCTGAAAGTAAAATATTATTTGCCTGGTACAGTTAACAGAGTAGGCTATTAACAAAATTGAGTTGAATGAATAAATGAGTCTAAGTACCTAAAGCATAATTATTTCTAAAATCTATGTCTCCTAATTCTTAGTTCTGGGATCTTTTTCTTTTTTCTTTTTTTAAGATTTTGTTTATTTATTTGACAGAGAGAGTGAGACAGACAGACAGCGAGAGAGGGAACACAAGCAGGGGGAGTGGGAGAGAGAGAAGCAGGCTTCCCGCAGAGCAGGGAGTCTGATGCGGGGCTTGGCCCCAGGACCCTGGGACCATGACCTGAGCCGAAGGCAGATGCTTAATGATTGAGCCACCCAGGTGCCCCTGGGATCTTTTTCTTAAAACACAGTTGTCCTAGGCAGGTGGGTGACCAGGAGGAAAGGCAAGACTAAATTTGCAATAGGAAGATTTGGATCGGACTTTAAGCTATTTCCTAGCTAGCTGACTTGAACAGGTCTCTCAACCTGAGCCTTAGAGGCTATAAAATGATGTATTTAAACACCTGCTTAGCCTATTTCAAAAGGTTGTTCACAGAGTCAAATTAGACAATCTATATGGAATTGCCTAAGACTATTCTTGTCATTTACATTCCTTAGATGACTGAGAGATAGGACTTTTTTCTTTTTTTTCAAAATACCTAGAAAAAGAAAGCCATAACTATGGAACATATTTATCAGCTATTTTGAGAAATCCCTTTTTGTTAAACTTTGTTGAATTTTTTTAGTAATCTCTATACCCAATGGGGGACTCCAGCTTACAAGCTCTAAATCAAGTCTCATGCTCTCCTGACTGAGCCAGAAGAATCAGAATCGAGTGTTTCATTCCCCATCCAGTCACGAGATTTAATTATAATGAAAATAATTATTGAGACATACTATCAGCTGAGCAGCAGAAATATAAAGAAGTAGAAGATGTTGGTCCATTCAAGGAAATTACAACCTAATTCAGAAGGCAAGTGCATTCATTTTCTAGGGCTGTCATAACAATGTACCATAGACTGAGTGCTTTAAATAATAATTCTGAAGGCTAGAAGTTCAAGGTCAAGGTTTGGTTTCTTCTGAGGCCCTTCTCCTTATCTGCCTTCTTGCTTTGTTTCAGCATCATGTTTCCCCTGTGCATGCACACCCTAATGTATTTTGTATGTCCCAATTTCCTCTTCTTGTAAGGACCCTGGTCAGATGGGATTTTGGCCTACCTTACAGGCCTCATTTTAATTTAATCACCTCTTTCAAGGCCCCATCTCCAAATACAGTCACATTGTGAGATTTAGGTGGTAAGACTTCAATGTATGTATTTTAGGGGGATACAATTCGGCCCTAACAGAAAGATTATCTAAAAGGGCATTTACCAAGGAAGTGGCAGAAAATTAAGTTGTATAAATTCTGAGGAAGGACAATCACCAAGGGCTAGGAAGTCTTGAAAAGTTGGAGGAAATGAGATATGTGGTAGGCTTTGATATGTGGTGAATTAGTGGAAGCCTCCCAGGGGAAGAATCATGTGGGTATTTGATAGAAACAAGGAGGTAAGTGATATGCCTGAACATAGTTATCTGCCCCTACTGCCCCTCAAGGTAATAATGGTATTCACTGCTATGAGCGGCACTTCAGCCTGTACAATATATTCACTGACATCCTCTCATTTGATCATAATGTTAACCTCCTGATGACCTGTACTGCATGGATATTTCACTGTAGGTGTACTGACTCCAAAAAAACTTCTTGCCACTATATGGCTTTTGCCCTAGCATTATGACTTTCAAAAGAACACATGCTCTTCCATTTTTTGCCTTTGGACAATTCAGAGCAGAAGAAACCCAGATGTTAGTTCCTCAGAAGGAAAGAACCCAGGACAAATTAACACTGTTGTTAAGGAGTGGAGGATCAGATCAACACGGTGCTATTCAGATAAGTCCTTTTTTCTTAGTTGTAAACACAATGGGCCCCCAAATTATTATTACTGTAATGTGTTAAGCAGTTACTAAGAATTTTTTTCCCTCTGTATATGTAAATTGAGAGAATAAAAGTTATTCTGAAAGAAGTCATTCCTGTCAGCTGCCAGCTGTTTTGGATAATGTTTAATCAACTGATTGAGTTGGGTGTATATCTTAAGATATAAAGCCATTTTGGCTGATTTGAGGTTCCATATATTATCTATGTGTCACGTACTGTATTTGCATTCTGCACCAAGAATGTCTTTATAAATTCTTTCCTCAGCAACAGCTATGATTCTTCACAAACTCAACACTTAAAATATTTAACTGGCATAAAAAAGTTCGGGCATGATCGGATAGCTGGAATAAAATGTTACTTAAGGCATTATTAAAAATGTCATGTGTCAGAATGTTGTAGGAGTCCGTAGGCAGGAAAAGCTGCAAAGATGGAATTATACAGAAGAACTTCATCAAAGACTTCATTTGAAAATTCTTGCCAATTTGGGAATGCATGCTAAAATGCATACTAAAATGTGTACCACTGAAAAACCAACTATACTTCTAGTAATATATCCCAAAACAAGTAAGTAAATAAATAACCAGTAGCACAGGCAAATATTTATGTACAAGGAAGTTCATTAGAATATTTTCAAAAGCCAAAAGGTACATTTCCAGGCATATGGAATTAATTAACTAAATTATGGTATGTTTATAGGATAAAATTTAAGCCACTTTTAAAAATCATAGGTCTGAAAAAAAAATCATAGGTGGCACAGACTCTGATCTTTGATCTGGATGTTCCTTCACCATTTATGACTCTGGAGCTTTGCTATCGAAAGTATGTAAGTATTTAAAAGTATGAAAGTATTTAAATTTGAGGATCAGACCCTAGAGGATAGATGAACGTCACACACCCCTGCTTTGCAGATAATGACACCGAGGTACAAACATATCCAGCCAGAGACAAAACCTGAGGTGGGGCTACATTTAACCATCTTTTTACCATGATGATTTGACTGGGTTAATGCAAAACCATGTGTTGTTTTTGTTTTTGGTAGACTCCTTCTAGGGGCCAGACAAAAATTCACCTACTAATACATAATAGGGGGCTGGCTACAAAAGTGGGAGTCAAAAACATTGATCAGCTACTTTGTCACTGGAATCTCAGACTTCAACCTTGTCTCTAACTCCACTTCAGAAGGTATTTGAGGTGCCGCGAGGAAGCCATATACAATTCCTCCAACCACAGTGTAACACTATAGTCAGAAGCAAAGAGAGCCAGCTCTGAACCCTTGTCAGATATGAAAGAAGATCTCTGAAGATAACGCTGAGGTTAAGTTGATGGATCTTGTACCTACTCAGTATTCTGAAATGCGAAGCCATTTATTATAAAAGTTAATCCTAAGACCACTTCAACACCGTACTCATCAAGATTTTCTTTTTTTTTAAGATTTTATTTATTTATTTGACAGAGAGAGAGAGAGAAATTACAAGTAGGCAGAGAGGCAGGCAGAGAGAGAGGAGGAAGCAGGCTCCTTGCCGAGCAGGGAGCCCGATGCAGGACTTGATCCCAGGACCCTGAGATCATGCTGAAGGCAGAGGCTTTAACCCACTGAGCCACCCAGGCACCCCTTCTCAAGATTTTCAAAAAGGTTTTCCAGTGTCTCACTCAGCTAAGACCCTACATACATTCCTTTTCAAATGTTTAATATGCAAAGGATCAAACCCAGATGTTATTTCATAGGAAATCTCTGAGAAGCATATGACTCTGACTTTTTTTTCAAGTTAGCCACACAATTATTCATTCATTCATTTTTGAGCACCAACTATGTGCCAGGTACTGTGGATTTATGACTGAATGTTAAATGATTTCTAGTCCTTCAAAATTCCTATAATCTGGGCAGATAAGTAGCAGGGTGACCAAATAAATTCATTTCAATGTGAAATGTGGTATAATAGGGGCATGATACAAATGCTTAGGGGGAGTATTTATTTTTTTTCTGAGATGGGGAGATGTGTAAGGTTTCTCAGAGACAGGAACATTCCAGTGTGGCTTCCATTTTCACCACTTTGTTTACATCCTCCCCGTCAAGAATATCAGAGCCATAGGATTTATTCTAACCCCACACCTAACAGAAAAGAATTATGGAAGATTGATTCTGAAAGACTGATGCAGGTGTCAGAGCTCCTTCTAGGTGTTTTTTTTTTTTATTTGCATTCTTTTCTCCTAGTCTTTTGAATTTCAGTTGGTGGTGCCAATATCTGCTTCATGGTGAGGCCCAGAACTCAAGAATCATGCTTCAGTCTTTGCCTCCCCTTAGCCTCACAACGAATCCATGAGCAAGTCCTGTTGGTTCTACCCCCAACATCTGTCCCCAACCCCCAGTTCTTCTCTTCCCATTGCCATTTCCCAGTCTAAGCCTCCATCAGCAGTCACCTAAACCCATACAATGACCTCCTAAATGAGCCGCCTTCTCTTGCTCCTCACAAACCGTTTTTCCTCACAGTAGCCAGAGTGATTGTTACATAATGCATATCAAATCATGTGACTCTCTGGCTTAAAGCCAGTTAATGTCTTCCCATTTGTCCTTAGAAAAACAGAAAGCTCATCATCACAGCCTATAACAACTCCTGTGATCTGCAACTGTATCCTTAAAACGTTACCCCCTAATAATTATCTCCCCTTTTTCTGCACTGGTCACATTTCTGTTCCTAATGTACTTCTTCACCTCTGAGCTTTTGCATGTTCTGGTCCCTCTGCCTGGGACTCTCTTCCTTCACCTTGCTGCTTGAATGACTCATCCCCATCCTTCTTCCCTCAACTTCTTCCTCATCTCAGGGAGACTCTCCTAAAATTGCATCCCCCCCAAATACTGATCACATCATCTTCATGATTTCCTTATAGAACTTATCAAAGGTATCAAATGTAATACAGAAGTTATGGCCTCCTATAATCTCCATCAGCACTCTCAAAACCAAGTCAAATCACATAAAATGTACATTACAATGTGACTGTCATACAAACATGAGTTCAGGGTAACATCCCTAATCACCTCACCACCCTCCAAAAAGGTTGCAGTGCTTTACACCTCTGTAAAATTCTAGAGAGGCCTCTCATCATCCTCAAATAGTACTCTTTAACACACATTTATTATGTGTCTGACACACTAGAATGTGAGCTTCCTGAGGTTCCCAACACATAATCGTGCATGCCTTGGTAAATATTAGTTTAGTAAATAAATGAATCAACTCTACAGGCACAGCTAGAACTATGATATCAATAAAATGTGAAGTCCAGGATCCTTCCATTACCTTTTGCCTCCTCACTCTTCAGCTATTCATTTATTCCTTGATTCATTTATCCAACAAACATTCAGTGAAAAATTACATTTTATGATCTGAGAATACAGAAGTGAATGAAACAAACGAAAAGTCCTGCCCTCAAGGATCTTATACTCAGTTGGAGGAGACAGACAAATAAATACAATAAATAAACAAACTATATGGTAAGTTAGTGCAGCATGGGAAAAAATAAATGTATCATGAGAAAAAAATAAATCAGGATGAGGGAATAGGAAGTAACAAGGGAAGGGTGGTAAATTTAAGTAGGACAGCCATCATAGGTAACACCTGAGTGTAGATCTAAAGGCTATAAACTGCAAATGCTATTTGTCACGATAGGTTTCACTAAGTTCACTGAAGTGCTTGAATTTTAATCACAGAATGTAAGACCAGGAAGGGGTCTTAGAGATCTCTGTTTAGTGCGAGTTCCCAACTGGAAACCAAGCCATATCTTTCCCAAGGGATTTAAATACATCTGAGGGTATCTGGGTGAACCTGAATGTGCCTAAATTCAATTCATATACAATCGTTCCTTGTTTTATTAGTTTACTTGATGTATGTTGTTTTACTTCATCTCCTTGTGTCCTCTTGTGTATGTAAGCATGATAAATAAACAGAAGAGGAGAGGAGAGGCTATGCTAATTTCCTGACCCAAACTCATAAACATGTATCTTAGTCTCATGGAATGAATTTAAACTGTCCCATCTTCACACACTAGCTGATAGAAAATGAGCACTTACAAGTTTGTAGTTATCAATATCCCTTTTATTACATCATCGTTTCATTTAGTCCTCAACAACATTTTAAAGAGGTCCTTTCATTACTTCTGTTTAACAGGTGCAAAAACTGAGGGTAGAGAGATTGAATCAAGCTAAGCTGTCAAGTGAATCCAAACTAAACCAACATTCTACTGAACAATTCAGTTGCCACCTGCGAGAATGGGACCTTTGAGTAGGTACTGTACTTTACGGTCCATCTCCTCTACCCTCCATTCATATTTTCAACAAAGGGAAACAAACAAATCTACCTCCTCTTGCCCCAGACTTGTCTGTAAAGACTGCAAAGATCTCCTTGTTCTGGTTTACTGTCACCTCACCCTAGGCAGGCTATCGGAATGGCTCAGAAGTGCTTTGGACGTGAGGTACTAGCTCTAGTCATGGCACAGAGCCTACAAGATAAATATTTGAAAAAGAAAAAGAAAGAAACTCCAGGAATTTTAGAAAAGTTAAAACATTTTTAAACAAAGATAAATCAAGTTTAGGGATCCACAGGTAACCACCGTGCCTCCTTGCTTTCAGAGGCACATTTGGCTGCTAAATGAAATAACAGAAGGCTCTGGAGATGATCCAGAAAGCTACAAGGCAGCCAGTAAATGCACTGAAGGTACCAATTTGGAATTTCCTACTCTGTCTTCCCTGAAGATAAGTTTAAACATTTACATGTTTTAAAATTCCCTAATCTGACTTACCTCAATAATTCTATCCTTCCCACACTTTCTGATTTGTAATCATTATAAGTCAATTTCTCTCCCAAGGGCAAAATCTGTAGAAATATATATGTATATATAAATGTTAATATATATTCATTCCAAGGCAGCCTACAGCTGACGTGGTTTTTCTCTATTTTCATGCTGTACAGAGAAAAGCTGCAAATCAGTGTAGTGCCTCTTTGCCACCTAGTGGGAAACTTAATTTTGCTATTTCTTCCCCATCTCTTGTTTGCCAAGAGATGATAAAAGTCTAAGCAAACCGAAGCAGAAAAAGGGAAAGCTGTGTCTATGCTTTCAGCATAAACTATCAGAAATACAATGAATGTTCCCGAGAGAAGACTTGTCAGAGGTTGAAAGTGCAGGAGCAACATTCTCCCAGTATATTCTGAAGTCTGGTATTCTCTGATATCGTTGTACTGCTGTTTTCTACATTCATCTTTCTGCATCCATCTGCATTTCATTGGATCAATACTATACATAATATCTTATTCTGAGGGCGCCTGGGTGGCTGAGTTGGTTAAGCATCCAACTCTTGATCTCTGTTCAGGTCTTGAACTCAGGGTCATGAGTTCAAGCCCTGTGTTAGGCTCCACACTGGGCATGGAGCCCACTTAAAATAGAAAAAATAGAAGATCTTATTCTGAAGAGTACTGCCCTAATAAATTAGTTCCATCCAAATTCAGTGTATCTGTGCACTTCAAAGTCTCTTGAAAGGGAGAAAACATGCCAAGGCTGACTTGTCCAGCCATTAAAAATCCACATCAATAATAATAAACACTTGAATTTAATGAGAGCTTATGACATACAGGATACAATATTATACTGAATGTGAGCTGCTGAGCATGGTGGCTGTCACCTAATGAGGACTCCAGAAATGGTAGTTATTTGCTGCAAAATACACTGTGCTAATGATTTCACTTCTATTATCTTGCTGTATCCTCACTATGCCTTCAAAGTAATAAAAATTATTTTCCCCTAATTTACATATGACAAATTGAGTCTCAGAGAGTTCCATTGGTAAGTGAGGAAATCAGAATCTGGAACTAAAAGTGTATGTTATAACCTAAAACTTTCATCCCAAATAAATAAATAATAAACAAAATGAGAAACTTCTTATAACAGTCATCTTAAGATATGATTCCATGGCAATATTACCTCCCTTTTTAACAGTTATGTATCTTTCTACCTCTAAGAGTGTTTATATTTTGGACCAAGGAGCAATAAGACTTAAGTGCCAAGCGCTCTGAACTGATCAATAAAGATCTTAATGGCATCCAGTGGCCTATAAGAGAAAGCCCCATTATTTCAAAGGAACTGCTAAATGCACATGTTACTACTCAAACAGTGGGTTATCACCACGGGGGTTTGGCCCCCATAGATTGACAGGTGAAATGTCAACACGATGGAGAGGGAAATACAGTTTATTATCATGTAAGAGCCCAACAGGATAGTAATTATGAGCATGGACTCCGGAGTCAGACAGGCTGGGTTTGATGATCTCTACCATTTACTAAATCTGACTTAATGCAAGCTACTTACCCCCTATTTGCCTCAATTTCTTCATCTTTGAAAATAAAAATACTACTTCCTATCCCATGGGGCTATTGAAAGAACTAAATGAGTAATTAAACCAAAGCCCTTAGAATGATACCTAGAAAATAATGTCAATAAATCTTCAACACCATAATCAATATATCTTTTTTTTCTCATCTGTGACTGTTCCTATCCAAGCTGTTTTTCAGTCTGTGGGGAAAAAGAGGCAGCCCACTAGATTCAAAGTGAACCACACCAGTAATGCTATGGAGAAAGTTATACTGGAAAGCAATTTCTCCCTGAGGGAAAGCTCCATCGTTAACCACAAACATACACTGATAGGTGCTTGGTGTGAACTTGTGAACTTCAGGCTTCCAGAGTCCCAATGCAGTCTTCAGATTTAGGAGTTGGCTGCCATCTGGTTGTTTCAGAAAAGAGGTAACCTGTTCTGCACAATTGAAGAAGAACGGGAACTTGCATTGGGTAAGGAGCTGCACAGGCACAGCAGGGAGGAGAGAGGACTTGGAAAGGCATAAGGATGTTGGAGGAAAGGAGAGAGAGGAGAATTTGAGAGCAGCAGCAACAGCAGCAGAGAAAGTTTGAGAAAACAGAATTGCTTAGGAGGAGTTTTTCTAACATCCTCTAAAAGATCTGAAGTAAATTCTACATTGCTCACTAATGCTTTTGTGTGAGTATATTCTTCAGGGAAATTCAAAGAGGCATTTATTCCTGGGTTCAGGTGGATGCCAGGGAAATAAACCAAAACAAGCAACAACAAAAAGGTACAGAAGCGGGGACCCAAAGACAAGGAGAATTTGAACGGAGACCTGTCCCCAGGTATAAGGAGAAATCGTGAACGCAGCTTCAGACATTCAAGGGCATGGAGTTGGGTCGGAATCTTAGTCAATGGCACTAACACTGCCTTAAATTCAATGACCTTAGAGATGTTTTAAAGATGACAAAATATAAAAAAATATTTTATTTTATTATTGAATTTCTTTACCTGCAGAACTCTAACTTGCAGGACATTTATAAGACATTTTGGAAAGATACGGTCTCACATGGCACAGCGATTATAGACTGGGGATATTGTACAGAGGAGGAAAATAAGGGGCAGCAATGCAAGTAGAGATTAATGAGACTCATCATGGTAATGAGGGATGTGAAAAAGCTGAGTGGAGATTAAACTCATCTCAACTATTAATAGACATTTAAAAATTTCACAAACATGCTCACATGCATTATCTCATTTAATCTTGTTGCTAAGCTTATTATTGAGACAGGGTAGGGGTTATTCCTCCCGCTTCTTTGAAGCGGACCCAACCACCTCTAATAAATTACATCTTTAGCAGAAGTACAAAACAAAACTGGGATGCATACTGAAGTTGTTTGACCACTGGCCTGGAGTTCATTCGTTCTTTTGTTCAACAAGTTTATATTGAGAACCAACTCAGTGTCTTGGTCCATGTTGGGGTGTAACTGAGAGACCTCTTGACTGTAAACTATGCCTTCTTGGGACTAATGGTGAGTAGGGCCAAGAATTCACAAATATGCAGCTGGGATAGGAAGTGAGTGAGTTGTGTGTCGGGGGATTCTTCCTACTCTTTGTACCTCTAGAGCAAATATATCCTGGCAATAGATGCAAATTTCTGCCAGCTCACCTACCAGACTTGGCTCTAAAGAACATGTCAGGAGACACTTGGATATTCGTGGCCAGGTATACGCTTTAGATAGTGCATTATTCCACTCATCCTTTTCCCAAGGCAGCTTGTTCTCTATCCACTGAATAATACTGCTCAATTTCAAGGTAATTATCTTTGCTTTTGGCTGGAGCATATAGAATTTTCTATGTGCTTTGCTTAAGCACGTAGAATTTATGTGCTCCCTGGGACTAGTTTCAATAGTACTTCCAACAACTCCACCATAAGTAAATCCGTATATCTGATCCTCACTTTTATCATCTGTAAAATAGGAAGGATGATAGTATTCAATTCATTGTGTTACTGGAACACTGGATAGGTTTTTGTATAGAAGAAGCTAACTGATGTAAGTGCTTAATAAATGTTTTTTGTTACTGTTATTACTAGTGATATTCTATTATATACATGAGAAGATTAATTACTTAATGAAGAGCACACAAGTAGTAAGGAGTAGAGCCTGGCTCTGATTGCAGAGCCAGCAATTTTAACCATTCCTCGACTCCGAAACACAAATGTAATTATGTCTGGCAATGAGACTAAAGCAGAAGGTCAATGAAAATGAAGTTAAAATGGTAAGCGTCAGAAAGGGGGAAAAATTATTAAAAAAAAAAAAAAAAGAAACCTTTACAATAACTTGACCTGATGAAAGCAATGACTAAAGTCAGTGAGAGGAAATACAAGCTAATGAGCCTCAGGGCAAAAAAGTAAGAACAGGGATTATTATCTTAATGGCTCATTTGCTTCTAAACATTAAACTAGTGAAGGATGGAGAGAATATTGGGGGCTAACACACATCAGAAATCTTCTGTGCCTCTAAGAAATCAGAGAGAACATTGAAAGGCAACATGGGCAGATAAGCTGACACAGAAAAGGAAAAGAAATTCACAATGGATATTTTCATATAAAAGCTAGATGAAAACTCCCAAATATATGTGAGAGAGAAAAAAATAAGAAGGGCCTTATAGATTAGTGTTAGGAAAAAAATTATGAAAATGATTATAACATAAAAAACTTCTGCACAGCAAAGGAAGTCATCAAGAAAATGAAAAGGGAATCTAAGGAATAGGAGAAAATATTTGGAAACCACATATCCAATAAGGGGCTGATATCCAAAGTATACAAGGAGCTCATACAGTTCAATAGCAAAATAAAACAAAACAACCCAATTAAAAAAATGGGCAAAAGACCTGAATAGACTTTTTTTTCCAAAGAAGACATAAATGGCCACGCGTACATGAGAAAGTGCTCAATATCACTAATTTTCAGGGAAATGCAAACCACACTGATGTATCATCTCACCTGTCAGGAATGTCTACTATCGAAGAGACAAAAGATAACAAATGCTGTTGAGGATGTGGAGAAACGGGACCCTTGTGCACTACTGGTAGGAATGCAAACTGATATATCCACTCTGGAAAATGGTACAGAGGTTTCAGCTCAGACTGTGATCTCAGGATCCTAAGATCAAGCCCCACCTTGGGCTTCATGCTAGCAGAGTCTGCTTGAGACTCTCTCTCCCTCACCCTCTTCCCCTCTGGCTTGTGCATGCTCTCTCTCTCTCTAAGAAGTAAATAAATATTAAAAAAAAGAAACAAACCCAAAAACTGCTGTAGGAACCAATGCTGGGGTAACTGATGACTACTGGAAGCTCAATGTAGACAAGTCTGAGAGTTAAAAACTCCAGGGGGACCCAGTCACAGGGGTCACCAAAATTTTGTGTGATTTACCTCCATGGGCTCAAACATATTCCCACAGTAAATATCAGAGAAAAATCCCTTCATGCTTCTGGGAGAAGAGGGGAAAAGAAACCATTTTGAAATATGCCAGAGTACTCCATTCTTCTTAACAAAGTCTGCCCTCAAAGGAACTAGTTAAGCAGAGTCAAACCTCTGATGTATTTTTAGAGCATAACTGCACTGGGTGAAGGGAACTACGCAACTCCAGCTAGCTCAAGCCTTCCACTTATAAGAAGGGAAATAGTCAACTCAAGCCTACTGCAATGAGAACAGTTACTTAGAAACATAGCATCGAGTGGATACATTAGAAAAGAAGAAAAGTCTGAAGTCAATAATCTAAGTTTCCACTTTAGGAAACTAGAAAAAGAAGAGCAAATTAAACTCAAAGTAAGCAGAAGAAAAGATATAGTAAAAATTAGAGCAGAAATAAATGAGTATGGGGCACCTGGGTGGCTCAGTGGGTTAAAGCCGCTGCCTTCGGCTCAGGTCATGATCCCAGGGTCCTGGGATCGAGGCCCACGTCGGGCTCTCTGCTCAGCGGGGAGCCTGCTTCCTCCTCTCTCCTCTCTCTCTGCCTGCCTCTCTGCCTACTTGTAATCTCTCTCTCTGTGTCAAATGAATAAATAAAAT